>JASXTE010000119.1:0-116385 GCA_030280995.1 Hemileia vastatrix | reverse complement strand
CATCATCATCATCATCACCATCATCAGAAGTTGTCTGGGTAAACCAACTGATTCGACCTTCACTTGGTAATATAAGTAAACTAAAACTTCAACTTGTTCAAGTATTTTTCATTTTTATCCCAACTGTTAAATTAGTTCTGGTAGTAAAAGAGTTTTGTCATTTGTTGTAGATTGGCTTGAGGCTGAAAATAAATGAAGCATTAAAATGAACAATCACATAAAGGTAGATTCATTCAATTGTTAGGATAAAATGATTGTTATTTCGAGTAAAGACCAAAGTAGTCATTTTATTTCACTAACTGGTCATCTTTGTATCTTCAAATGAAATGGTCAACAACATTAACAACAACAACATCAATGAGAACAAGAAGGAAAAAAATGTTCTTGTGTTCACTTAACAGATCCATTAAGTTGTTAGTCATCAAGTGTCGACCATAATTTGTCGACCATGGTTTGTGTTGGTGAAAAGAACTTTGTACTAAGTTAGATATTACTTTGATTTTTTGGTTACAATTTGTCTGACTTTGTGTTCTTTGTTGTCTTTATGCTTGCTCGATTGTGGGTTAGAACAAGTCGCTGAGTCGAAAAATCGACCTTGTTTCATCTGTTCTATCCTGTTCTGTGTCTGTGGATGTCTGTGTGTGTATCGGTATGTGCTTGTCTCCTGAGATCGTTCGTTTTTTTTGGTAGTTTTATAGTACAGTGAAAGTAAAGGAAAACAAGAAGAAGAAATGTCTAACTCACTATTCACTTTTCTCTTGGATGAGTTACTTGCTAAGAGAAGGAGTAAATAATCATCAATAGAACACTCTAGGATACTTTTAAAACTGCTATACACTTGGGTATTACTTTTCTTCTTCCTTTTTCTTCTTGACGTCTCCCATTCGATATTCATCACAATTTAACTCACGCACTTCACCTCAAATTGTAAATAACCGAGAATAAATACACCTTGAGACACTTGCAACACGATGAAAATCAACCAAGTTGACTTTTTTTCTCTCCTTCTTTTTCTACTTCTTTTTTTTCTCTCCAGCATAAGTTGTGGTATCGTCACATAAGTTGTCAACTGAAGACACTCAAGATGTTCTCGCTCTAGAACTTGTTCTGTTCTGTTCTGTTCTCACATAAAAAAAATACACACACACACACACACTATCATGAAGAAAGTAATGAGACAGACAGAAAGAGAGAAAAAAAAGAAGGAAAAGAATGAAGATGCTCATCATGATTGAGTCACCAAGTGACGCAATTGACCTGCGACTTGTACTCAATTTTGTTCTTTTTGTTCAAATGATTCTTCTATGTTGTATTTTACTGCGTATAACTTTGTTCTTAGAAAATTGTTCACTCAACCTAAGAATGTCTGTTGTTGTTACTATAAAGAAAGAGTAAGATAGAAAAGAGAAAAAGAGCAAAAAGAAGTAAAACCCATTCACTTACTTTTTGACACAGTTGACGTTAAATGCATTACGATGAACAACTAAGGGGAAGAAGTAGGAAGAAAAACGTTTTACTTTCATCGACTACAATCCACACATATAGATATACACAAGAAGTAATCAAGAAAGAATAAGATGAAGAAAAAGTGTGAGAAATGGACAGAGAAAAAATCACGAACCATCACGATGGACACTTGACGTTGAACAACAGACACACACACTCACAAAGTGAACATTCAATACATTACGTGAAATGGATTATTCTCTTTTTTTCTATTCTTTTTTTTCAATACATTCAATGAAATCACATTTAACTCACTTGTGCAGTCATTGTGGGAACGTGTCAATTGATATAAGATACATCAGAATAAAGTAACTTTCAACTTTCAACTTAACCAAACCAGTTCAACCAACATCTATAATAGAACATACACATAATACTCAACTATACTGAATCATTGTGAATTCTTAGGTGAAGAATTGATTATATTGGTTTGCTCAATATATCGATAAATGGGTGTTAGTACACTTGACAATGTCATTGTCAGTCACATGCAAAAGGACGAACTGACCATTCAATGGATGACCTTGTGATTAATATTCTTTTTCTTCCTTTTTTTCTTTCTTCTTCATCATCAGTTAAGTCCATTCAAATTCTATCCTTGTAACCAATCAAATATTTACATCATCATCGTATTTATCTGACCACAAGTTAATTACATTACTTATTCTAATGTAAGAATAACACAATGTTGTCTTGTATGTAAGTATGTTCAATCAAATTTGTCACTTATTAAACTTTTAGATATTTGCTTCTAGGGTAAATCAAACTTTGTTCTAACTCATACTACATGAAAATAAGGATAACAAACAAATATCGATTTCAATGACATTGACATACACACATAGAACAGAATAGAACAGAATAGAAGCCAATAGAGAAAAGAACATCTTTTGTCGCCAGATTTGAAGATGAAGTTACTTGAATCAAGTTAAACGAACTTACCCATCAACATCAAACAACTACAATCAGGTTGCAAAGTTCTTTTTCCTTTTCTAACAGTAAATTGCTAGTAAAATAATGAGAGAGAAGGAAAGAGAGAAAAGGAAGAATCATCACTTCACTTTAGGTTAGAAGAGATTTAACATTGCACGGTAAATCGAACTGTGAATCCACGAGAGAGAAAAAGCAAAAGACAAAAGCACATGCGACTACAGCTCATTTGTGCTTTTCAACCTGAATACAATGTCAAAGTCAATTTAAGGAAGCAATCAAGACTAAGTCACTCGTAAACAGGCGACTTAACTTGTCAATGACAGTAACTAATGAATCATATGAGTAAAACTTTGACGACCAAATTTTTCATCAACTTTTGTCACTTTTTTTTATTCTTTTTGTCTGTACTTAATGATCTTTTCTTTCTGTCCTTGATTTAACTTACAGAATCAAAGTGAGAGAGATTACAATGTGTATGTGTATGTGTGTGACTGTTCATATGGTTGTATCATTTGAAAATGTGGTGAAAGATGGAACAAATTCTAAAAACTGAATTAACTTTGTTATCATCATCAAATGAATTGAATCATGATGATGACAATTTGTTCTACTTGTTGTTTAAAATTTGTTCTTCTCTGTGTAATGTTTGTCGGTAAATTAAAGTGTTGATCTTCTTCATCTTATTGTTCTGCTTGTTCAATATGAATTGAATGATGAATTTGTTAATTTCCGGTTCGATTCGATGCGATGTTGTAAGTGTAATCACATATTTCATCATAATAATTAAGCAAATATGATGAATGAATTATTTGACATATTGCTAAAGGTATTTGCATTAATTTATTGATTTACTCATTGAGCTTAAAACATTGGTGTATGTTAAGGTGCGTTTATTCCGAAAAAATGATTTTCCTTCTTTTTGTTTAATTTTAACGGATGAAATTGAATTTCATATCATTATCAGTATGATTTGTTTATTTTTATTTGGCAACTTACTATCTTATATATGTATATAAATGGCAATGTTATGATTGATTTATCATCAAGATATCAAGATAATCATAATCATTTAATTTGATACAATTGGCAATTGTATTTGACAAGATTAAATGTTAGATGATTCAACTGTAATGATGATAACATTGATGATGACGATGATGATGATGATGATGATGATGATGATTGAATCTTCTTATGAAAGATAATGAAGAAGAACAAATTCAATCAATTATTTCAATTGAAGACTTTTCATCAACATTAACCAGGCATCATGTAATGTTTACTATTTCTTTCCCTTCATAGTACTTGGAATCATAGATGAAGTCGAACGTGTTGTACTAGATTTTTCCATTGAATCCATTGAAGTTGCATTTGGTGTTGATCTTGATGATCGACGTAATTTATAAACTAATCCAGCTGCTAATAGCAACAAAAATATTGAAAATAAGCTGTTGAAAGATAAAGAAAACAATTGATTAGTATTTTATCTTTAATTTACAGTTCAAAGTTCAACTAATTGAACATTCAAATGTTTATCATCATCATCATTTAAATAAATTTCACAATCAACAACATAAAGTAAAGTGTATTAAATTGACAAAACAATTACTATATGTCAACAGATGTAGGTTATTTTGTAATTTGTTTAAACATTTTTCATGACACTTGTGAAATTCTTTCCCAAAGTAAAGTAAATAATACAATTTCGTTACAATTGAATCTAATGAATAATTTAACAAGTTACAACAATTTCGTCATTTTTAACATACATGTTGTATGTGAAAATAAATTTCATTCATTCATTCATTCAGTCATCAAGAAGAAGAAGATGACGAAAGAACTTTGTCAAGTGACAAGATGAATGAATAAACTTTACAACATACTCACACATATTCACAATTTACTGATTTTCATATGAGAAGAAGTGTCAAGTGAAAGACATCATGTGACTTGTACAAATTAAAAAGAGAGTAAAACATTCAATTAAAACTATTCAACAAGGAAGAAAAAACTTTTTCATTCTTGATAAACTTTTGCAGTTTAAATGTCAGATGAATTTTCCAAATCAAATGACAGTTTGAAACAAGATATATACATTTTTTTTCGGGTACAAAATGTAAGTTGTTATATTACAAGAGTATTTTCTCTAAGGGTAGGGAAAAATGGAAATATGATTTGTTCCAAGTGTATTCAATGTAATGTAATCGAATAGAACAGAATAGAACAAGAACAGAACAGAACCTAACCAACATAGTTACATGTAGAGAAAGTAAGCCTGAGGTGTAAAAAAACAGAGAGAAGAAGAAAGTAATTGTACTGGTCATTGGTAATTGTCATTCTACCAATGAAGTGTGGTTTATGTGAACCGGATGAAACTTCCATCCACATGGTACAAACAGTGTTCAAGGACAAGATAAAGAAAAACAACAAGAAGAAGAAGAAGAAGTGAAAGAACAAATTGAACAGGATAAAGTTAACCAAGAAGAAGACACATGGACACAAATGTAAAGAGGAGGAGGAAAGAAAAAAAAGAAGAAGAAGTAAGAAGAGGAAAAGAGAACGTAACATGCAATTTCCAAGTACTCATTGAAGCACATCGAATAATCAGAACAAGAAAGTACAGTCCAAAGGACATACAAGAACACACACACATACACAGAGTAAATTGCCAGCAAAAAGAAGTGGTCATTGCGTGTTGTGCTTTCATTGATTAATCGGCCGATGGACAAAGTCGATCAATTGGTCACTCATGTGAATATTTCTCAATATAAGACAAGCAAGTACAAAAGTACAAAAGTACTAAAGGAGAAAGAAATAGACAAAGCATACTAATGAGTTACCACGATGACCTGTGAATTGAGTTTTGTAAGGCATTTATTTGCCACTGTCCATCTAGTTTGGACAATCCCATGTCATTTATTCATGCGTCAATTGACCAGTAAATGTTGTATCGATAGAACAAAGTACAACTGACAATACAACAAAATGTTTTCTTGTCACTAAGTTGATTCAATTAATCATAATATACAGACAAATCAACACATCTACACATACATAAGTTACATGTAAGAACAAAAGAACAAAAGAACAATAATAAGTAACAACTTACCTTGGAAATAACAATTTAGGATCCATTATCCAACATCCACCATAACTAGTTGCCCAAATAAATGCAGCATAAAACATAACACATAATAATGTCATAATATATGGTATTAAAAAAAGTTTTTTTTTGATGTGAAGCTCCACAATAACCAATGACAGAAAAAAATATAAAGAATATTGCAAATAATGCAGTTTTTTGTCCAGTATATCCACCAGGAAATTTAACATCTTTATAAGCAAAACCAAATAATACAATAAAAAAACCTAAAAGTACACCAAATGAATTAATTACCATTAATGAATATTTCATGCACTTGAGATTACGAGTTCCACCATTTGGAGTTGATGGTAAATCAGGTAAAGATACAACTGATGCACCAGGTGCATTACGATTACCATTGGCACTCATTTTCTTTCGAATTTGATAGAACTCGTCAAGTCACTTTAGTATGTTTTTTTCTACAACTTTTTTCTTCAATGATGATGATTCAAAGACAGAGAGAGAGAGAAAAACTTGATTCTACTTTTATCCGTTGATTGTTTTTTTACTTCACTTGGATGTTTTTCACTGGATCAAAGTGAAAGTGAAAGTATATCTTGTATTCACTTTCACTAACTCTCCAATATTACACCGGCTCAAGGCAAAAGGTTGACTGTATTATACTAACAGTTTAGATTAATTCAATGGACACTATTAACTTGTTTGGCACGAAAGGTATCAAGAGGCCAGATTTAAACTGTTCAGATTGGATAAAATGTTTTTTTTTTCAATTTCTTCTTCTTCTTTTCGTCAAAAAAAAGGTAATGGATCACTTTATAGCCCAAATTGGATCACTTTATCACTGTAGATTCATCCAATTAGACAATTTTCTTTTCACATTGATTTATACTTTCTTCAAGGACAAAGATGATGATTTAACCAATGATATCAATTGTATATGAAGGTGCATCAGTTGATTTGTTCATCAATATACATGTGTCATGTCGATTTCTGCGAATGAAAGTAAATTGTTCTCAACTTTGATAGACCACAAAAAAAAGAACAAGATCATCCAAGTGAATACGTTGTTGTTATCTTTGTCATCCTGTCAACAAAGAATATCGATTCTGTGACCAAGAAGAAAAAAAAAATAAATATAAATTTGTAACAAGACATTAGTTAAATGAGTAAATTTTTTCCCTTCTTCATGACAAAGAAGATTCAATGAATTGTATCGTTATGTTAAAAGTGGCGGAAAAGAAGATGATAATATTTACATTGTTGATAGAACAAAACAAAAGAAAAAACAAATGGTTGACAAAATTTCCTTTAACCAACATGATATCGGTGAAGGAATAAAATGGAATAATTTACTTTTCTCTCATATGATTAAGTGTCTCATTTAATATAAATCACTAGTGTGCATTTGTGAACAATCGATATGATCAAAAGAGAAAAGTTATGAATATAACAAAATTCACATACAACTGAGTTTGTATGTGTGTATGTGTGTGTGTGTGTATTACCAAAGTGTGTGACAGCTGGTTCTAAGAAATTGTCATCGAGTGGGCGAATGATTGATAAGAATGTGTAACAAAGTGTCACATTTGATGTAAGAGTGACAATTATCAAGGATAATTGAACAAACTAAAGAAAAGAAAATGAAAAAATTTTAGGTTATTTTCAATTTGTCCTCTAAAAGTCCAAGCAAGGAAGGAAAAAATACAATCGATTGTTCTGACAGAACTCGACAACGCGCAGTCTCTTGATACGTTTTTCGTAAGAAATCACTGCAGTTGTCTGCTTGTCCCGTTCAAGAAGGAAAGAAATTTCGTGGAAGAAGAAGAAAGAAAAAAAAATCACATACACGGAAGTGAGACGAATCACACACACAATGTTCATGCTTTCGATTGACATTGTATGTGTATTCGTGTATTCTTACGTGTGAATGCGTTTTGCGTGGAAAGAACAATTAAACAAATTGTTCTTTGTCATTGGTACGTTTAACCATATTAAAAGGAAAAAACAAAACAAAAGATTCACACACATGTTGTGTTTACAAACATGTAAAAATGTTGTGTAATTTTATCAAGATAATTTGTTGAACAAATAACTTTTGATGGTAAAAAAAGTTAAACAAAAGTAAAAGTGTAATTTTCATTACAAGTCAACATATGGTAGAAAAGTTCTTAAATTGTCAACTATGAATAAACTTATGACTGACTGACCGTATTAAGTATAATTTTCAAGGCACATAATTAACTTTAATCTCTATTTTTTCAAGCCGGTTCATATATAATTACGGTGAGAATTAAGCATTATACAAGTGAAAGTAGAATTAGAACTCGAGGGTAAGAAGAAAGAATTCGTCAGTATAAAAGTCGAATTTGTACAAATAGAACATCAGGTGGATTTATATCATTTCTGAATGACTGGTCAAGTGATTTGAGCTTAGACACAAGTGTCATGAAATAATCTTGATGATGATGAAGATGAAGAAGAACAATTCAGGTGAAATGAAATGTTTAACTGTGTGACATCTGTAAATGAATGAATGGGTTAAAGTAGCATACTGTTTGATTAAATCACTCATCCTGATACAATTAAAAGTATACTTGATTACACATAGCACAGTTGTATGTGTGTGAATAGATCTAGTTGTATAACATGTCAGTCTAATTGACGACACATCAGGTTACACATGTTACACACTTATGGTTGAACATGGAAGATCAGAAAGAAGCAGATAAAATGTATCTTCATTCACAAGTAGAAAATAATACACAAAAGAAAAACGATCTACATCAAAGAAAATACACACCAAACACACCCAAATGTGTGTATGTATTTGATGTTGGAATATTTTGTTCCTGTTTGTCCTTGTGTTAGTCAATACACACACAGACAGATAGACAGACAGTCACACACTTGGCACTTGTACATTTGAATGTCTGTAAATAACACCGATGTGAACTATAGAAATATGATATAAGAAAAAAAAATAAGTCTACTCAATGAGGTGGTTGTGACATACAACATCATCATCATCATCATCAACCTTCATATCACACACCAATATCTGATATGTTCATGACAAATACATTCGTTCGATACAAACACAAACACACACATGTGTTTGTATGTGTGTATCTGATGATAAAAAGAAGCAAATTTACTACTTCAGTTATCGACGACATCGATTGACCGATAGATAATCAATTGTTTCTTTGCAATAAATATTGACTGCCAAGATAAACATTCAGGTGATTTCATTTGTCTTGCGTTCGTCTGTCTGTCTATCTGTCTATATATATTTGTATGTTGATGTCTATGTACCAAGTATGATTAACATGATGGTCAATGTGAATTATGATGATGAAGAAAAAAGGTATATAAGCTTACCTGACATTGATGATAATTTGATGAAAATATGTTCAATAGTGTGTATGTATGTATTATATTTGAATCAATGACTTGATAAACCAGCTGAGTATCCAGATGGAGGGAAAAAATGGTTGACGGATACTGCTGTTGTTTCTCTTGTCAATTGGTGTATGTCTGTTGTACTCAGCAATACTTCATCAATAGAACTTCGCTGTAGAAGATGGCTGACGGTCAGCAGTGGTTGACTTCTTGTGGTTTCTTCTTCCCTCTTATTTCTCACGAATCACGGCAGATATTGCAGTAAAGAGTGAGAGTGAAAGAGAGTGATAGAGAAAGAGGAAGAAAAGGATAAAGAGGAGAAAGAAAGACCGAGTCTCATTCCCATTCGATGGTTCTATGTGTGTGTGTCTCTGTGTATGTTAGCTGAATCAACCTTCTCAACCAACGATCGATGAAACAGGCAACCCAAAAAGGCAAAAGGACCAACTTCACTGCACTTTCTCTTCATCTTCTTCTTCCTTCACTGAACTTAACAAATGGTCCCTTGTTCTTGTTTGTGTCGATGTTAGTCGTCGACTTTGTTCTTATGTCCTTCGAATTTTCGTGATCAATGAAATTCCCTGTTTTGTCCGTGTGACAATAATTCATCTATTTCTATGCATTGTATGGAATGTTCACTTGATCAAGATGTTGACGAAATAAGAGGAAGGAAATCACACAGAGAGAAAACATATTTATTTGTAGATGATCGAACGACCATTGGTACTTTCTCTTTTTTTTTCTTCTTCTTTCCTAACGGTATGGTCATTTGGTGAAGCCCCAAAACAATAGTTAACGACACAATTGGAATAAATTGTGGTCTGAATCGTTAATGAAGCTGAAACGAGGATAATGTTTTACCGATGGACATTTGCAAATCAATGTTTACAAGAAAGATCCATTGGTTCTAACAGTTCTAACGGCAGCTGGTAAGAAAGGATTGTTCAAAGATCAAATTAATTCAATGGACGCCATCAACTGAAGTAAAATTTTAGCACACAACTTATTAAGATCATAGATTTACCCTTTTCATTCATTCTTTCTTTCTTTCACCATGTGTATGTGTGTAGAATGACATTTGATGGGCAATAAGTTATAAGATCGATTCTATTCAATTAGGTCATCCTTTACGTTTCCTTGGGGTGTATTTGAATGTCCAAGTAGGGAGAAGAAAAAAAAGTTGACCGATGTTGTTGTTGTTGTTGATGCTGTTGTCGTTGTTGTTTAGAGTAGGCGTTTTTCGTACGGATTTACATATCATTAGAACCAGAGTGAAAGTTGAATGATAGCTCGTGCTGACCTGTCTTTGTGTCTTGAGTCTTTTCCTAAGAACACACAAGTAAGAAATAGAGAGAAATAGAGAGTATTTTCCTTGGATTCTTGTGTAGAAGAACTTCTTGAGCCTGAAACAAACTGTTCGTGTGTACAGTTCGATCGATACCAAAGAAAAAGGCAAAAGTATTCAGGGCCAAGTTGACTGTAGTTGTAACTCACTCTTACTTTCACACTACAACTCAACATACAGTTGCATCAGATAAACAACAGCAAGAATACACAACTGTCCTTCGAATTTCATCCTTATCAATATATACAATTCACCCTTTTATACCTTTAATGGTAATATTTTATCCATATCCATGCAAAACGATCATCATGTATAAGGTATATGAAGATAGATTTAATACAAAAATCTCTTTTTGTCAAAATGATGACAACAACAACGATTACAACATGAGTGACGTAATTTTTGAAGATTTACATAGCATAGCAATCAATACAATCATCAAAATACCTGCAAACAAAGACAACAAGGATGAAGATGTCATTGGAATTATCAATGACATACTGACTAAGGTAAGTATACATAAGAATAGAATGACCAATATAACAAAAAGATTAAGAATAAATTGACAAATTGATTTGATGCATTTACAATGTTGTTCTTGTGAAGTTTGATCATTCGAATCGTTCAATGTTGTAGCAATTTCTACAGAACATTGTGTGTGTGAATGTTCTATCGATGAAACATGTGAACTATTTGAATCGACAACATCAACAACCATTGATATTGTTGAATGATGTAAAAGATACTTCTTTTTTTGGCAATATATTGATCAATTCATCTAAAAAGACCGGAAGTTCTCGAATGTTGGCGGAAGTATCCAGTAGGTTATCACGATTGTCACACTTACATGTGATTGGTTGACAAGAAATAGACCACGTTGACAATGAATTTGACGACAATGATGTTCAGCTGTAGGATTTGTTACCAACCAAAGGATATGAACAACAACTCATGGTACTCAGCAAATGATCCCTCTTAACAGAACAGAACAGAATAGAACAGTTCTTCTTCAATCGATACTCAGACAGTACGAACTTTACTCCTCACGTCATTCAGCGTAAAGTATCGTCATTGTTAATCCGTCTTCTTTTTTTTGTTATAAATTTGATATCCCAGGTGTAACTGAATCAAGATCAATCATCTGTCATGTAAAAGTATGACAATCAACTAATTGAATATTTAAATAAGAAAATTCATCAACCATCATGTATCATATTAATTATAACAAACAGGTAGAACAAGTTACATTTGACGTTGTTCATCATACAAATGACACTCTGTACAATAATAAATTAACCTCATTGTGTTATGTTTAACAACGTGTAAATTGTTTCTCTTCTTATAAAATGAAAAAAAGTAAATTCGATGGAATTACAACATTTTTAAAGATAAACTTTTTGTGTTCTTTTTGTTTGCTGTTTAATCAAATGAATCCATTTTTCATCTTACATAAACTTAAAGATGTATCGAGTTTATGTAAGAACATTTGTTAAAATTCACGTACTTTAAGTAAAGAAAATGTTCTTTTAGAACTTTTTAGAACTTTTTCTCTCTTTTTTTTTTGCTTGTTCACTTCAAGAATGGGTAAAAATTTCAAAGTGTAAAGGTTGAGTGATATTTGAGTAAATTCCATTGGACAAAATAAATTACCCTTTTCACAAGAACACAAAGTACACTGAAGTGTTGTGATGTTGTTGTGAAGTGAATGAAGGAGAAAGAAAAGAACCCAAAAGAACCAAAGAACCAAAGGAAGGGAAAAAAAAGAAGATATTCAGCTAAAAATGTATCTTACATCATACATCGTATGTTTTCAACATTCAAGATGTTTTTATATGTGTGTTATTGGTGAGGAGAACTTTGTACGAATTCCCTTGAAAGTTGTTTGCAACACACAGAAACAGACAAGATGATGTTAAGAAGAAGAAGAATCATGAATACATCTTGACTGTGTCATTATGTTCATCTTTATACAAGATAAGATCGCAAAAAAATTGATGCATCTTGTACATTTTATCTGTTGATGTATCTTGTTGAGTCAAATGAAACCAGTAAAACTATTCAATTGACTCTCACATTTTAACTGCAACGGATAAAATCTTCCTCTTTACAACACGAAGAGACTTATTGAGTATCAATTGAGACACTTTTCGCTTCTCTTTACAGTCCATTTAGAACAAGTAGAACATTAAGTTGTTTTTATGTCATTTTTTTTCTCGTGTTATTATTCTTTTTGTCGTTGTCGTTGTTGTTCATCCTACTTTCATATGAACTTGATGTTCATCTTGTACACACAGAGACAAAATTGTCTCCTTTAAGAGATTTTATTTGTCACATCAACTTACATAACAATCGAATCCATTTGATCAGCTAACTTTTACCAAGATATCATTTATTGCCATTGAAAAGTTTCAAATGTAATTCATCCTCTTCATATAATGATAATTCAAAAGGAAAAAAAAGCAAAATAATGTAAAAAGTACATTTAAATTCCATCAATTAAAGTTAAAGTAAAGGAGAAAAAAAATTATTCTAATGCATCAATTAAGTAAAAAGAGTCAAATGTAACAAAGAAGATGAAGATGAAAGTGAAGTACAACAAACTTTGGTCAAGTATTTTTTTCTTCTGCAACAAAGTTAGCGAATAAATGAGTATTTAACTGATGTAATGAATTAAATATAAGAGGTTTTCTGGGTAAATTTAATGAAAAATGACGTTAAACGTGAAGAAATACCACAAAATGTGCAAGTTCTGTACACATGAATATACGTGTGTGTGTGTCGGTAAAGATATTTGGTGGTAACGATGTTTGAAAGACGTTGAGGACATCAAAGAAAATCCACCACAAGAAGCGTGTTTCAGTGTAATCATGACGATGATGATGATGATGATGATGATTAGTCAAGTTGAGACATGGATGAAGATGAAGATGAAGATGAAGGATGTGTGTTCATGTAGAGAAAAAGGGATGTGAAAAGAAAAGTGAAACCAATTCGTGTTACCCTGAGAGTGTCATTAGGTAATAACTTGGTGATTCATTGTCACATCTCGCAATTACATGACTAGGCCATGACCAGGGTCATCCTTTTACCCTGTCAGTCATCTTAATGATGAAAGACAGTTCATCCCTTTGATACAACTATAAACTATAACCGACAAAGAGTGACAGATAAACCGACCAACTAATTAACACACAGAAAGTCACATGAAACACATTCAACGTTAAATTCATTTATTGGTTAAAACAAGTAAATTCCCTCAAGTCAAATGCACTCGATAAATTTACATGAAAAATTTTACATTTTCAAATTAATTTCTTTACAGTACAATTAACATGCACACATAGAGAGACACATTAACAAATTCATATACACATCAAAGTAAAAAGTTCAACTAATTATTCAACTAACGATGGATGATACTATCGATGTTTAGTTTAAAAAATTTTCTTGGGTATATTTTACATTTTCATTAGATTTACTATCATGTTACCCAAGGAATAGAATTAAATTATCTTTAACATGAACATTCAATGTTAATTGGATGTCAGCATGGTAACAAGGACAACTTTGACAATTAATGAGTTCTAAAGAAGGGTGGAGAGTGTGATATTCAATGACAATGTTCTATCCAGATACAAAGTGTAACCATTGGTACGTATTTTTTGATAACAGTCAATCGATTAAACATTAATGTTGAATGATTTATGAATCATTTAATTGATCTTTATAATTGCTTAAGATAAAAATGACTTTACCCGATACAACCAAGTAAAGGATGTTCTAGAACGAATGAATCATCCAATGTGTGTACGTTGGTTGGTAAATGACACACACATACACATGAAGATGGTTTATTTCTTCAAGGTATAAATTGAACAACCATTAGGAGAAAGTAGTAGTCGAAGAAGATCTTAACAGGTTGATCAACACAATTGATTGGTTATTGATGATTTGTTCAATCGATGACAATAAAAGATGAGAGTTAAAGACTTGATCAAATTGATAAATCAACTCAATGAAGCATACAATTGATGAACCATATAACACCACTTGTGTGTGTGTGTGTGTTGGGAAATAACTTAGTTGAACAATTAATGTCAACACCATCAAATAAGAGACACAATTGATGAATTGTCTAAATAAAATTGATGAAATGTGAATATTCTTCACGATCAATTGCAAAGTCGAACTTTAAACCATACTTAACAAAGCAAATTGATGAAGTAGCTGATCAATCGATTGATCGCAAGGTGAAGTAAGAAAAAAAAGCAACAAGGTCAATGAATGATTGTTAACTATTGATGTAATCGATTGAATTGCAATTGAAAGGGAAAGAAACTTTTGTCCTTGATTCAATCGATCTTCTTTTTTTTCGTATTATTTTCTTCTTTCCTCCTGTCTGTATGTGTCTGGACTGTTTTTCAAATGATCAAATTGTAGAAGATAAAAAATTCAACCATGTGTTCACTCATCACGTCATCATCAAAAGTAAAACGAGAAGGAAAGAACAAAAAGAAAAAAAATAAAATGACACATCACAGATCAGTCTTTTAGTCACGTTTTACAATTTTATCATGAAAATGTATGAAAAATGTAATAAAATTCTTTCATTCTACCATATGATATAATATAATGAAGTTGATCAATTCATTTATTCATTCTTTTTAGGTTACTTCAAGTGTACAAGTTAAAGATTAACTTGAGAAGAGAGAGAGATGAAAAAATTTTTCAAATGATAATCATGATGAAATCATGAAACTGTTAACGAAAGAACCAAGAGGAAAATTAATTACACAAGTAAAATTATTAGACAGATAGATTTTACTGAAATAGTATCTGAATGGAAAAGAAATTTTATTCCTTTTCATCAAGTTAATAATGTACAATGGACATGAACAGGTCAAAAGAACTTTTTTGGGTGTGATCGACTTTGATGGACACAAAGAAGAAGAAGAACTTTTCAACAAAGAACTTTTATCAGAAAGAACTTTTACTTTAAAAGAAAGAAAAAAAATAACTTGATCATCATTCAAGTCATATTTCATCCTCACTGGCCGACCTTAAAGGTAAATCATCTGTTCATCTTAACAAATGAGAGTAAGATAAACATCTTAAAGTATTTTTCTTCATTTTCAATCGATATTTGGTATCTTTTTTTCCCTTCACAGAAACATCGAACGTTGTGTTTATGGTTAGAACACTGTATATCATCAGTGCATCAAATAAATGAATAAATGAATGAATGAATGAATGAATGTAAACTCATTTGTCACTTGAATAATCTTAAAATGATCTACAATTCTTTCAAGTTGATGAAAAAAAATGTTTCCTGTTGTTGTTATTGTTCTTGTGAATACATTGAAATTGATGATGTATTTCTTAAAAATCGATAATTATTTTCATTACAACTTTCTAGTCTTCTGATAACAACAAGAATAAGAATGAAGAAAAATTATATCATGTCTGATACAACTTACCTGTTGGCACGTGTATATGTTAAATAAGAAGAATAAGAACAACAAGATACAACAAGAGCAACATTAACAAAAGCAACATTGAATGATGAAAGTTCGATGACGTATCGGTCAATGAGTACGTACAGTTGTACTAACACTCGATGAATAATGTTACTACTTCAGAACTAGAGAACTTTCAGAACTGTTGTTGACAAGTTGCGTAATCATGTAATGAATTACTTGTGATTTGCTGAGTGTATCAATTGTCAACTTAGTGACATAACAACACACATCTTCGATCGTAATTACCGTTGAATCTTGTGAAAGAACTTTTCTTGTTGTATCGATTTTTATAAAAATCAATCAATCAACATGATTAAATTGTATAAAATATACTTTAATTCAATAGAAAACAAATTGAAAGTAAGTAAATGTTAAAAGTTATTTCGAATAGTCACATGTAGTGAATAGAATATTCGATGAAATGAACAATATATCAATATGAAACTTGAAGAATGATGATGATAATTTATATATTTTTCCTTTTCCATCAAATAATGTTGGTCAAGAAGATAAAAAGAAGGAAGATAAAAAAAAATGATGATGAGACTTAACCGGTGTGTGTGTGTGGTGTTTGAATAATGTGATTTGTTGTCAGTTGAATGGCAGATTTTGTGTCTTGTCGACTTAATGACGCATAATGAGAGGAAACGTCAAATTACTACAACCACTATATGACATTGACTCGTGATATTGAAAGCACAGCTCGAAAGTGAAGAAAGAACCAGAAGAAAAAAGTACAGAACCAGAAAAATACACTTCGATGATTCAGCCACATTCTTAACATCAAGGAAACAACCTCACGGAAAAAAGAGAAAAAAGAGTCAAAACGTGAAGAGTCACCCAAAGTTAATGAGTCAATTTAGTATATTTTCTACTTAACGTACAACATTGAACAAAACTATTTGTGTGTGTCTGTGTAATGCATACTTTGATTGTTCCTGAATAAGATCAAAGCAATTTAATCCTGTCAAGTAAGTAGTGGTGATGTTAGTGGTGGTGGTGATGGTAACTTTTACCATCCTCAGATGAAAAAAATTCTTTCACATCAAGTAAATTCAATTTAGTTACAATGTTCGAGAAAGAAGCAAAGATGAAAAAAGGAAGAAAGAAGAAGATGGCAAAAAGTTTATGCAAGATGGTACCAAAGTGTATTGCATTTGAGCTTCTCTTTATCAGGTACATGAATATACAATTTTTTTACAAACGAGACAAGGTCAACTAGTACACTTTGTAACAACTTCCACACACAGAACTTTCTAATGGACATCACGTTCTTTCTCGTGTACATCATGAACATTTACTCTCTCACTCTTTCTCTGTGTTGTGTTGTGTTGTGTTATATATATTTGTTGTCTGTTCACTGATACAAATGCATTCAACACTGATACTTGTTCAAATGACTCTTGAGTGTATGTCAGTCAATGATATGGTGGATAATGTGATTGTATTCTGTTTTTCTTCTCACTGTTAATCGATGATGCAGTTACAAACTTGTAACTTATCGAGAGAACAAGAACAAGATGAAGCAAAGAGAAATGGTTAACATTCTTGTTGAATGTTCTTCTTCTTGCACCTGACAACGTGAACTTGTTCAATTGAACATTATTACTTTTACTCAATGTTACTCTTCCAATGCTTAATGTAATCATTGTATCTATTCTTTCCTTTTCACACACCTGATCAAAGAAAAGTATTTCAATAACATCTGCTTCACGGATACTTTGGTATTTAATCAACAATTGAATTTCACTTTATCGATATGAGAAGAACAAAAGATAAAGAGAAAGTATTAAAATGTTCATCTATGAAATGATATTACAACTTCTCATCGAATTAGTGAGTTTAGCGATGCAAACACCATCTGTAGTTACAATTTGTAGGTAGAGATAAGTGTAAGTGAGTAAAAAGTTCTAGAACTAGAATGGACTATAACTAGAAGGATCAAATGGATCAGCCAAACGAAAAGGACCTTTAACGTATTTTAGCAGAAAGAGAATTTTATCATCAAGCTTGTGATGCAACCAACTAAATTTTTATTTTTATTTTCTTTATGTGTATGAACAATTTGAGGTTTATCAATAAAATTGAAAGTTAATTCATTGTATTCATTTAACACTAGTCACAACAGTTAGTGAGAGACAATATTGGGTCTTCCACTTGACACTGACATTGAGATAAAGCCTGGTCATAAGTGGGGCAAATGATATACAAGTAAATTCGTTTGCAACTTATCGAACGGTTAAATTCACCAGTTAAATCAGCAAATTCATGAGTAAATTGACAACCTTAGAGCAGCTACTTCAACTTTCAATCAGCCTGGGGTTTAGAATGAGGTTCACCAGCTGCCGCTGCGATCGTCGATCTAAATGATCAGACGACTTGACTTCACTGAATCAAGTTGACCAACAAGTCAATGTGTTATTTTTAATAATGCTGTTAAAATTGAACTCAGTTTTATTCTTTTTTTCCAATGTTCAAGATCTATGGATTACACTCATTGTTCCACAGATCAATTGCTAAAATTCCTCTAGCCTTATCGTGCCTGAATCCAATCGAATAGAAAGTTTGTCTGAAGAATCTGTAATGCTCAATGCTTACTTATTAAGGATGTGTTTTATTAATATTATTGAAAACTCTGTTAATTGAAAACGATGTAAATTTGATTTTTCAGGTAAAGTCTTTCAATCCATTCCATATTGAGGATTGAACTAAGGTTCATCATGTTTCCAAATTAGTGTCAAAATTTGTTGAAAGGCACCGCAGTGAGAAAGCACAATGTGTTATGGCTCCTCCTCAATGAACGGCAATTGATGGTGAAGTTGACTGTAAAGTACACTGTAAAAAGCTTTAAACGGCGGTTTAAGAAACAAGTTTACATGTTAAGTTACTACTGCACTTGACGGCACTACCAGTTAACTGGAGTTGGTTGTAATGCGCTTAACTGCAACCAATGCGCTGTGCAGGAACGCAAGCGTCCGGAACGTAGCAAGAGTCTTCCTTGCTGCCATCTATTTTACCAAGTAGGCGCAGAAGCAGTGAAAGTGACTGAATTTTCTTCGTTCTCCTGCAGCTCACTCTGCGGCATTCAAATGCATTCAACTTCAAGGCCAGCTTCAACTTGGTGATGGTTTGACTTGCTTTTTTTGTGTCCTTTCTGTCTCTCTCTCTATCATCTAAATCCTGGTGATTTGGCCTTTTTCGTTCATCTTCAATTAATTATCAATTAAATCAACAATGGCTGACACTTGTAATAGTAGTGTTCGTGATCAAGGTGGTGGTCAATGTGACGAAGAAACTGATCCAACTTCTTCCTCGTCGTCTACTTCACATAATGAAATGAACCAGCCTGATACAGAGACTCATTTGCATCAACAACAACAACAACATTCGCATGAACATCAACAACAACAACAGCAACAACATTCGCATGAACATCAACAACAACAACAGCAACATTCGACCAATGAAACAATTGCATCTTCAACTGCTAATGGTGCAACAGTAAGCACTATCACAACAACATCGACAATACAACAACAGCAACATCAAACTACCGAGTCGTCTATTGCAGTCGAGGCCATGGCTGAAGGACAGTCGCCACCCGATCATGAAAATGGTGAGTCCCAGTCCTTGCTTGAAATTGTGTTAGTGTGTAAGAGCGTATGAGTGAGTGTTTGTGTGTGTGTATAAGTGAGTTCGTAGTGAATTCGTGGGAAGAATTTCTGTCCCTCTGTACCTGTCACAAGGAACAGATGTCTTAACACAAACCGTAATGCAGCCAGTGAGTGAAAAAGAGAGAGAGAGAAAAAGAGCCTGTCGAATGAGGCAGTAAGTGAGAGTGGAAGAGAAAGAAAGAGAGAAAGAGAGAGAAAAAAAGAGAGAGAGAGAAATAGAAAGAGAGAGACAGAAAAAAAAAGTAGTGAGTGAGAGTGAGAGGAAAGTCAGCTTTCTCTTTTTTTTCTCCACTCTATTTGTTGCGACGACCAGTTTGGTTGGCTGTAACCTTCATGACTGACCCAGTAACCTAGCTTGGCTGTGTAAAACCTTCTTTACACTGAGCATGATCAGTATGAACAAATTCTGAGTAAAAAGCAAAAGCTGTAGCAGCCAATGTGTACAAATGTATGTTAAACGTATGCCTTACCAGTTACCTGATGTGTCCCTTAATGGCATCTGCAAAGCTGGTTGGCAGAGAATTTGCTCTCACACTACAGTCAACATTGTATTAGTGCACAAGCACCAAGTGCACAAAACAGTCAAGTGCACAGTGCACGAAAATTTTCTCTCTCTCTCTCTTTCTCCACAAATAAAGAGCCACAACATTCGAAGTCTACCAACAAGCTTGATCTGCAGCTGCTTCTACACTGTGTGAATTGGAGAGAATTGGAGAAAAGTGAAGTTGGTGTATACAGTCAGGCCTCCCTTTCTCAGGTTCAACCTATCTTAGGTTGCACCTTGAATCCGCTTGAGGCAGTCAATTCACTCATTGAGTTAAATACGCAGCGGGTTCTCTATTGCACATGGCCATTTAGTGGCTCAACCTAGTGTTGAAGGAGGTGCTTTTGATGTTGTATATTCTTGTATATATATATATGTGCTATGCTGTAGGGACACTTTTTTACCTTCCGAAGGTATATTTCGTCAGACTTTTGTCGCGCTTACCAGTCAGTCCAGTCACAGATGAATTTAACCTTGAGAACCTTCTCCCTTTCTATCTTTCTCTCCTTTCATTCTTTCTTCTTCTTTGCTTGTTTCTTCATTCTTTCTTTCATCTCTCTTTCATTCTCTTCTCTTCTCTTCTCTCATTCCCTTTTATTCTCTGTCTTTTTACAATCTCTCACTCATTCGTTCTTTTGGACGATGGGAAGAAGCAATCTTATGCTTCTCTTCTCACCCATCCTCCTCTTTTCTCTAACGGGTTTCTTCTTCTTAGTTCTTTGTAACCTTTTACTTTTCCCTCTCCCGATGGTACATAATACATGCACCCCACGTTCTGTCACTTCTTGTTCCTGCTCCCCTTCGTCCTAATTCCCATCGGAGAAGAAGAAGAGAAGAGAGAAGAAGAGAAGAGAAAAGGATAAGAGAAAAGAGGAAGAGAAAGAAACATTTCATCCATCAACTCTTCGACACTCAGTTTATTCTCATCTCTTACACCACCTGTTGTGTTCTAGAATACCTTATGGTGCAATGAGGAGAGAGTTTGCCCAATCTGGCCAGAGGGGAATGTAAGAGTCGAAAGATAAAAGTAAAAGAAAATAGAGAGAGAGAGAGAGAGAGAGAGAGAGAACAGGACAGGACAGGACAGGACAGGCTAAGAGGAAAGAAAAAAGTACAATTTAAGAAGCAGGGAGAGGGTTGAGCCAGAAGAAAGAGAAAGAGACTAAAGAAAGAAAGGGAGACCTTCAAGACCTTCCACCAGTAGTAGAAGTAGTTGTAGTAGAAGTGGTAGCATCACAATCCAACAATAGATGCTGTGACCTGATCTTGAACTCAATACACAGATTCGCACTGCGACCTACTTTCAGGTTTGACTTGCGTCAGTTTTTTTTTGTGGCAGAACGGGATCTGTGGCCTTCGCCACTTTCGCAGCTGACCAGGAGGAAGGAGGAAGGCTTGTTCTTATGAGCTCCGCCTTCACTCTACTGGCCTTGGTTGCATAACACACACACACACACACTGTATCGTATCCCGGAGGCAGAAGGAGTGAGTGAGTGAGTTGAGTCCAAATAGAAAGTGAGAGAGTGAAATCGCAACAACCCAATTCAACATCATCATCATCACAACATACAGACACACACACATACATTATTGAAACAGGCTAATGCACAGCCTCGTGGACATGTGAGTCCAAGTGTACCACTGATCCTGTGTGTATATGTGTGTTTTTTTTTGTGAATCATATTTTTTCGTCTCTTCATTCATCTCTACACATAGTTCTACTACTATTATTACAACTACAATTTACAACTATTACTAGTGTTATTACTTTGATTGATGTATTATTGTTATCATTGTTAATATCGATAATCGATTTGATAAATGATGACCAGTATGATATCCAGTGATCACTCATCGTATCATTTTGAACCGTCCAATTGTTTTATATCTCCAGTTACCGGGTCAACATCTACAACGGATTTTTCTCATCATCATCCAGCATCTGCTCTTAGCCTTGCCATATCTGGCAATAGTTTGTCCGGTCCGTCAACACCATCAACTATTCATTCGGTCAATCATTCTTCTTTAAATGGCAGCACTGGCCATCTTACCTCGGAATTTGGACATGAGCCACCTGATACAAAAGAAGGAATGGATGAATTATGTCCTGTATGTGGTGATAAAGTATCTGGTTATCACTATGGTTTACTAACATGTGAATCATGCAAAGGATTTTTCAAAAGAACTGTTCAGAACAAAAAAGTTTACACCTGTGTTGCAGAACGTAATTGTCATATTGATAAGTCTCAAAGAAAACGCTGCCCCTATTGTCGATTCCAAAAGTGCCTGGATGTTGGTATGAAATTAGAAGCTGTACGAGCAGATAGAATGAGAGGTGGTAGGAATAAATTTGGCCCAATGTACAAGAGAGATCGAGCTAGAAGACTGCAATTGATGAGACAAAGACAAATGCATCGTGGTATACCTGGTGGACATAATGGTGGACATCATACATCTGATGGTTCAGCATCATCTACTGGTTCACCATTTGTTGTTGCTGCCCTTAATAATGGTGGATTGACATCTCAGGGTACTATTTACTCACCTAATGGAATCAAACAAGAACTGATTCAAATCCCTCAATTGTCATCATCTACTTCATCACCTGATTCGTCACCTTTACCTGGTCAGAATATTGCACACAATTCACATCAATCTATCCATTATAATACTACTGGATCAACTATTAGTGGTGGTAATACACAATCTGCTATGATGCATTCTACTGCTACAGCTTCTAATGTTGCTGCTGTTGCACATCAAACAACAACTGGTGGTTTATCTAGTGGTGGTGCACATGCTGAATTAGTTAAATGGATTGGTACAAATCAATCAACCAGTGCAACTGGTGGTATACTTCATGGTAAATTACCACACGGACCTCCAAGAACTTCATATCTATTGGATGTTAATAATTCTACCAATTCATCAGCTTTAGTT
Source organism: Hemileia vastatrix (assembly GCA_030280995.1). Lineage (NCBI taxonomy): Eukaryota > Fungi > Basidiomycota > Pucciniomycetes > Pucciniales > Zaghouaniaceae > Hemileia > Hemileia vastatrix. Next base: position 93,416 of record JASXTE010000119.1, on the reverse strand, counting down.
CCTGCTGGTTCTACATTTGGAGTATTAGCTCTAGAAGGACCAGCAGCTGCTTCAGCAGTTAAAATTCCTCCAATATTGCGTGAGCTTCAATGTACTGCCCCCGATGACAAAGACTGGCGAAGTCACCTAAATGAACTCCTCACCAATCAGACCCACAATCAATGTGAAGTGGATTTATTCGAACTCATGTGCAAAGTAATTGACCAATCTTTGTTCGCTCAGGTAGATTGGGCGCGCAATTCTATATTCTTCAAGGACTTGAAAGTAAGTACACAAAATATTCATCCATGTTCATATACATAAATTGTATTATTATTGTTTCTTTCCCAAAGACATTTGTCTTTTTCTTTGTCTCTATACCTTTTGCCGTTGCCGTTGCCATTGCCGTTGCTTTTTCTTTTTATTTTTCTTTTGCCCTTCCTTTTGCCTGTTGGTTTACTTTTTCTTTGAATGTGTTTCACTGTCTCTTTAGTTCTTTCTTTCTTCCTCCCTTCTTTATTTTCCCTCTCTTTGGTTAGTTTTGTTGCTTTTTTCTCTCGGAAGCAAATCATTAGGATCAACTTGCTCCTTTACAAGGAAAAGGGATGTGGGAAGAGAGAGAACAAGAGAGAGAAAATGAGAGGATGCAGAGAAAAAAAAATGAGTGAGAGGGTAAAGTCGATATGAAAGTAAAAGTCAAAAGTAAAAGTCAAAAGTAAAAGTCAACGTAGAGAAAACGAAAGAGAAAGAAAGAGAAAAAGAGCGAAAGAAAAAAAGTGGGTTAGTAGGACACAGTCGTTTTTCTCTCTTTCGCGTTTGACTCTCACTCACTCTCACTTGTTTTTTCTCTTTTCTATTTCTCTCTCTCTTTCTCTCTTTCTCTCTCTCTCATTTACTTTTACTTTCACTTTCGCTTTCGCTTTGACTACGAGTGATATAATAAGATACAGCAAATGGGTTGATCTTGACACGCTTTTACTCTCACTCATTCTTGGTTGCTTGTTGTCCCAAAAAAGCACTTCGAGTTACCCTTGCCTCCCTCCTACCTGGCTACCTTGGTACCCGTGTCCACGGTCACAGTTGCGATGTTGTCTTTCCATTCATTTAGTTATTCAGTCATACAGTCAAGTCAGTCAGCATCATTCATTACCACTCATTTCCCTCCTCCCATTACTCTTGACCCAGTGTCGAGTTCCTTGTGACTATTAGCACACCTTTGCTGTTACCTGTTGTCGTTGGTTGCCGTTGTTGGTACTATTTACTATAACTATTACTATTACTATCACTTTGTTGGTTTGTTTGAAATGTTAGTTGTTGGTTGTTGTCTCTCACTCATCCTGCCTGAAAAAGGGAAACACACGCTCTTGAACACAAGTGGCCTCCTGGCTTTAAATGCGCGCAATTACTCAATCACCAAACAAAATGAAGGACAAGTTTCAACTTTTTATTATTATTTTTCTTTTATCTTTCTTATACATATATATATTATTTGGCTTGCTTTTGCTTGGCTTGGCTTGACTTGGCGCTTTTTTTTCTTTCTTCTTATTTGTTACTTCTTTTATCTGTATCTGACTTTTCTTGTTTTTTACCTTTTCGATTACTCACCCTCCTTCTCCTCCTTCTACTCTTCCACCTTATTGAAGTGATGAAATTAACCACTAAATTACAATTTGTACATTTTGTCTTGTGTTTATATTATCTTTAGGTGGACGACCAAATGAAATTGTTACAAAATTCATGGAGTGACCTACTGGTGTTAGATCACCTGTATCAGAGAATGCATTACCAATTACCCGATGAAATTCAATTAGCCAATGGACAGAAGTTTGATCTCTTGTCCCTAGCAATGCTAGGAAATACAGCTGAAGCTGACAGTCTAAATCAAGTGCAAAATCGCTTGATGGTATTAAAGTTGGATTCACTTGAGTATCTTTGCCTTAAGTTCCTGCTGCTTCTTAATCCAGGTAATTTTGAATGTTGTCCAAGTATGTCAAGGACTTTACCAAGTTAACTTGACTTCGACTTCGACTTGATTAATCCGTTCACTTGACTAATACTTTGAATTTATTTTATTTATTTATTTATTTTTTATTTTTTTTCTTTCTCTTTCTCTTTCTTACACTTAATGTTGTCACTTATTGCTGCACAGACGTACCCAACCTTACCAACTTTAGACTGGTTCGTGAAGCACATGATCAGGCAAAACAGGCTTTGCTGGAATATACAATTCACACCTACCCAATGATACCGGTAAGTTGGTTAATTCTTTTGATCATTTTTACATTTGACTTTGTAACTATTAATGTATTGTTGCTGTTGCTTATAGTAAGTTAGTCAGTGTTAGTCAGTTAGTCAGTTGATTACTTTGGCAACATGCAATAGTTTAACTGTAATTATCTTGGCACAATAAGAGAGAGAGAGAGAGAGAGAAAGTTTTAAGTATAACAACAATAACAAATGGCTATTATTGTGTTGGGACAATTTGGTTGAAATTTTTGTGTGTGTGTGTGTGTGTGTGTGTGTGTATAGACTATACTATTATACCTTTAAATTAGTAATGATATTTAAATGTACTCATGATGATGATTAAGATATTATGTTTAAGAAAAAAATGTTGAAATTTAAATTAACTTATTGTTGTTTTCGTTACTTTTATCGGTTGATTATTGCATAATTATATAGGATAAGTTCCACCAATTGATGGACCAGATTCCAAGGTTAAGACTGTTAACCGTCAAAGGTGAAGAATATTTGTATTTCAAACATTTGGAAAATTCTTCAAGATCAGAAACACTATTGGCGGAAATGTTAGTTACCAAAAAGCGAAATTAGTTTTAACTAAAATTTACCTTCCAAGTCTGCGAGATATAAGAACATTAAAATATGATGGAAATGATACATCGAGCATACAACATCAACAATTACAACAGCAACGTTTACAACAACAAAAACAACAGCAAGGATAAAAAAAAATACAACCTCTACAACAACATCGTCAACAACAACAACAACAACAACATGAACAACAACAAAAATAACATCATCAAAAACAACAACAACAACAACAACAACAACTAAAATATATCCGTTCTTGTAGATGTGTAACTCATTAATTATTTCATCATCAAACTTCATCTGTTTGACTGTTGAAACAATCTTGTCCCTCTTTACTTGACTAATACTTCTTTGACATGAGTATAAGTCTACTCCTTCTCCTTCACCTTGTTCTACTTCTTCTTCTTCTTCTTGTTCTTCTTTGCATCCATTGAAGATTCATCTGTATCATCAATCAATTATTATGTGTGATTGTTTGTTACTTATATAATGTAACTTGGTTAAAATTATATCATGATATTATTTCTTCACCTTATTCACCTTTTCTTTATTCTTCATCTGTATCTCACTCAATCACTTACGATTTACAAGGAATGTGAATTCTTCAATTGTACCCAATTTGGGTTTGTGTGATCTCTTTTCTCTCCTTACCCCCACCATTTGGGTTTTTTCATGTGGTTGATTTATATTCATCTTGTATTTACGTTAGTCATTTGGACATTTTTGCTTAAGTTATTGATTAAGTTTAAATTGTGTCACCGTCATGATATTAATTTAACACCAGTAAGATATGTGTCAACATATATGATCACATGATGATGATGATGCAAAGAATGATACAACACACAATACTTGCTACCAAAGAATGTTGGTCAAAGTTAAGGTTAACATGTTAATGCTACGTTATCATGATATTGTATGAATGAAATGATGAAGATATAATTAATAATTAATAATAAGAAAGAAGAAGAAGAAAAAGAACAAATTTTGGACAAGAGTATACATTTGAAAATACATATACATTTTAAGAAAATTTAAACAGAGAAAAAATTATATTGGTATATTAATGATAAGTGAATTAAAAAAGAAAAAAAACCATCATCATAATATTAATGTTGATTTAATCTGCTTGATCTGCTCTTTTCTTTTTCTTCCGGTAAAGAAGAAAAGGAAGAATCGAATAAAATACTACTGGTCTCTGGTGAATTAAACTAACTGATGATTGATATACTTGATGAAATTTAAATGATAATCAATACAAATGATTACATTTCATCTTTTTGACATCATCATCGAAAGATCATGCTTAATATTAATTAAATAACATGGACAAAAAAAACAAGATTCAAATTACAAATGGTTAATATTAACTGGAAAGATGAATTAAATGAAAAATCTAAAGAATTAAACGTTATATATTTTACACCAATATTTGAATATGAATACAAATGAAAGATATACCATTATATTTGTGAAGATATAACATGGTTAATTTAATTATTAGCTTATTGTTATATATATATGATATTATTTTTTGTGTGGGTTAAATCATGTGTGTTTTAGATGATGATGAAAAATGATGAATAGTATCAAGAAAGAAATTAGTTAAGATGACAACAATTAAAACAAGATGATTATGATTATGGATATATTTTTGTTGACATTTACAAAAAGAAAAAAAAATTCATCTACATCAAAGGAACAATTTAAATGATACAATGATTATATTTGCACCAATAAATGCCATCATTACTTTGATGATAAAGATGAAGATGAACAATGTTAATTTGAATTATTATTTAAGATTTATTTAATAATTCACAATTAACATTTTAGATGGTCAAATCACCAAATTTATTTTTTTAAATTGTTTATCTTTCTTCTTTTTATCTTTTACTCTTTCTCTTGTTAAACACTGTCATCAATAATTGGTGTGAAAAGAATAAGAAGAAGAAGAAGAATAACAAATGCAAATTTAATGACAAAATACATTTACAATATGACAAAGAATTACCATCATATTTGTGGATACTTTTCAACAACTCTGGTTCCATACTCTTGACATCTGGTGAAACAACAACAACAACAACAACAACAATTACAATTACTACAAGAACATCAGCAACAACAGCAACAACAACAACAATTCTCCTGGTTTATGTTTACATGTTCATACACATTGTCCATCTATTTGAAAAATAAGGAGATTATCATCTTAAACTATTATATTATTCTTCTCCTTTGATTTTTTTTTGTCTCTTCTTCTCGCAAATGTGTCTCTCTCTCTATCTCTATCTCTTTCATTCATTATCTTTCTCCATCTCATTGTACTTTCATCAATTGTTGACGCTCGAATTGGTCATATTATTTTCTCTTCTTTATCTCGCGATATTCTCGATTTTCATCCCTTCTCCTTCTTCTTCTTCTATCTTTCGTTCTTTCTCTCCCAACAAGCAACAAACATACACATACATACTTGTCATTTTTTTTCTTTCATAATTGGTTATATTCTATTTACTGTTTATCGCTGTACAACACACAATTTTTTTTGTTTCATCAATCTGCCCCTTTCCCAAGTGTCTTATTTTTCTTCTTTCCTTCTTGACTGATGTCTCATTTCTATCTATCAATCATTGTCTACATCTTCTTCTCCTTCTTCTTTAATTTCTCTCTATCTCATTGTCGTTCATTGATACACACAGCCACTAATAAGATACAAAGATTACATCTCTATCTCTATCTCTCTCTCTCTATTTGAAAAATCATTCAAATTATAGACTCTAGATTATAACAAAATGCAACACTCACATCATACATACATAAAAATGACAATGACATAATAATTAGATATACATAGATTACATAAATACACTTATACACAAGGTTATAAAAAAAAAGAAAGTTTATTGGAAACAACAACCACAACAACAAATTACGCCCTATTTCTTGTCCAAATCAACTTCAGTCGTCTTTACCGTCCCGTATAAATTTAATTTTGATCTTGTTTTAATCTAAATTCAAACCTTTTCTTTCTTTAAAAATTTTCTTTTTCTTTTTGTTTAAAATTCATTACATACATCTCTATCTACCTTTTATCTTTTTCGACAAATTATTTGTAACTTGTTTCATGTGTTAAACTTGATAGTGAGAAGATGCCTCAAATACACATACAAAATAATGCCTACAAATGGATTAAATTCTTTATTCTTCCTCGGTGGTTACAATCGAATGATAAATGATAATAATCATTGCAAAATTACGGACAATTTTCTGCTGCTAATTTTAATGAAGATAATATTATTAATTTTTTTCCTTTTTCATTGATTGATATCTTTTTCATCAATGAAAAATTATTAACAACAAGAACACTCTTGAGACATATTGATTGATGATAGACTTAATACTAATCCATTTATGTGATCATTTGTATCATCATTTGAGGATATATTTGAACTATGGATGAATTTTTTGATCTTTTCATCTTTCACATATATTTGTGTCTCTCTGTTTATGATGCTGAGGAAAAATATTTGTCCATGTTATTATGTAATGGTTATTGTTTGTTACTCACACTGCAATATTGTACCTTGAATGTCAATGGTATATCTACAGAATGAAATATATTGAACGTAATATTGTAACAACATTGTACAACATCTGTTTGGTTAACCATCATCATCAATACACTTTTAGTGGTTCAACAATTGGGTGTAACTTGAATTGAACAAGTGAATGAAATTACTTTCACTTGTTGATATGTCTCTCTCTCATTATATAATGATGATGATGATGATGATGATGAAAAGTGATGATGGTTGTTGTTAAAATGTATGTCTGTATGTGTGGATGTGAATTTGACATACATTTTTAAATGTTTCGTTTCTGTTACTTGTGATGGAATGCACAAGGAAAATATAATGTATGTATGGCATGAAAAGAAAAAGTTTTTAATGCCTCAGGTGTATAATTTGTTAAGAGAAAAGAAAAAGAAATTACACGACCATGTTAAACATGATGAACAAGTCTGCTGTTGTACCAGTGAGAAGAAAATATATATAAAATAACACATCAATACAAATACACTACATCAACTACATCAACTACATCAACTACATCAACATACATGAAAAATTTTTAACTGTTACAACAAATGTTTTATTTTCTTTGTAAAAGAAGAAAAAAATTATTAAGAAGAAAATTATCAAAATTCTTATACACATATTATATAATATATATTTTCTCTTCATCTTCTCTCACAAAATTTATCCATCTTCTTCTTCTTCTTCTTTGTTCAAAGATAAATACAATTACACATATATACACAGACAAAAATACATCACATACAATTTACACACACATATATATATATATAAAAAAGAATATTTTCTGTGTTGCAAAGACAAATTTCATTGAATCATATTGTGTATGTATGTGTGTGTATGTGTGTATGTTGTGTGAACTTTTGTTCTTAACATACTACATGCATACTTTTTTGTGCCCTTTTCATCCCTTTCCCTATTGAAAAAATGCTATTATACATATTTTACATATATTCTATTGTCAAATGGAGTTATTTTTCACTTATACCGGTTAGAAAGTCGCGAAAATCGCTTTCTTTCTCTTCTCTTTAACTCTGTCGCACTTTAGAACATTTGTTCTATACTTTGTTTGTTTGTTTAGTTGTTTGTAATAGATACAAGATGTAATGATATTATCAAGTTACCTTTTAACTTGTTCATTAATCTGTGCATCTTTTAACTACATTCAACTTGATTTACTTACAGAAGAAAATCTTATGATCATTTAAATACAATTTACGAGCAAATTGATAACTACAATGATAACATCAATTGATAATACATATGTTGATATTTATGTTTAATCGACAACAAGTTGTTGTTATTGTTGTTGATGTTGATGATGTTCTTTCACACTAACACTTTCACTCAAATGTCTTTATCTCTATCTTTGTCTCTCTCTATCTCTTTCTCTGTCTATTTGATCACTTTTCACGCAAATTTTTTGCTGCTAGTTTTATGATGATAAAAGAGTCTATATTATACATATATATTATATATATTATACATAAATATATATATTTTTTTGCCCTATGGTGAATATCTTTACATCTCTTTAAATGCATCCTTTCATCGACACATCACGACAAACTTCATTACATTATAGTACTTGATACACAATTTAATGAATATGATGAAATGAAAATCAAGTTACATTTTTCCTTTTGTTGTTGATGTAGTTATTTTACATCAATACAAATCATTGATTAATATTTTTTGCTTTCTTTGCTTTCACATCACATCTGATTAAGTATTTGTGTTATTGTGTATATTGTTGACTATTTTTTTCAATGTCAACAATTATTTTATTCACAAAAAACACAAATTTTACATTTTAATCATGATGATGATGATGATGATGATGATGATGATGATGATGATGATGATGATGATTAAAATGATGTACTTGATTAAACTTATTACACTGTACTAAATACAGAATGATGATCAAGTTATTTTGATGATGATGAAGATTGATGAATGATTATTGTCTTTGATATTGATGATCATGGTAAAGATTGATACCATTGAAGAAAGGATTTAAACATTGACAATGTGCTACAAAACAACAAATGTATAGAATGTTATTTTAGTGAAAATGAAATGACATAAATATATGAAGAAAAAGAGAGTATTTTATTCAACGGTGATGATGATGATGGTTACAACAACAACATACAAATATGATACTTTAAAAAATTTACCTATACATTTTATCCTTTACCTTGAACTTGAACTTGACTTCTTCTGTACAAAGATATGAATTTTACTCTTTCATTGTTTTACTCTATTTCTTTCTTTCATCCTTATCTTTCTTCTTCGACGAGAATACATACAAGAATAAAGAAAAATCATCACACAATTACAAATATACTACTAATTGTATCATTTAGTTTAATCTAGTTTATTCAATTGATCAGTTTATCTGTTGTCCCCCGACATTTTTTTCAATTGTACGTTATAATGATTTACCTTTTGGCTTGTTCATTGAAAAATATTCAAAATAAATTTAATTCACTGAAAATATTGTCCTTTGTCTTGTTGTTGTTGTTGTTGTTGTTGTTACCAATGACAACCTTGGTTTTGTTATTTGAACAACAAACAATTCACTTGACTGTAAATCATGTTGTTGTTGATCACCTTTCATCATGATGAACCTTAAATTGATTGAAAGTAATTTCATTTTTACACCGTTAATAATTTAAACTTGTCCTGACAAAATGTCAAATGTGTAAGTTTCATATTAATGGGTTGAACTTTTATTTTTACTCTTTTTCAAGTTAAAATCAATTTTATCCTGAATCATTTTAACCTGACATATAAAAGATAGTGTGAATGTTGTGCAATGTGTTCTATTTGATGAATTTTATCCTTTTTTTCCACTTTTACTTTTTCCTTGATTACTTTTTAATCTATCAGTCAATTGGGTTGTCTTTCAATAACAGATGACACAGTTGATGATGTCTTTTAACACTTTACTAGATGTGTGTGTGTCATCATCATCATCTTGTTGGGTGAAAATTATCTGTTGAATTGTCTATGTCAGTTAATATAACATATTGAGTTCAATTGTGTCAACTTGTTAAGTTATTTGATGAATTTGTTCCAGTGACTCACTTGAGATGATCAAATTGATCATGATGATGTATACATTATTTATCATCGAATATTTAACCCCCTTAAGGTATAAATTGCAATTGTAACTTTGAATAAATTTTTAAATGTATAAAAAATAAAATATTATTATTATTATTATTATTATTGCTGTTTTTGTTTTTTCGTTGTTGCTGTTGTTGTTGTTGTTGTTGATTCACTTGACACTCGGACATTGAAATTGTTTTACATTGCTTTAGGCTAAATGAACAATTTATTTAAACACTGATAGTAAATTAGATTTTTTTGTTTTTGTTGAAATGAAGAAAAAAACTTTCATCACTGATGATGACGATGATGATGATTCATCTTTCATCTTTCAATGGTTTCATTTATAATTTTCAACCAAGTCCAATAGGAATAAAAATAATAATAATATAAGACTGGTTAACATAATCAACAACAGTTATTATTACAGTCATTGAATGATTTCAAGTGAAACGTGAACAAGGATTTCACACTTGTCAATGAAATACACGTGACTTACTGACATTGCCCTTGATTTGATTTACTTTTTTTTTATTATTTTGACTTTTATGTCAAACATCATACAACAACATCATCATCATGATTATGAAGAAAAAAATAAATTCATTCGATTATTCACTCAATTTTCCTTTTTTTCCCCTTTGTATGTCATAATTCATTTTCATTTGAATTGAACATACTTTTATTAATCATTGTTAATAGATTTAGTTGAATCAATGAAATCAACTGATGATAAATCAGTTTTCTTTCACTATTATTATGATGTAATCAAATACTTGACCTTTTTGAATTATTTTTTTTATTTTTCGTCCTTTTTATTTTTATCAAAGTAAACATCATCATCATCATCATTTGATTGTTTACTTAGTTAACATTACATGACAATTGTTATACATTTATTGATGTATGAATGTTAATTGCGTTTTTGATTAATGAAAAAATTAGCATAATTTGAATCAATTGTCATCAATTGATTGTGTGTGTGATATGTGCGATTATTTGATTACATGAGGATACAATTTATATGAGTAAGTATTATTATTATTGAATTGAGATGACAATTGATTTGTCAACATGATTGTTTAGTAATCAAAGTCACCTTGATCACCACCACCCATATTGTTGTTGTTGTTACCACCAATTCCACCGAAACCACCATTAACACCTTGTCCACGATTGAATAATCCTTGTTGGAGTAAATTTAATTGATTGAGTCCCAAACCATTTTGTCCACCATATCCACCACCATTACCGTTAAATGCATTGTTGTAAATATTTGAACCACCATAACCAGCATATGGATTCATTCCATTAATTGGTCCATATCCACCATTTTGTCCATTACCAATACCACCACCACCACCATTTACACCACCTGCACCATATTGACCAAGTTGTTGTGCTAATTGTTGTAATTGTAATTGATTTAATCCACCCATACCTAAATTACCAAGTTGATTTTGTGCTGCAGTTGCGAGAAATGAACCAATTTTTTGTGAATTAGCTTTAGAATATCCATTTTTAATATTATTATTATTATTGTTATTATTGTTTTTGTTATTTTTATCATTATTAATGATGCTTTTTGGATTAGATGATTGTCCATCACCCATACCACCTAATCCAAGGCCACCTAAACCAAAACCACCTGAAGTGTTTTATTTTGGTTGGTTGGTTGGTTGATGATGAAAACATAAATAACACAAATAACAAATTGATACATTGATTACATTGACAATTTACACAAAAAAAAAAATAACAACAAAATAGAAATAAAAATATTTTTAAACAATCAATGACTCACCCATGCCATAACCGAGGCCATTTTGCATTCCTTGATTGAATAGTTGATTTAAACCCAAACTTGCAAGTACATTGCCCAGTTGTTGACCAGGATTGTTGACTCCAGAATATCCTTGATGTTGTTGTTGTTGATGTTGTTGATGTTGTTGAGGAAGTTGTTGATGATTCTGTTGATGATTTGCTTGTGATTGTAATGTAACAGCTGATGGTTGATGATTATTTATACCAATACCTTGACTTTGACAATTTATATTTGATACTATGACCAATGTTGATGAAATTAATATAAACAAATACTTCATTTTTGACAACAATTTGTCTTGTTGATGAAAGTTTGAAAAAAGTTTAAATTACTTTAGATGATTGTAACTTGGTGAAGTTTACTCATGAACAAGTGAAATATGAATATGAACAACATTATTTATACCTTTTTACTTTTGTCTACTGTTGTTGTGATAAATTGTTCTAAACCAAAAATGATTGAACACAATTTCCGTTTTGAATGTGAAAACCGGTATTAAATAAGTTTTTTATGTAAGATTTTTCTTATTTTGTCAACGTTATTTTGTTACTTTTAGATGAAAATAATTGTAATTAAAAAAAATGATGCTGTCCTTCAAATTGACACATTTTCACATGAGTAAATTGGGTGTAACAACAGTCACTGTGTTTTTGTTTTTTTTTTGTCAACCAATTGAATTACTTTTTAGTGTACTTCAAAGATTCGCTTATGATAATTAATATATGAAAATAATTATTATCAACAGGTTTTTTTTCTTTATTCAATTGTAACAAGTTTTGTTGTTTCACTTTTACTTGTTTTATTAAAGTCAATTGTTATCACAAGTAAAATGTATGCGACACAACAAGTTCAACAGTCAAAGTTTCAACATTAAATGTTCATCGTTAAGGGTGGTTATAATTATTCGGGTGTAAAATAAATTCAACCCAATTGTATATATTTTACCACTTTTGTGTTGCTTTTCATTTCCTTTGCTTCTTTTACTCTTGTTGTTGTTGCTGCTGTTGTTATTGTTGTCATTATTATCATACAGTGGTCAAGTTAAATTAAATGCTATTGTGACAATTGGTCAACATTCTACGGTCAAGGGAAAAGTAATTAAATACTTTTGTCAATGAACTTTCACTGCCATTGATCATGGTTACATTGAATGTACTGATGATGTTTAATTTTGATCACGTGAAAATAATAAAACAATCATTAGTATTGACACACCAAATGACTTTTTCTTCTTGCAATGATTATTCATATGAACATTCACAGACAATGAATTTGACTCATTTGAAAAAATTCGTTTACCTGGAAGTTGTTTGACTTCATGTACAATCATTTACTTTGCAGTCATCATGAATTGATTGATACTTGATGAAACCTTTATTGTGTTTACCTTGATGATTTTTCACTGTGAATTTTAACTAAAGTTTTGTTCTATTCAGTTCTCATTAGTTCTAGTACTAGAAATAGAACTCGAAAGAATATTCTTACCTTTACAGCTATAGATTTGACTTTGGAGGGAAAAAACATATTTTTAGACTAAATTGTACATGTAGAACAATTGCAAGGTCATTCAATTGGTACAAGTGTAAAGATGATGAAAAGATAAACAACGAACAAGCAAAAAAAAAAGATTATTTTATTCAAAACCCTCAAATTGAAATAATTATGTAAGAGGAGGAAAACATTCATCAACACATACACATACTTAGAAATGAAATGAAATTAATGATTAAAAAAGGGAAAAAAAAGAAAGATGAAATTAAGTAAGAAAAATTGAATTGACGAAAAAAAATAAAGTAAAAAAAAATGAAGAAAAAAAATGTTATTCGATTAAGCACAAACTAAACTGACAAAAAATGAATCAATTGATTGTCCAATTGCTTCAATATCAGTTGATACAAGTGTTCGATGATCTCCTTTCATCATTGTTATAACCATTTCATGTCCTGGTCCTTGAATTTTAGATAAATTGTATGTATGATCCAATTTAGATGATATTGTTAAACCATTTTCTGCTTTTTGTAAACCAAATGTCACTGGCAATTTGTTAATTGACATTGTAAATTGATTACAAAATGTTATGCGTTTTATAAATCGATCAATTGCTGGTGATAAATTATCTGCATCACAACAAATTATTTGATGATCATTTGTTGTTGTTGTTGATGATGATTCAGATTCTGTTGATCGATCAATTTTACTGTTCAATATATTACTGATAAATGTTAATTTATCTTGACGATTATTCTTAAATTGACACAACGATGAAAATAATTCATCTGATTCAGATTTTTCTAATTCAAAAAATCTTTTAACAAATTCAATCAAAATAATATTATAATATGGATCAATTGATTGATCAGGATAATTTTTTGCTTGTTTAAGTAAATCATCTGCCCATAATTTCATCAAATCTGGTGATGATTCAATTAAACCAATTTTACTACATGATGAATCACCATATTGTTGTTGTAATTGTATTGCTACTTCAATTGCAAGTAAACCACCAAAATCAAAACCAAGTAAATCATATTGACTATCGGGTAAATTTTTTTTCATCAAATGAACATAATAACTTGCAATATCTTTAAGTGTTGTAATTTTATCAACGTCTTCTGTCCAATTTAAACCAATTAATGGACGATTGATATATTTTGCCATTGATGCCATTGATCGATATGAACCTTCTAATGGACCAAAACATATTATTGGTTTACCAGTTTGTTGGCTGTTAATTCGATATAATGATCCTTTTGGAATAATTAACATTTCATCAAATGTTACTTTAGTTGAATCAACAATTGTATCAGATTTATTTGATGATGAACCTTTTTTAGAACCACCACGTGAATCAATTTGTTCTTGCATTTCACGTAATCCTTTAATTGTCATATTACGTATTTCACCAGTTGATAGAATAATGTCAAATTCACGTTCTAATCCTTGTTTAATTTCAATTGCCATCAATGAATCCATACCTAATTCACCTAATGTACAATTAGGATCAAGGGTTGATTGATTTTTTATACCCAAAATATGGCAAACTGTTCCAACTAAATCAGATTTATTCAAACCCATGTTGTTGCGATTTGAACTTACTTTAACAACACTTGAATATATGGCAGATGATGATGATGATGATTTACTTATTAACTTATTTAATGTATCAAGACATGAATGTATTCGTTGTGGTACTGAATATCCACCAATTATTACATCATTACCACCAAGTAATTCAGCTACAACACCAACATCACCAATTGCACCCCATTGTATTGATAGACCTGGTAAATTATCATCACGACGTGATAAACATATTGATTCCATATAACTATTGGCAAAACCATAATTTGTTTGACCTGCATTACCACGTCCTGATACTATTGATGAAAAACATATGAAATAATCTAATGATTTACAATATTGACGACTTATCTTATCAAGTAAATATGTTGCATGTACTTTTGGTTTACAACATTTATCAAATAGTTCTATTGATTGATTTTCTAATGCTGCATCAGTTAATATCATTGCTAAATTAAATATACCACCAATTTTACCATATAATTTTTGTGATTGTGTTATTAAATTAATTATACCTGATTCACTTGTTATATCATCAGTTGATATATTTATTTGACATGATGATGATAATTCTTTCATACGTTCAAGTAAAATCAATTGATAATTATCTTTTATACCAGTACGTGATGTTAAAACAATCTTCTTTGCACCACGTGTTACTAACCAAAATGTTAATTCTAAACCAAATCCACCTAAACCACCAACAATTATGTAACATTTTGTTGGATCGAAGATTGTTTCTTTAATTACATTGTTAATCAATGCTTTACCATTTGTTAATTCTGTTGTTGGTGATGATTTTGATGTTGGTTTTGGTCGAACTTGAATTAGAACTTTACCAGTATGTTTACCTGATGCCATGAATCGAAAAGCATCTTCAACATGATCTTTATCAAATACATGACTATCAAGTGGTTTAATTACACCTGTTTGTAATCCTTTACACATCATTTGATATAATAATTGTCTTTCACGTATACTTGATTGATAATGATTAACAAATGCATTGTAATCAAGATGTGCTAAACATACAGCTTGAAATGATTGATTACGTCCGAATGATGATAAATCCATTGAATTGTTAACTAATATATCATATTTACCAATTTCAATGAATCGACCAAATTCAGCTAAACAATTAATTGATGCTTTTAATTTATCTTCTGATAATGAATTAAGTATCATATCAACACCTTTACCATTTGTTTGACGTAAAATGTGTTCTTCAAATGTTAAATCACGTGAATTAGCAATTTGATTATCAGATAAATTAAATTTTGATTTAAGGAATGAACGTTTAGATGGTGAACATGTTGTATATATTTGACAACCAATTGATAGACAAATATATATTGCAGCTTGACCAACACCACCTGCACCTGAATGTATTAAAATTGATTCACCTGGTTGTAATTTACCACGGATAAATAATGCATAATAAACTGTTGAATATACAATTGGTACAGTTGCTGCATCTTTTAATGTCCATGATGATGGTATTGACCATATAAATTGTGAATTTAATACAGTTACATCAGTTGCCATTGCTTTACCAATTGAATATCCCATAATACGATTATTATTATCATCATAACCTGAAAATTCCATACCTAATGATCCACCAGAAAAATTAGAACTCGATGGATATGCTTCGGATGATATTCGACCTGATGCTACCATGACATCTTTAAAATTTAATGCTGAATAATATACTGAACATAATAATTCATTAATACTTGTACGACATTGTATTGGTGTTGATGTAAAAAATTTGGTTGAATTTTCTAACCAACGAAATGATGATAAATCACCTTTTGTTTTAATATCAACATATGCATGATTTGATGAACATTTTGTTTCAATGTCAACTACTGTTGAATGTCTCATTGTACCTAATAATTTAGTTGGTGGATTTATCATATTTATCACTAAATCACGTTGTAATATATCGTTGGGTAAATTTGTTATTTTACTTGAACATGTTGAATCATAATAACATCGAACTGATTGACATCCTGGTTCTTTACGTAAACAATTTATTAAACCAATTATACCAGATGATTTATCATTACTTGTTAACCATAAACGAATATTTTGTAATCGTTCACGACGTTTACTTGTTTGTTCTTTTGTTTCTTCTTCTTTTGATTCTGTTGTTGTTAAAAGAAATTCTTTCACTTGATCAATCCAATTATAGGTAAATGAATCAATTGGTAAAATTTTAATTTCTTGTAAAGATGATAAATCAATTGGTTTACGTAAAAGTATTGAACATAATTTGGTTTCTTCTTGAACTTTTATTGATATAAATGATAAATTATACTTTTTACCATATTCAATTATCTTTTCAGTACTTGGTAATAATAATTGTTGCTCTTGATAACAATTAAAATTACATATTTGGTTAATTTGATTTTCAATTGATGAAATTGATGTTCGATAAATCATTAAGAAAAAACCACCAAATTTTAATTTATCGTATGATTCTTTAATTATTTGATCAATTTTTGATAAAGAAGAAAATTCTTTTTCACTGACAAATAATTCAGTTGAATTATCTCGATAAATTATTAAATCCATTTCATTTAAATCATTTGGTATTATTGATGTTGAACGTTTTAAATGTTCAGACCAATTAATAAGTGAATTAACTGATGGCTTTGATAATAATTGATCAATCGATTTGGTATGTAAAATTGTATGATTGATACTAATTATATTTGTATCAAGAAGTTGATTAATGTCGTCAAACATTAAAGATGTTGTTTCATTAAGTTCTAAAATACGTAGTTCTTTAGAACTTGCATTTTCCAAAATTAAATCAAATTGATGACGAATAATTTTTTCACATTCAAATGCAAGGTTAATTGTTAAATCTGATGAATATTTGTTCTTGAAAGAATTTATCTTTTCAATTAGAACATTTTCAATTGATACAAGATCAACATGTTGATCGTTGGGTTGTTCTTTTGATTTAATTGTCAGCAATGTTTCATTTAAAGTAGCTAACAATGAATTTTCTGGTGAATTTAAATTATTTGATTGAATTTTCTTCAATTTATCATCATCATCTTCATTTAATGGTTGATCATTTGTTATCAAATTTAACAATTGATTACATTGTGATAAATAATTGTTCAATCGAAACAGATCATTTGATTGTAAATGAATTGATGTTTCAATAAATGGTGAATGTTCATATGATTCAATGTATGGTGTTTGTGCATTTCTTCGTGGTATTGATGATGTTTTTAAACCAATTAATACAATTCCAGGAGCAATTCCAAGTCCATGTTACGATCAAAATGTACATCAACATATGATTCACCCATTTCATCTTTAAATTGTTCAATTTTACTCAAAAATACTTTTGCATTGCATTTAACATACTCCATGTATGTTGGTATACGTAATTCACGTGTTTTCGAACCAATAATTGCCATTTGTAACATTGAATCAACAAATGATACCCAATGTCCTAACCATTTAACTTTACCATGACATCCATCACTTGATGCTTCAATTATACCTTGAAATGTTGAACCATAATCATAACCACGAACTCGAAGTTCTTTATATATACTTCGTGTATCTAATTTAACTGTATCAGATGGTATATCAGTTGATACTAATGATTCATATTCATCTGTTGATCCATCACATAATTTAGCAATCCATGACAACATAAATTACCTGATTCTAATACTTCAAATGCACCAGTATCAATTGAATATCGTATACTTAATTCAATTGGTTTATGTGTTGATATTAATACACCACGTGAAAATGTTACTTTATTAAATTCAACTGCATAATCCATAAAATTTCTTGCACCATAAACATTTGCAACAATTACTTCCCATGCTGCACGTAAATATTCAACTGCTGGACATAAATTTCTTCCATCAATTATATGTCCAGATAAATATTGAAATGCTGATTGCATTAAATCAATTTCATATGATGCTGTTGAACGAATTACTTTAAAATATTCTGGATATTTTGTTACAATACATGATTTAGAATGATCAAATTGTATCAATGGTGATATTGATAATGTACCACGTGGTACTGGAAATGATACTGATGGATATAATGATGTTATGTTAACATTGTTACCAGATAAATATATTAATCCAATATTATGTAATAATTGTTGAGTTATTGTTGAAGTTGATTTTAAATCAATCAATTGAACAATTGTTGTATCTGGTCCTAGAACTTTCTTCATTGCTGATTGTAACATTGATTGTGGTGATAATTCAATGGCAAATGAATTCTTTGATAATGTTGATAACATTTCACGAAATTGAATTTTACGTGTAAATACATGTGCAAAGTATTCTGATGTTAATGTTGATGTATCAAGTATTGTACCATCATCAAGGGAAAATGATGCAATCCATTTATTTGAACGAACAAATGATAATCCATTGAATATATTTTTTATCGAGAGAATTTTTAATTCGATTAAATATACTTTTTATTTTATCCGTATGAATACCAATGTCATCCCATTCACCTAATCCAGTTGTACCATTTTTAACTGTTACATTCATAAGTTCTTTTGCAATTAAATATGCAATTGATAATGTTTGTTCTTTAGTTAAACAACCATCTGCATATGCACATGATATTTCACCAATTGAATGTCCAATTATATTATCAATTGTTACATTTAAATGTTCTTTAAGTAAATCAATTAATGCAATTTGAATTGATGCAATTGCAACCATTGCTTGTGATAAATTGATATCTTTTCGATTGTATAGAACATTTTCTAAATTTATATTAAATCGTTTCATCGCAATTTCACATGATTGTAATAATGATTGTTGAATTGATGGAAATTTAATTATTTCATCAGGTAAACAAATCCATTCAGTACAAATACCTGAAATTGCTAAAACAATTGGTTGTCGATCTGATTTACATTGTTTAATTACTTTTGATTCAATTTCTTTGTTACTGTTGTAAATTGTGTAACCACGATATTTAAGACCTTTTGTTATATCATTTTGCATTGTTGCATTTAACAGGGCAAAAATTCATTGGTAACTTTTACCTTATTTTCATTGATATAATTAAATGCATGTTCAATTGATTCATTTGTACGTCCACTGATTAAAAGTAATCGTGGAATTTTATAATTAAATGCATTGGTAAATGATTCTTTTGTTGGCATTTTATTATGTCGTTGTAATATTGAAAATACATTACATCCACCAAAACCAAATGATGATACAGCAACTATATCTTCATTAAATTGTTGCCTTTTTGTTACTGGTTGTAATTGTCCATTAATTAAACCATCAATACGTGGATTTGGATTATTTAAATGTAAATTTGGTGGTAATTCTGAATGTTCAAATGCTAAACATACTTTTGATAATGCACATGTACCTGATGCACCTTCTGTATGTCCTAAATTTGATTTTAAACATCCAAGTAATAATGGTTCAGTACGATTTGTACAAAATGATCTTCGAATTGATTCTGATTCAACAACATCACCTGCTGGTGTACCTGTCATATGTGCTTCAACGTATTTTATTGCTAATGGATTAATATTTGTTTCACTTAATGTTGATGACATCAAACGATGTTGGGAATCAATTGATGGATATGTTATACCTTCAGTTTTATATCCATCAGTATTTGTTTTAGTATTAAGAATTTTAGCATAAATACGTTTAGCTTGGGATGATCGTTGTAATAATATTGATACAATTGCTTCTGATCGTCCATAACCATCGGCTAATTGGAAAAGGAAAGAGAAAAAAGGAAAAAAAAGAGGGAAAATGACGAAAAAGGAGAAACAAGATCAACACGTGTTTGTAATTAAATCAAGTGATAGTTTAAAGGTCACCTTAACCATCATTTTGTATGAGGGTAATTCGATTAACATACCAACGAATGATTGAAATTTACTTAGAATTTAAACTTATCTAACACATTTTACAGTAATTTCTATGGAACACATTGATGGATAGTTTATCAGTTACCATGTTGATCAGTTAACTAACATCTCTATGGTTACATTAAAGGTCATGTACGCCAATTGACCCCTGGGTAACCTTGAAACAAGTTGATTGACATGACATTAAATGGTTAACTTGAATTGAGTTCAACTTGATTATCTACTTTTGTCATCATCAAATGTCTAATGTTTAATTGCTATTTGTCACTTTTACTCACATGAAGTTTGAAAAAGAGAAAAAAAGTTTTAAAAAAAATACTTTAAAGGGAAAATATATTTAGATGAAAGTAAACTTCTTCAAATTAGATTATCATGAAAGAAAGGGAAAGAAATATTACCACCAATTATACAATTAAAGGTAAATCAAGTTAGATAATAATTTTTCTTTTTTCTTTTTCTACAACTTTCTTTCAAATGATCTTTTTTGCACACCTAAATGAACCTCAACAGGTGGGTAGCAACAAATGTTAATGTTAAGTAAAGTTAACTTTGAAATAAATAAAATGTTAAAGTAAGAATAAAAATAAAAAAGGAAAGAATATTAAATAACAACAACAAGAAGAATAAAAGAAATGGTTAAAGAGAACATTTTGTCTCCCCTGGAGGTTTTTAGTATTTGAGTTTTTTACTTTTTTCAATTAAATTCATTTTGTCGGGTTTGTTGGACTTTGTTATTGTATCTTTGTCAATGTAAATGTAAAGTGGATTTACCCAGTGAC
Organism: Hemileia vastatrix; assembly: GCA_030280995.1. Lineage (NCBI taxonomy): Eukaryota > Fungi > Basidiomycota > Pucciniomycetes > Pucciniales > Zaghouaniaceae > Hemileia > Hemileia vastatrix. Next base: position 72,278 of record JASXTE010000119.1, on the reverse strand, counting down.
TTTGTTGTTAATGTTAAAGCAAAGGAAAAAGTAGATTGACAGGGTAAGTCAATCTCTTGTAGATTGTCCTAAGGATAAAAGTTGTTACCTCTAAACATTGCGAAATGTTTAAATAGGTGAATGTGTTCTCATATAAAGTTCTAAACGACTTGTAGGATAATAGGATGAAACATTAGAAGGTAAAAGAGATGCATAGAGATGCAGCTTGAGGGCATTTGTATCAATGTCTGTGTTAAAGATATATTCTTTGACAACATGATCAATGGCCTTTCCAAGGTCTCTGGTCATATAATTCATCCTGATGTTGTTCATTTAATTCTCTCCCCTTTTTTTTCATCCTAAGAACTTTCTCTTTCTTTGGTCAACACAAAACAAAAAATCTTTCTCCCCTTTTATTCTTATTCTTACCTGATGAATCCATACACTTTGATCGACCATCCAATGACGTCATTCGTAAATTATTAAATCCAAGTGCAATTGTTGGTGTTAAATTAATAGCTGCACCTAATACAATTGCTTGATCACATACACCTGCTTTTAATGAATAATATGCTTGACAAAATGCTGAAAATGATGATGCACATGCTGTATCAACACTTGATCCACCACCCACGAAAATCAAATGCTTGAGTTATTTTTTGTATTGATAAACGTAAATAATTAAGTGCAGTTGATTCATCACGTGAATATGCTGTTCCAGTATCATCGTAACATATACCAGCAAATATTGCTGTATTAGAACCACGTAATGTTGATGGTTCTATACCAGCATCTACTAATGATTCATATGTTGTTTCTAATGCAATACGCATTTGAGCATCTGTGTAATTTGCTTCATGTTCAGACATGCCAAAAAATTCATAATCAAGTTTACTTATGTCACGTATTTTACCAGATCGATGAGGTAAATTTAAATATCCTGGTGGCCAACGACGATCATCTACTGATGATAGTTCTATACCAGATACTAATTTTTCCCAAAATTCAGCTATTGAATCACAATCACTGAAAGGAAAGAATATAAAAAAAGGAATTTTTTTGTTTTTATTGTTGTTGTTGTTATTCTCCACAACACGTGGTAAAACAAGTATTCATTCAAGTATGTAATTAATTGATTATAAATTTCAAGGACAATCAAATTTGACAATTACAATTACTTACGGATATCTGCCGGATAAACCTGATATGACAATATCTTCTTTATTTGATGTAACATTGTTGTTACATTTGTTGTTCTTTATATCAACATCTGTATCAATTGATTGTGACATGGCACAGTTAATTGATGATGATGATACAGATGATGATGATGATGATGATGATGATGATGAAGATGCTGTTGAATGTTACGCCTCGGTAACACAGTTAACTGTTATATTTAATGTATCAATAAGAAGTCATGAAATGTTTCAAAATGATGATGATGTTGAAGAAGACAAATAGATTGATGATGAAGAAAATGAGACAGTAAAAAGATGATGTGATGTGGTTTTCTCTTGTGTGAATGTCAATGTGAGAAGGTATGTTAAAAGATGAAGATTATCCTTGTAAAGAAGAGAGTTAGAAAGTAACTTTCTTAGAAACGACAAGGTTAAACTGAGTGTTTCTCTCACTTTCACTTTTGACTTAATTCCAATCTCAATAGGACCCTCCTGAAGGCAGAATTTATTTCTTCCCATCTAACACACCTTGTAAGAACCTCCTCTTTTTACTTGAATGTCTTTGATGATTGGTTGAAATGATTAAAATGATCTTCATGTGTTATCTTTGTTACTTTCTCTTTGGCTCTTGTTTTCTTTCGTTTTGTTTGGTGTGTTTTTATGTTTGTCTTGAATTTTTTCCTTTATAATTCCGCAAAGTACAAAGTGATGATAATCATCATCATTGATCATTGATTCCCTTGAAAATTTGATCAAATGGAAATTCCATCCACACACATTTTACTTGATCAATGTGTAATGGACTTTCCAATTTTAATATATTAAAGATTCACACACACACACATTAAAACATTCTCATTGACGTCTTTGTTGTATATTTTTCTTTATCTTGCATAATATTTTTTTTTTCTTTATCTGATTTTTTAATTTTTCTGATCTGATTGTTGTAACTGGTTTCATTTGAAAATGCTTACCAACAAATTATTATTTACTCACATGCTGTTAACAGCTTGTGTTAAATGGATATACTTTTGTAATTGTACTACATTGAAATGAAATCGAAATATTTCCTTATGGTCATGTGAATTTTGATCAATCTAATTGATTAACAACATGAAGTAGATTATATTTAAATGTTGTTGTCTTTAGCTGATTCATTCACTTATTGGACCGTGAAATTGTAAAATGAAGGTGAGGAAGAAAATGTTAACTAAATTGCAAGGTAAAGCTTTATACATTATATACTTTTTTCAAGTTAAGTGATGATGATGATGTTGATGTTGATGTTGAGATGTTTGTCATTTACATATGTCAGAACAGAACAGGTTAAAGTTAAGGTATTTTACTTTTCAATATTAAAATAACCACAAGTAACCACTGTGTAAGTGTATAAACTGTTTCATTTCAATGTCGTTGTCAATTGTCACGAATTAAAATGTGAGAAAGTAGAAGAGTGATTTAAAGGATAGGAAAAACGGAGAGAAAGAATAAATATTTTATTTTATCCCTTGACTCATCATTTGTCAAGGATTTTGGTAGAGAACATTTATATTTTTCTTCTTCTTCCAGGTTTAAACAAAATTAAAAATACATCACAAGGGTAACAAGAAAGAAGAACAAACAGGATGAATTAACTTTCAAAGTTAATTTACTTTATTTCTTTGTATTCATTCACACGTTTGTAGTTGTTTTCTTTTAAACATATACACAAATAGGATAGAATGTTCTTCTTTTCACTGATGTAGTAAGTTTTAGTTAATTGAATTTGCACTTGGACAATTTGAAAAACGGTGACCTTGTATTCATATCAACTTGGGCATGCAAAGTCATCTTCCATCATCATCATCATCATCATCTTGTTGTTTTTCTTGTTGATCTTATTGAAGAAAATGTCAAGTAAACTTCATCATCATCCACGTGTAAAATGTTACAATGATATCTGGTAATCCGATTGTTCATATTAATGGTCAAGTAAGTTAAATGACCAGGAAAAGAAGATGAAAAGTGGAAAAGAGTGGATAAAATGATTCATCCACTTCCAAGGGCCAATGGAGGATGCACATGAAAGGCGAATTGTGCCTGAGGGCAATAATTTGTTCTTACCTCTTCATCCTTCTCCATGTGTATGATGACGATGATGATGATGAGTAAATATCTTTTTAAAAAAGTACCATTGAGATTTCCTTGGAATGCCAAGGACAGAATTGACTCAATTTGCGGAGGTGGATGTCCAGTTAACAGACATCAGGTATCAACATGAACATCCTTAAACTTGTGTACACTTGTGTTGAAAAGTTACTACTTTAACATTTGAAGAAAATATGATTGACATGAATAAAAAAATCTTTCTTCTTACCAGTAGCTGTAATTTAATGGTTACACTTAAAATTGAATTAATCAACCAGTTGAAGTAACTTAATTGTCAAGATAGTAACAAGAAGAATAAAAAAATATGTTATTTATTCCTGTTATTGAAAAACATTGTATGCACACGTCATGTTTGTGGTGATATCCTAGGGTGATTTGAAATGTAATTTCCATTAACGACAACAACATCAACAACAACAACATCAACAACAACATCAACAAGTTCAGGTCATTGATAAGGTTTAACGAATAACCAGGTAAATTTAAAACATTGCAACGCTTTCAATCTCCTCATTTGTCTGTCTCATGGTATAATAAGAGGAAGATTATATAATTCAAGTCAATTAATAAAGAAAAATAAGCGAATTCGGCCAAAGGTCGCTCGCTTATTACACTTTACCTCCTCATCATTCATTTAAGTAAGAATTTTTCTTTTTTCTTCTTTTTTTGTTCTTCTTGTTGAACAAATGAATGAATCAAACGAAATCAAATGAAGTAAATTTATCATGAAAGTGCAAAAAGGAAAACGGAAAATATTAACTAAATCAAACTGTGTGTACATTGAGTGTGTTTGTGTCTTTGATGTGATTTGGTCAATCAATTTGTATCCTTGAAGAAGATTCAAACACAACAATTGATCTTATTTAAACTGATGAACTTTTATCTTCTTAATACTTGACTTGTCTTGTCAATTATTCATAGTTAAGGAAGAAAGTTAATTAATTGTTCACTTGACTGATGATGATGATGATGAAAATTTACATTTCACACAGAGTCACATTGACAATGTTAATTAAATGACATCACGATTGAATAAACAAGTTGACAGAAAAAAAAAATATTGTTAATTAAACTACTTGAAGATGAATTGACAAAGAACAATGAACACAAAACGATACAGATAAATTCAATTGCTTAACACTTATATAATGATAATAATGGTAAAAAAAAAGTTGTATCAAAGTTAAAAACATTAGAAGGACATTAAAAAAATAAAGTAAATGTTATTGTACTCATAAAATTCAAGTTCAACAACTGAAATAAAAAAATAAGAAAACAAAGAAGAAGACTTTTAACTTGATTAGATGAAGAAGAAGAAGAAGAACTTATGAATACAATGAAAAACTGGTTATTAAGGTCACTGAAAATCAGTGTAATGTACATTTAGTTAACAAATTAGTTACAATGTATAATTAAAGCAAATTGATGACATTGATGATGGTCAAGGAAAGAATAGAAGACAAACATGACATTAATGAAAAAGAAAAAATACAACATCCATAGAAGTTACGCAAAGTTATGCAATTTTTTGCACATTTTATGATGTAATTGTTGATCATAATGACAATTGTTTGCATCATTTGATGAGTTTGTTGTCTGTTTGAAAAGTTTTATTTTTTTATTTCACATTCGAAAAGGATAAAAATTCTGATGAAATTGTTCTTATCATCTTTGAACTCAATTGAACTGATACAAATATTATCCTTTAAAAGGAAGGAAAAGAAAATGACAGATTTTTTTGCAAATTCAAACACTTTACTAACTTACTTACTTACTTACTTTGGTTGATTAAAAAATTAGTCAAATAAGAAAGAGAAGGATAATCGTGTTCAAGGAAAAAAGAAAAAGCTTTAATGACACACGCAGTTAAGTTGAGTTAAAAAACATACACTCAGTTAATAAGAATAAAAAAAATACACTTTGTCATCAATCAAATGAAAGTTGAGGGTTGAATCTTACTCTTTTCTCAGGGTAAAAAGAACTATTCAAGAATAGCGGAAATTGTAAATAAACGTGAAACACGTTAACTACTTTAACTCACTTCTACCAACCAACACATTCTAACCAATATATTTGGTCTTGTGATTATCATAATGCAAGTTAAGGTTCATCATCATCATCAGGATGAATTATGTTTGAAAATTTTACCAAGGTTTTAAACTTTATCAATATTTATACAGCTGTTTTTTCTTTTACTTTTTATCAATGAAAGTCACTGATGTGATTTTTTTTCACGTGTGGAATGTTGTGTGAAGTTATTTTTTTTTCATCAGGGTTACCAAAAATATAAACACTCACACATATCATCAACATAGTCAATGAATTTGTGTATGAATGAATCAACATTTTTTTGTTGTTTTGTTTTTAATGGTAAATTGAATAAAATCGAAAGAAAGTAAAATTAATGATGAAAAGTAGTACAATTGGTTTAACTTTGTATTTGTTTGTATTTGTATTTGTGTGTGAATTTGCAAATGTTTTGCTTTCTTTTTCATTTGTCATGGGAAAAGAGTAAAAGAGTAAAAGGAAAAAAAAGGAAAAAAGATTGTTCAACTCTTTTAAACTTGAAATGATTCAAAGAGTGAATTTTCAAATGGTGAAGAAGCATTTATAGCTAAATACTCTCGAATTAAAATTGATTGTAACATAAAGAAAAATAATGACGCAGAGTATAAACCAATAATTAGGTCATCACGTAGACCAAACCATAAACTGACCACTATTAAAAGTATAAGAATGATTTCATAAGATACAGTAAAAACTTGAACTAATGCAATTATAGCAAGTTCATGAGTAATGAGACATAATAATAATATTAGACCAGTTAGTGCAACGAAAAATCCACCAAATGAACCAGCTAAATCAGGTAATTGATCCATCATTAAGTATATACCAGCGTAAACTTGTATCATTGATAATATAACTAATGTCCATTTTAATATTCGAAGGGCAAGTAAATTAGTTGAACATGAACTTGTACAAGTAAATCCGGGAATTAAATTTAATAGTGAACATAATTTACCACGTTCTTCTGATGGTGAAGTAAATATATCATGATGATGATGATGATAATATTGATGATGTCGATAATCATTTCCACGTATACCTCTGTCACTTTCTCCGACACCACCACCACCACCAACACCACCACCATGTCCAAAATAACTTGGTCCACCATTGTGATAAATGATTCCAGGTGATCCACTACTACCGGTTGAACCATATGTAACATTAAATGGACGATTAGTTAATGCTTTAAGGGAAGAATCATCATCTCGAAAAGGATCGTAAGCTGGTGGATATTCTCTGTTCATCGTTAGTAATTAATGATTTTGATTGGCATTTACTGGTCTATTATCAGATTTATTGTCAATTTTTCGTTTTTTCTTTTTTTTTGATCTAACTTTCTTTTCTGTTCTTTTGATGTTGTTGGATTGTTGATTATCTTTTTCAAAAGGATCAGCGAGTCAATGAGGTTATTTTTGTTTTGGTTTCTAACGAATTTTTACGCGAACCTGATACTGTTGTCGTTGTAATTAGATTGGTTGATTGATGGTAATAATGAAGCGGCAGTTGATTTCAATTAGGGTAAGCAATGAATTAACACTCTCATCTCTCCAAATGGTGATGAGGATGTTTCTTCCATCCAATGGTCTAAGGTGGACAATTAAGTGGCAATTTGATCATCGATCTAGATGATTCTGGTGACACAGATGGACCAATCAATATAAGTCCTCCTGGTACATCAATCAATCCTGATGATGATGGTAATAATGATGATGATGAAGTTGATTTGAAATGATGAAGAAGAAGCAAGGACAAAATGGACGAGGAATCGTAGGCTCCTGCCATCCAAGTGATATCTAAACCAAAAGGTGAACAAGCAGGTTTCATCGAATATAAAACAATCAAATTTGAAAGGTTCTTTTTTTCACACAAAGGTAAATCGATTAATAATCGATAATAATTATTAATGTCTAATTGACTTGGATCAATAGCAGCAGCAGCAGCAGTAGATTTACAAATGGCTATGACAATACAACCACTAGTCACAATCTCATACAAGACAAATGGATCGTTTTCTTCGGCTGACCTTATCACATGGTTGCCATGTGATCGAGTGCAGGGGGCAAAAGTCTCCCGCCTTTGACGATTGTTACACTTGTCATACAATCTTCTCGTCTGTCTTTCTTCTTCTTCTTTTTCCTTCTTCTCATACATCGTATACTTTATGTTTGTGTGTATATACCTATTACTGAATTGGCATTTGTACTATTACGTCAATCAGTTCATTAATTAACCTCCAAAATGAATGAAAGTGAATCACCGACTATCAATGAATGACGAACAATCCATAGTTCAAGTAGCCATTTGTAAAAATTATAATAATCATCTGACTTCTTTAAAAAAAAATTTACATAAACAATCACTTTTACCTATGGTTTATTGAATCAAAAGAAAAGGTAATTTAAAAAGTTTACTTGTGTAACTTCCATCAATCATATTCAAGTATTTACCATTGAAATGGTGATTTGTCATCGCTTCTTCATCAATGACCTTGTCTTTATGTCAATTGTGTAAATTTTGTTGAATCAACAAATGCTTACTTATTCACATAGTAATGTGTATGAAACAAATAATTCATCGTTGAATTTTAATGATCAATTACAAGATTAACACATGCTTGAAATGACGTATAAAAGAGGAACGAGGAAGACATGAACGTCATACCATTGATTGTTTGATTTAAATTGTGTCAAATATGAGCCAATCTTTTAATATTTACAATTTAAGTTACAATTAAGTCTGATATTATTGACGTTTGATGCTTTAATTAACATTCCAATCTATTAATAACATCATGCATTGCTGCAATTGAATCGTTATTGGTTTCATAATTTTCAAATTCATATCTGTTGCCTCAAGATAAATTTTTATTGTTGATGTCATCTAACGGAGAAATTCAGTAATATGCTTGCTATCCAGGTTTGCTAACTTTCCTGTTCAGGTAAAAGTCGATGGCTTATATAACTTGGTTGCTCTTTGAAAGAACTACGTCGATTGAACATGATTAAGTAACCAATCGATCGACAAAGAACTAAGTCGATTGTTGTAATTTTTCTTGTCCAAATTATTGGCTGGGGCAATTTGTTATTTGCAATGAATAATTCTAATAAGTCATCTATGGTTCATTTTGATGATCCAAAGGTCACGGGTCAACTGACCTGACCAACAAGTCGAAGCTTAATCCTGCCGTTCTGTCGTAGATTCGAACCAGGCCTCCATTTGAAATAGCGCCCTCTGTATCGGCAAAGAGTGCAATGGTTAGTGTACAAATGTATGAATGTTTTTGTAAGGTGGTTGTCACCTTACTTACTGGTGTTACCATGGTAGCCCAAAGTACAGACACAATAAGCAAACACTGCACTACACAATGGACTTGGATGATCAAATTGACACGGTTAATCAAACAGATGATGAAGCTGCCCTTAAATTTTCTAAATCTTCCACTTTTACCATTGCTTACAATGGCGAGATAGAAAAAGTGTTCTTTCCTTACCAGAACAATCTCTATTGTCGCTACTCCTATGTATTTGGAGCTGATTGGGCCATTGTATCAGGTATCGAAGATGGTCTCACTCAAATTAGTAACATAAGTGACATTGGTAAAGGACAATTTGCCGTGTGGAACCATCCAATTGACATTACATTTGATTCAAGTAACCCATTTGGATGGCCTCAATTAGTTCTTTCTGTCTATGGATTGGATACATTTGGACACGATGTCATCAAAGGATATGGAGCAATTCATCTACCAATCGTCACTGGATACCATGAATTAACTGTTCCACTGTATGTTCCTGAATCTTCATCTTTTTTGGCAAGAATGACTTCTTGGTTTACTGGAAACAAAACTGAATTCGTTGATCCTAAAGTTGCTGCTCAAGCTGAAGGACGAGGTGTATTGAAAGTTCAATCTTGTGGTATCATCACTGTCAAAATTAATGTCATCACATCTAATTTGAATCGTCAGATGTACAAAACTCGTTGACAACAAATTCAATGACTGAAACAAATTCAAATGAACAGATTTGGACTCTCAATAGACCATTTTATTTGATATTTTCAAATTACCAGAACGTTACAAGTTGTAATTTTTTAATTGAATTACCTGAAGATGTTTTTATAACTTCACTTCTACGTTCTACATCATTCTTCAAATCGTCTATCCAATCATCTTCTTCTGGATACTTTTCTCGCCATTTATAATCGATGAAAGTCATATTGTACGCATCTGAAAAGATGATGTTTATCAATTTAATTGCTTAATTGATTTTCATCAAGTTTACTTACATGAACGAATGTTGACAGAACACTCCTTTGAGATACCTTCTCTGTCCCATCTCTCATATCTGACACATGGTACATTCATTGAATATCTGTAAACATGATGTTTTGTTAATTAAAATTCATTTTGTCATTAAATTTTTTTAATTACCTTGCGCATTGGTAAATTTTATATGTGTTTGTCGATCGACCAATTTCATCAATTCGTATGTAGATATTTGGAGTAGGTTGTGATGTGAATTGAACATTTCGAGCTAAAGGAAAAAAAGTATCTGGCTTCCAAAGATGGCTTAATTCTCTTTCATCACCTCTGTACATTCCAGGAAATAATTCAGCCCGAGGACCGATTCCATTGTCAATCCATTCTTGTCTGATGATGATGTCTACGTCCATACCATTGTCTCGAATATTTTCACTTACACGAGTGAAAAAAGCCGAAACTGTCACATCGACTGTGAAATTGGTAGGACTGGGATCATGATATTTCTTGTCAATCAGGTGATAAGGTTGATGGTAAATTGATTGAACTGTTACAGTGATTGAAAAAATCAACAACAGACTGGAAAATTTCAACATCGTAGATAGATTTATTTTAAGAGTTGTATCCAATGCTGTTCACTTGTTCACTAGATGTGTTCACTTTTTATACCCGATGAGAGTACAATATCTCAAGAACAAACAAGAACAAACCGCTAGAATAACAAACTGCTTGAATAATATCTGTCCACTTGACTTGTCTGATGATATTTTGATGATTGCAACGTCAATTGAAGCTTTCATTGGAAAATAAAACTCCCGACTGTCCCATTATTGGACAGAAAAGCTTAATTAACATTCTTGATATCAATGTGACTAAAGATGTAGCTGCAACAACCTTTGGTCATACTAACAAAATCGTTAAAAACAAATGCAACCTTGGAGTTTATTCATTTCATCTGAATTATACGTCTGGAAGTCGATCGAATTACCATTTTCCTCTGAATGAAAAAAATGTATTGCTGACACTTTGACATGACTGATCACTTGTTTCTCTCTCACTCAGAACCAATGACAAAACTTTATACCGAAAACCAGACGGTGATGTTACAATTTTACTTTTGTATTCCTTTTTCAAATAATGTGGAACATCTTCATCAAATGAGTCTCTATCTTGAGAAAAATCTTCTTTCCAGTAATAATCAATGTAATTCATGTTATTACGATCTGCAAAGAATATTTATCGATTGTTATTGAAATCATTGAAGTGACTTGATATAAAAATAACTTACATGATCTGATGTCGAGCACAAACCCATCAGACCTACGCGGTATCCTCAGTGAATATCTAGAAAAAAAGAGTTTCATCAAATGTTCTGACTGTTTTTAATTTTGATCTTTTACTTACTGATTACTATGAGCAATTAGTCCTTTGGGCATTGTGTATCAAAAATAGCAAGCTGATTTGAAAAGTGAATTGGATTTAACGTTATGACCATAGGGGAAAAAAGTATCAGGTGTCCACAGTTCGTCAGTCCAAGATTCCAAGCATCCTCCGAAATAAGTATTAGGCGGAACAATTGGATCGAAATTTGGATCTATCCATTCTTCTCGAAAAATTATATCGATATCAGCATCTTCCATTCTGTATTCACGAAATCGAGTGATGAAAATTGAGACTGTCACATTGTGAGGATCAGAGTAGACATGATTGAAGGAAAAAACGGAATTGTCCTGACCAGACGATAAATCTTTACAAGTAATTGAAGAAATAGTACAAAGAACAATGAAAAATTTTAACTTCATCATACAATTAAGATGTGAGTAAATTATGAGTTGTATCTTGTGTCGTCAATGCACTTGAAATGGCCACTGAGTTAGTAGAATTACTCTAATATACTACTTGACCTGATTGATGATATTAGATAGTGTTGCTATAGAAATGGACACTTCTTAACTTAACAACTGCCTGACTGTGTATGCTGTGAATCATATGATTAAGACAACCAGATTGAAATGAATTGAACTTTGTCAAGTTGTCAGTAATCATCCGTCACAACTCACATGTAAAAATACACACTTCGTTCTATCTGTCGATACGATTGGAACAAATGAACTTCTTGGGAAAATTAGTTTTATTTGCACATTGAAAAAATGATCCGTAATCAATTTCATGGTGGTGTTAGAACTAATGACAAAATTTTATACCGAAAACCTGACGGTGATGTGACAATTCTACTTTTGTATTCTTTTCTTGAATATCCTGAATCATCTTGATCAATCCAATCGTCATCTTGGGAAAAATCTTCTTGCCAATAATAATCGATGAAACTCATATTGTAACCATCTGCAAAAAATGTTGATTGATTACGTCATTGAATTGAGATGCTGTGAACTTACATGATCTGATGTCCAGTGTACATGAACCAGACTTGCAAGGTATATTTCGTGAATATCTAGAATAAACAAATTTCATCTGTTTCAAATGTTATGAATTTAAATTTTTACTCACCTTCCACTGTAAGTGACTTTTCCTTCGGGCAACTTAAATCGAACATAATAGCTGGTTCTTTGTGAATTTAATTGAATGTTCTGACCAGAGGGGAAAAAAGTATCAGGTGCCCACCACCAATACATTCGCGACTGGTAAGTACCGGGCTCGATATCAAGCAAAGAGTATCTTGAATCTTGCCATTCTTGTCGAAATATCATATCAATGTCCATATTTCGACCATTAAATCGGGCCTGACTGATGAAAATAGAAACTGTCACATTAACAGGATCACGGTAGTCATTAACAATATTGGGAGGGGAAATGAGGGGAACATATCTCGATCCATTTTTAAATTTTGGCTCATACGGAAACGGTCGGTATCCACAATGAATTGAGGAAATAGTACCAAAAACGATGAGAATTTTCAAAATCATCATTCAATTTAAATGTCAGTCAATTGTTAGCTGTTGATTGTTTTTATACCAGTGAAAAAAACATTTCTCTTGTAAGTACTCAGCGTCAGCGAAATTACTTTGAAACACCACTTGAACTAACTCACTCACATGATACTTTACACTTCTACTTTACACAAATGAATACTTCTTGAGTCAAGGAATGGCTGACTGTGCATTTTACGAATTAGATAATTAAGATAACTAAATTCGTTAAGATCTTAAAAATTGTACTTAGTCAAGGCATCAATAATTGCCGGTCACATCAAACATGGAAATATACATGCTCCGTTCTATCTATCAATACCATAAGTTTAATTTGCACACTCAAGAAACAAATGAAATAACCTTAGAATAGATTTCATTATGCTATCGATATTCTAAAAAGAAAGTGTCTGTGATTAATCTCATGGTCGCTTGAGAACCAATGACGGAATTTACCATCTGAAAATAATGTAAATTGAATAACTCTCGAGTCGAACAATGACTGACTGCAGTTATTCACCTTAACAATTGAACTCGAGTGATCTGTGATTGTCGGTCAGATCTAACAAGAAAACAATACTTCTGTTTAATTCATCCAGTCGATTAGAACAAATGAACATCTTGACAAAATTTGTTTTATTTGAACATTTTGAAAAAAGATTAAATCGATTCGTCTATTTAAGATTCAGTGATTATGATCAGTGACAGAACTCTGTATGATTCATTGGATGGTGTCGTTAGAACTGTACTTTTACGCTCGATCTGAATGCTGGGGTCATCAACAATCAAATCGTTCACCGTGTGAGATTCTTCTTGCCAAAAATAGTCAATCATACTCATGTCGTTGCCATCTGAAAGTAATATTCGTCAGTTGAGTCAATTGAAGTCTTAATATTAAGTCAACTTACATGATCTGATGTGAAGTGTACAAACTAAGCCACTCTCGATCTTACAAGGTATGTTCATCGAGTATCTAAATCAAGTAGAAATTATTAGTTGTCAGAAAAGAAGTAGTGAATTAATTTTCACTCACTTGGAACTGTAAGAAACTTCTGATATTGGTGTTGGACTTATTGTTCTAAAGTAAGTGTTTGGAGCAGATGAAAACTAAATTGAACATCACGAGCGAGTGGGAAAAAAGTATCCGGTCTCCAAATTTGTCCCAATCTTCTTGCTTCAATTTGAAACTTTGTATAAGGGCCACCTTCAAGTCTTGAGTCTCGCCATTTCTGTTCAAAAATTATATCGATATCTAAACCTCCATTTTGGCCGTTGATACTTTTTCGAATAACGAAAGCAGATACGGTTACATTGACAGGTCCATTGTAATTGTAAGCTTCATTTGGAGGAAGAAGAAATTTACTGTCATCCAGTGACCCTGGATAAGGCAGAAATTGACAATCGATAGAGGAAATAACAAGTAAAATGATAAACGCTTTGATCATCATTGAATGATGAAGATGAAAGTTGCTTGGAAGATTTACAGTAAATAGATTACATGTTTATTTAATTTTGTCCTTTTATACCGGCGGAGTTAGCGACATTTATCTCCTCCTAAACACTCGAACCATCTTCTGTGTATCTGCGTTAAAAGCCACTTGACTGAATTAATCACACAACTATTACAGTGACTTGATGGCACCGATTGGTTATTAGGTAGTTAAACTGTCCGAGTATTGAACTAATAACCTAATCAACAACTAGAACCATAATTTTACCACCGAATTCTAATGCAGAAACTAACAGGATATAAGTTTGCATCTCAAGTTGTTCTGGTTCTGTTCTAGGCCAAAATCAACGAACCGAGTACCTGATATCAACAGATACTTGATTGTTGATGGACTGATTCACATCAACTCATTTTGATGGATTGCATCAGAAATTGATTGTTTAGCAGTTGATTAATAAGAAAAAAACCGTAATTTATTTTACCATTGCTTCCATATTTTACGTATTGACATTTTTAATGTTCTGAATTATCGACCTGAAGGTGAAGTTCTTTTTATACAAGAGAAAAAATGTCTTTTATCTACATCAAAAGACCTTGATCGATTAATCCAACCAAGAGTTAGCGAAAATAGTGTGAAAATGTCATTCACCTGACCAATAAGACTGTGACAGCATCTTAGGCAGAAATAAATTATTAGAACCAGCACAAACAGAATCCAGTCACAATGGTTCATGTGAAAGTAAGAAGAAAAAGAAAATAGGCAGACATTTATCACTATTCGAACACTTGAATCAGCTACTGTATATCAGTGTGAGATGCCACTTGACTTAACTAACGATAATTCACTTCAGTATGATGACAGAGTCTTGATTGCGTTAATCAACAAGTGTACAAGTGTATAAGTTAAATCGTCTCAGTATTGTACAAATAAACTGATCAAGAGTCTAAGTCATACTTTCAATGCATGATCAAAACGAGCAAACAATTAAAACGATAGCGAATTAGAATGCAGAGACGAAAATAAGATAAACTAGCATCTCGAAGTGGATTTAATGCAAGATACAAGTCGTATTGTGATATCAATTTCAATTCATTTCAGATGATTCATTCATTGTGAAGCAAAAACATTCTTTTCATCAGATTCAGGTCAGCAAATTAGAACCTCCCATTCATGATAATCTTTGAAAGTTCTAATTTTGTTCTAGGTCGAATCAACTGGAGTTGATGCTTCCTCCAGGTTGAGTGTGAGAATTTTGTATCTTTGACCTGATGCGAATGTTACCAGTTCATCTTTCCGTTCTGTTTTGATCTTTTGATCGGTTAAACCAGTGAAACTATCGTCCACAGGAAGTCCAAGTCGCCAGTTGTAATCGATGAAACTGGTGTTGAATTGATCTAAAAATTGAAGACAAACATTGAATCATCAAATTAAATTGTATGAAGAAGTTACTTACACGATCTGATGACCAATTGACATTTAAGAGGACCTGAGAAACACCATTGCAAGGTACATTGAGAGAATATCTGAAATGACAAGGTTTAATCAGTTGATTGTCAACAATCTCACGAACTTACTTACCTTGCACTGGCTAAAAACTTAAATCCAGGTAATTTAACTCTCATGTGAGAATTAGGTGATGGCTGTGAATTCAATCGAACATCTCGAGCCTGAGGAAAAAAAGTATCTGGCTTCCAAACAGAAGAATGTGGATTGTCAGTAATTCGATAAATTCCAGGTGACCATCCAGCGAAATATCCTGAATCGATTTCACTGTCTGTCCATTCTTGTTGTAGAATGATATCAATGTCCATACCATTGTTATATGGATGACGACTGTGACGAATTACTTCAACGGAGACAGATACTTTGATTGGATCAACCCAAGCATCCGTTTTGTAGACTGGAAAAAAGTAATTATTTCGACGAGAAGATGTTTTACCTGTGTAAAAAGATAGCGATGGGTAGGTCGAAATCGTGCAACTCATACATGTGATCACACTTGAAATAACAAAGATTTGTATCATTTTCAATTGTTTTGATGAAGTGGCACAAGTTGATTCCTTTGCTTTTATACTAGCATTCGGTGTCATCATTCTCTTTATAATAACTTTGATCACCTGCTTTGATCGTCTTTATTTAATTCAGCGACTTTCGAAACAAAAGTCCTTCGAACTTACTTCTGTTGTCTTCACCTGTCATTAGTTGCTTGCATCTGATTTATTTATGGGTAAATACTTTGTTATTTTGCAATTCGATGCGAAGTTTGATGAACTTTTTCCTGATTAACACAACGAAGGTTTTAGCGCCAACAGATTGATGAAAAAAAATTGTCATCATGATGATGAGAAAAGATCATTCGATAGGCGTATTTGAATTAACCCATATTGGTGAATTGCATCAGAAATTAATTGTTTATCAGTTAAGTTATTGAAAGAAGACTATGATTCATTTTAGAATTGCTTTCATATCTCCTGTATTGACATTTTCAAGACTCTAAATGAATTTTCTGAGGGTGATTTGACCACTTCACTAGTACGCTTTACTTTGATATCCACATCCCGCTTGATAAAGTCATAATCAGTCTCGAACTCTTCTTGCCACTTATAATCAATCAAAGCCATACTGTGTCCATCTAAAAATTAGTCTCATGAGTGAAATAATTGAAATTACTAATAACAACTTACATGACATGAGAGTGAGTTCACATAGGAAATTTTTGTTTCTTTTCGTTATTGAAATGTCTTTACAAGGTATGTTGAGTGAGTATCTGTGATGAAAAAATTTTATTGTTTAACCAAAAATTGTTCACTCGTTTACTTACTTTGCACTGTGGATGAATCTAGTTTTTATCCTTTCGGCTCGGACGTAGGAATTAGATGTTGGCAGTGAATGCAGTGTGACATCACGAGCTTCTGAAATAAAAGTATCTGGTATCCACAATTTATCTAACTTGTGTGCTAAATCTTGATAGAAACCATCGTAGGAATTAAAATCATTATCAAGTCTCTTATCTTGCCATTCTTGTCGTAAAATAACTTCCAGATCCATATCTGCTGTTTCACGAACACCATAATTACGAATGTTCAAAGTATGACGAATCACATCAAGAGAAACCGTCACATTGACACAAGTTCGGTATTTAGTTACTTCATTTGGAGGTAACATGTATTCGTACTGAAGACTTGATGGAAAAGGTTCGTGAGCAAAAACAGCCGTCGCCAGATTTATCGAAATTACCTGAATCAGCATCAAGTTGATATGGTTAATTAAAAGGTAAGTTTCTATCATCTGGTAAACATATCATGATGAGACATTGCAATTTTGCATTCGACAACACAAAATTATCTCCAAATCAACTTGTACTTGAAATATTAACATGTTTCACTAGAGACAAACATCGTCATTCCTTGAGAACATTCTTAAGGTTGTCAATCAGTTGCAATACAACGAAGAACGATCATCCGATGTCAGTTGACTTGTGTTTACACTCTTAAAAAGCTGAATCAGCACCATGATTATTGTTACACCAACCAAAGTCCTTTAGTTATCGTTGTGTGCTAAATCAATTATTCCATTAGACAATTATAAAAGCTTCTATTTGGATTAAGATTTGTTAATTCTCACCAATTTTTATGTTCAATCAGTACTCGGGTCAAGTCACACGAAACCAAATGACAAGTGTTGACTTTTAAGAACTAACTTCATACAATCAATGGATTATCAACTTAAAACTCGGATTACAACGGATGTCAAGTGTAACCAGTCAAGTGATCAATTAACTAGCAAATGTAACGCATGTTCATGTAAATCTATTTATTTACCTTGAAAATGTGATTTTAAAGTGTTAAGCTGATTAAATAATTAGATGTGATGATACACACGATGAAAAGTAAATAAAAGTGAACAATGTGAGAGTGAAAATACTTTTCATTGATGACGATTTGCTCAAATTGCATCATGAGTCAATTTGAAATCAGTTGGAACGAGTGAAGAAGATGATTTACTCAACTTCAACTATTGTTCAGTTTAATAATAGAACAGACAAAGACATACAAGTGCATTGATAACAATAAACCACTGGGTAAACTGGAGACTCAGTCAATTGAAAAGAAAGAAAAAAATCAATTCAACAACTTTAGGTTGTTCAGGTGTTCAACTTGCTTGGTTATGTAACATTTTGAGTTTGAGTAAACTCAATTTTATTTCCTTGTAGATTTGCTGTTGTTGTACGATCACAGGGCAAACAAGTCGTCAGAATCAGCGAAAAATGTATCTTGTTCTTTTTTGTTGTCTTGAATGTTGTTAAAGTATAAATTTAATTCTTTAACATCAAAATCAAATGGATTGAGATTTGTTGGTAAAATTGATTTTTTAGTTGGTGACGATGAGGACAATTTTGACTTTGAAGATGAAGTGTCAAGTGTTGTTTGTTTACACTGTGACACACTTATTTGTCCTTGACAAGTTGAATTGTGATTATTGATTATCCTTGATTGAGCCAACTTGGAAAAACTATCATCTAAATCAACATGAAACTTGAATCATCATTGATTGATACACCATTAGAATTATTTGATTTAGTTGTAGTTTTTACATCAATTGACTCACTTTGTAATTGTAATGACAATTGAGGTTGAATTTGAGGAGAAATATCATCAAATGATAGATCAATTAACATGTCTGCATCTTTCTTTAATTTACCATTATTAGTTGGTTGTTTGTTTTCATTTCGATTGTATTTACAATTATCTTTGTTTCTATCATGATTAAGATGACTTTTCTTCGTTCTATGATGATGATGATGGTGAGATGATGAATTATTAACTGATGAAGATTGATTCTTAGCATTTAGCCAATTTTCAAATGCAATTGTAAATGCTTGTGATATTGTTAATGCAGCTGCTTGAGCTACTTTCTTCTTAGCGGTTAAAAAATGCATGACATTCAAGTGTTTCATTTTTGTTAGTACAAATTATGGCAACGACACGATCGTATGTAGCATCAGCTGAACAGTATGATATTCGGTAAATTGATATGTCCATTACTTTATGACCTGAGGTGACATCAGTTGTAGTGAGACCTGATGGTTTGATCTAAAATGTCAATGAATAAGGAAAAAAAATGTTAGTAAACACTTGTACAGTTGACATAATGGTAAATGGAATAGATAATTGAAATGGTCAACCGGTCAAATGAATGTGTGTTTGTAGGATGAATTGGTGAAGATGATAATGGTGAACATTAGAAAAAAATTTAGGTAATTTTTTTTCTTCTTTTTTGTTGATATCTACAACTGTCAGATATTTAGTATGACATGAAAGACCAGTTAGACAGTTTTATAATGATTAACTTACAGTCAAGGAAATTCGTGGTAACTTTTTACCACTCATCTTGGCCATGGCAATAATGGACTTGATGGCATCAGCTGTTACTAATTCTGAAGATGGCTGATCAACAGGCGTCGATCCAGATATTTTACATAAAAATTCATCCCATCGTTAACTGTAGGTTTGATTCCTTCACCCCATTCTTCAGGTAATTCTATAAAATTATACACAAATCACAGTTGACAGGTTACATAATGAAGGTTATATATTAAGGACGGCGTGAGACGATGTCCAATGCTTACTTTTATGCTTGGCTTTGCCAAAGTTGAGAACTTTCAATAGTGACGACATGACTTAACAAGTGTTGGTGATGATGATGTGATGAAGGTTGACGGTTGAATTAAAATAAATTTAAAATAGATGAAATGAACATATCATGATACGATCGACAATCAAACGACAAAAACACAAGTAAAATGACAAAAATTGAAACTGATAATAAAAATAACGGTAAAGCTGTCAATCGACACTTGATGTTGTGATTGATGCAAATGATAAGTAAAATTAGTGACAATTAAATATTCTTCATTAGCACAAGTGAATGAGGACACAATCACAGACAAAGAGTGAACGATGAAGATTAACAAACTGAAGATGAAACAAGAAAGGTTTTCTTCTCTTCTTCAGTAAGAACAAAAGTAACACGTTATAAGATGCACGTTGAAATAACTGATGGCACAGATGAGGCAGTTGAATTTACTGGTGATGGCAGTTACTCACAACTGAAGGCCAAACGAGAGTGAATTTGAAGAGAGTGAGAGTAGAAACATATTTTGCAATAACCGCTGGTTTGGCCCCTCCTTTCCTTACCCTCTAGAGGCTGATAATGATGATGATGTACTGTGTCCACAGTTTAATCTGAAATGTGAAGAAATTTTTTCTACAAATTCGATTGTTTAAAGTTAATTCAGTCCATTCAAATATACACTGTAATAAAAAAAATATATATAAAAGAAATAATAAAAATGTAATTCGTGAAAAATACTGACAAACAGCTGATTACTGATTCAACGGTCGTACGTTGTTACTTGGTCACAATTCAAATGCAAACTGCAAACTGACATGAAAAGAATGTATCTACCTACAAGTCAGTAGTCAATTGAAAAATACAACTACCAACCTCAAAAACCACACTGCGCACCTGGTTCACCTTCATGAAAAAGATGATGAAGAAAAAAAAAGTGAAATTTACTTCTCTCTTCTGTCTCTTCTCTTCTCTTGTATGCGTTTAATTATCGTCTGACAACACACACAAGCTTTTTTAACAACAGTTAACTGATGCATTTTTACCTTTGTGATGGATAAAATACGTGAAAACCCGTGAAACTACTCTTTATTCTACCTTTTGAAATAATATTATATCAAAAAAAAAATATATATCATTCATTATGACCCACCCTACTGTTGAATGTGTATTGTATCAATTCAGGTAGCTAATTTAGTTCATTTGACTCTCTTTTTATTTTATCCTTCTTTCTTCTCTTTCTTTCTCTTTTTTTTTTCTCCCTCTGTTGCACTCTTTTCAATTTTGAAACATTTTTTTACCCGAATTCTTTGTTTCTTCAATTAGTCAATTTATAACCAGTCACACCTAATGGCCAATGATGCAATTCCATGTGCATTATCATTATTTCTTTTGAATTTGTTTTTAATGACTTAAATTATCCTTTTCAGTTAAAATTTGCTGGGATACAATTAACTCATAATGTCAAGCTTAACCATTAACAATGTGAAAATTATTTAAAATGGCCGGAAAAAGGTGAAAGAACAACTGACAAATGGTTGACTTTTACTTTTTTCTCACATTATAATCAAATTAACGGACAAAACTGTACAGATAAAGATTAATTTGTCATCACAATTAGTGAATAATCAAATTGATGAGAGAAAATATTTCAAGTCCATCGCGAAACATTTACAAATGTCTAAATTATTCCAATCATTCTTGCATCAAGTGTCATTGTCCTACTTACACATATAAATACAATTGAGTCATGAGTACTTTGACTAAATGTCATGTTGTATGATGAAGTAAAACATGACCATTTATAGTTGGTCCGAGGTTAACTTGTCATTGTTTTGGATAAAATGGTTGGTCCAATGATGATGCTGTTTTTCTTTGGCCAATTGAAATGATTGATTTGTTATGGTAGCAAAGTTGAAATGATCATTTAGATAAATATTCACTTGACTTGAGGAAAAAATTACTCATCGATAAGAAAACTCAATCACACCAGGTGTCAAATCAACAAGTCAAAATGACCATCATCATCATTTTTTTTTCATTTTCATCATATGTTATCTTCTCAACTGATAATTTATTCGCTTGAACGTTGTTACATAACAATCATCATCATACTATGGTTGACTGTTAAAATTATCCTCAACAACAGTCTAAAAGTTGATGACTTCAACTTCCTGTCATTTAATTGTAGTCATAACAAAGTTCTTAAAATCAACAAAGTCAATTGCATAATGTTTTCAGTACATTGGGTAAACATTTACAATCTCATCGAGGTCATTCGTTCACTGGTAAATGGAAGAATAGAAATAATCATCATCATGAGGAAAAGTTAAAAGAAACAATCTTGTCTCTAATGATAACCAATGGACTGATTTGGACTATCAAGTGTTGACATTGACAACACTCATGAACAATTGATCTTTTTTTACATAAACCATTGTGATTGGACACATTGAAAAAGTTTTTTACTTTTACTAATTGAGTTCAATAAGTTTATTGATTCACTTGGTATTTTCTTTGATCCAATCAGTATAATCAGATACTTTGGTATATAAACCAGGAAGTCCAGGTTGGGCACATTTGTAACCCCATGAAACAATTCCAGCTAATATCCATCGATCATCATGTTGAACCATTAATGGACCACCTGAATCACCTTGACAACTATCTTTACCACCTTTTTCTAATCCAGCACAAATTACATGTTTACCTTTAGTTTTATCACCAAATTTTTCATCACAATCATCTTTTCGCCAAATTGGTATTGAAACTTCACGTAATTTACTTGGTGATTCTTTAGCACCTGATGATCTATCACCCCATCCAATAACTCGTGATGTTTTACTTGTAAAATCTAATCCTTTACGTGGTAAACATATTGGACCTAGTCGTGGACCAAAATTTATTGGCTTTTTTAATGTTAAAATTGCTACATCATTGTCAAATGTATCTTTATCCCATTTTGGATGTACTTTTATCTTTAATACATCATGATCAATACCATCAGCTATATCATCAGCAAAGTCATATTCACCAAGTCGAACTTGTAATTTTTTTTTAACATCATCTGTTAAATCATATACACAATGAGCAGCTGTTACCACATGTTGTTTTGTTACCAATGATCCACCACAAAATGAATGTGAAGCACCTTTTGGTATTAATGCTGCCATCCATTTGTATCGATAACGATGTGCTGTTTGACCACCGACAATTTTCTTTTTAAATTCTTTACCACAATTCTCTGGATACATTGATGTCCAATCTTCTTTGGACTGTCTTGATTGGGTGACATTTGAATCAATTGACTTGCCTGAAGCTGAAAGAAAAAGTCAAATACTATGTTAGAACACACAAGGATAGAACTTTATCGAATTACCTTTACTTGCATAGAACAAAACTACTGTTGAATAAACAACGAGGATACACAAGTATTTCATGATTGATCAGTTTCACTTGATGAATGTGTTGATGATGTGGGGTGATGAAAATCTTTTTATACTTGATACCATGGGAAAGATTTACACTGATCTGTTATGTGACATCTCTGATGTAACGTGATGTGCTTTTGTTGATCACTTGTCAATCAATCGTATGACGACCAGACAAAAGGATCATCATCAAATGGACGTCTGTTGTTTAAATCGACGAATCATCATTCAAGACACATACAAAATGTACTCTGTCAATTGTACTTGTACATTTTCAATTGATTGTCATTACGAACATGTGTTTATACTTCACAGAACAAAACAAAAAGAAGAATCTCATTATTTTTGTACTTCTTCAACTCATCAAATGGTTTATTTTTGTAAATGTACAGGTAGAAATATTCTTAGAATATCTTGTAATTAATGACCATCAATTGTGTATGTTCATTTATTAAGTACAACATGTAAAAAAATATTCCTGATGTGAATATTTAATCCATCTGACACGATAAATCGATAATAATAATGATCTTATTTTGTTTTTACATATTTCTAGAGCAACAAGAGAATAACAAGTCATATCAGTTGTCAACATCAACTTGGCTGGTGAAGATCTTAAACAACAAGATGAGTCTGACGATGAAGATGAATCGTGTCATTGATGCAAATGATCGAAGTAAATTAATCAAACAATCAACTCGATGGTTACCAACAATTTATAAAGTTGTCTACCGTGTCATTGGTATTCCATACTTTGAACAACCGACAATTTGGTCCAATTGTGCTTTTGTCATCACTTTAATTCGATTGTGTATGCTTCTCAGTATGCATGCGAAGAATTCAATCGTCAGCAATTCAGGTATAATGTTTTCAATGGCTGACCTTAATTTAGCAATCATTCCGATGATTCAATATATTCATATTTACATGATGACAAAAAACAATCGAATTCCTGGTTTTTTAATTTACATACAAAATGAACTTGATAAAGATGAGAATTTTAACAAAATTTCTAAATCAATAGTTAATCTTAGTCGATGGCTTCTTACTTGTATTATTATTATATTTATTCGTGCATTTTCAGAAGGAATTTATATGAGTTTAAATGAAAATGATGAACAATTTTATGATTATTTATATCCAATTAATTTTAATATGACAATTAAATATAAAAGAATGATTTATTTAACATTTTATTCTCATTCACTTTTAATTGGATTTTATTTACCAATTTTTACTGGTGTATATTTATATTCATTTTATCATCTTATACAATATAAAAAATCACTTGTTCGATTTATTCAACGTGTTACACCTTCTGATTGTCGATTTGATTATACAATTGTTGTTTTTAAAAAAATTATCGATGAATTTGAATCAATCTTCTCATATTTACCTTTTAATTGGCTTGTTTATGTTTCATCAGTTCTTGCGTCATATTTTTTATCAGCACTTTTTAAATCATCTGAATTTAATAATTTATCACATGGAATGAAAATTAGTATTGCTTTTTTTTGTGCATCAAATGGAATTTTATTCTTTTGTTGTTTACTTTTTATCTGTCGACAAGAAGAAACATTTATCAAAATGTTTGATGAAATTGAAGAAAAACTTGAAAAAAGAACTTACAATGTACAAGATGTTCTAAAGGTTAATCGATTGAGAAAAGTTTTCACTCGTCCAGTTACTGTTTGGTCGATTTGGCCAATCGATAGATCGTTAATTTTTGCATTTACTGGTGCTAATATTACATTTGGTACACTTTTCATACAGATACAATCACAAATCAAATCTCATTGACAACTTGATACTCAATTTTACCATGACAATGGATTTTCATTTAAAAATAACTTGACGTTTGTTTGTTCTGACAACATTTGGTTTGTTTATCGTTCAATCAAAAAAACTGGTAAGTTCGATGCAATATCGATGGCAACTGAGTTTACTGTTGATTGGAAGAAGAAGGTAAATCAATCGTAGTCTTGGTTCTTGGTTCGTGTAAGCTGGACTCATAGAGTTGAATATCAAGATGAATCGAATTGTTGAATTGATTCTTCCTCGAAAACAACAACCCGTTGATCGACCAACTCGATGGTTCTGTCCAATCTACAAGATGTTCTATTGTATCATTGGTATTCCTTACTTTGAAGAGCTTACAGAATGGTCCTACTTGTCTTTTACCATCACCTTCATCCGATTGGCGATGATTGTAGCCATGACTATGCGTATGTCAATCATGTTACCGTTGAGTTTGATGTATAAGTTTGCTATGATCAACTTGATGCTAATTCCCATCATCGAATATACCTATGTGTTCTTCATGATGAGGAAGACAAATATTTATTCACTTTTGCTGTCTATACAGAATGAATCACGAATAAGTGGTGACATTAGAACAAAATCACGACAAACATTCAATTTTACTCGTTGGTGGTCAGTATTTTTCACAACACTCTGGATCATAAATGTCGTTCTTGGATTCATCATGAGTGAAAATAAAGGTAATCAATGGTTCTATGGTCAATTATATCCTTTGGATTTTGATGCAGATTTCATATTGAAGAGAATCATCTACTCGATATCGTGGATACATGCAGAGATGATTAAAGCTTACTTACCGATTTCTACTGGAATGTATTTGTGCTGTTTCATTCATCTGATGCAATACAAGAAGAAACTCTTACGATCGATTGAAAATGTTTCACCAAATGATAAAAAATTTGATGAAACCTTGACATTTGCAAAGAATTCTATGAATGATTTTGATGAAACTCTCTCGGTTTTACCATTCAACTGGTTGATCTATGTTGCATCTGTTCTAGCATCTTACATTCTCAGTGCGATGTTTCATTCACCTGAGTTCGATTACATGACAAGAGAAATGAAAATCGGTATAATCATTCTTTGTGTTTCCTCTGGATTGTTGTTTTTCTTTTCTCTCATCTTCATTTGCTTACAGGAAGATAAATTTGAAAAAATGTTCTCTGAAACTCAAGAAAAAATTGAAAATTCTGCTGTCTACACACGAGATGCAATTAAATTGAAACGATTGAAAAAAATATTCAACACTCGAGTTACAGTTTGGTCTATTTGGTCTATTGACAAAAGTTTGATCTTTGCTTTTACCGGCACTAACATTACATTCAGTACTTTGTTCATGCAAATTCAAACGCAAATCAAATCTCAGCCTGATGAAAAATTTAATTGAAGTTGTCACAACCTGCTTTGTTTTAGATTAGTAAATGAACGAAGATGAACGAAACACAGCTGAACCTTTCGATGGGATCAGTGATCGAAAAACCTGCATTTTTTCAATTCTCAGAATATCAATTGACGTCATAAATACTGTAGAACCATCATTATTCGCAAAGTTCACTTGGCACCTGGCGAAAAATACATTAAGATTCCATTAAAAATATTATATGTCATCAACCATGAAGAAATTCACAAAGGTTGATCTGCAGGACAAGTTGCACGAAGAGTTCTACTTGAATGAATGCAGAATGATCCACAATATATCGAAACGACCATTAGTGGCGAATGTTCTTATGGTTGAATGTACGCAAGAAAAAATCAAGTTGAAGAAAAGAAGTTAGTAAAGAACTCGAGTGAGATCAGTTGGTCGATTGATTGAAGCAACTGAAGATCATCTCATTGCTGTATCTTCATTGAGATGAATTTGTCAAACAGCAATTTGATTCGAGCGTGTTTAAACAGTTATGTTCCATTCCAAATTACAAGAAATGAAGATGGCACAGAAACAATCACTGGCAACTTTTTGCTTTGAACAAACAAAAGTGCTCTACAATGTGTTTAAACATTTGTTTCATCGAAATAATTTCACCATGTACAGTTCGATAAAACGAGGAGAATGTGCACAGCGAATGGCCTCGAATCTGAGCGATGTTATGTTCAATATGACTTCTTTAAAAAGTGAATCTGATGCTTATCATGTTCCTGTTCCTGTGTATTCCGATGTAACATCAGTAGCATCAGCATACAATGCCAGTCACATTGGATATAAAGATGTAGCAACTGTATTTTCCAACCTGGACTTACTGACACCGGATGTTCATGCATTTGCACTGTTGATTGTGATTACATCGATGCTGGTCATCTCCTTTGGTACATTGATGCGTCATCAGGTGAAAATCCAACATGCGAACAAAGTTCAAACCGATTTTCCACGAACTAAACGATCGAAGAAGAAGCTGGTTGAGTTGATCTTGAAAGAAAATCGTCTTATGTTTTCAGAGTCATCAGAAAACTTCAAATGGATCACCATGATGTACAGTATTCTTTGTTTCTACCTTGTACTTTCCTTCAATTGTGTATACAAAACTAGTCAAGTCATCGTGGATGAACCTTTCACCGTGAAATCTTATCAAGACATTATTGATACTAAAACAAGTTTACCTGTGTTCATCAATAGTTTAACAAAAACTAGTGATGCTTTTAAAAATTCACCAAAAGGTTCTGTGAAAGCAAAGATATGGGCTAAATTGATGAATTCAGGAGAACCTCTTGAAGAATTCGTCGCTCAAAGTTTAAGACCTGACTATGATTGGCTCATTCTGGTCAATCGAATGTTGAATCAACACTGTGTTTTAATTATACCATCAGTATTTTTAAATGTTCTATCCAAGCTGCACCGTGAAACAACTCCAGAAGGATATCTCACTGGATTATACATGTTTACTGACCAAGCAGAACAGTCTGAACTTTATGGTGTTCCTTTGTCGAAGATGTACCCGAATCAGAAATACCTTATCGATCGAATGAGGAGATTTTCTGAGTCAGCTATGTTATTTGCGGTGAATAATATTTGGCTAAAGATGACAATCGATGATATCAACACTATCAGTAGAACCAGTTCTAAACACCGTGACAAACAAAGGGATATTGCTCAAGGTAACTTCTATGATCAAATCAGTAGTGAATCTTCTGACCTGGCACTTTCATATTATCAATCATTCTTCAAGATGCTATTACTTATCTACAATCTTGCGTTCTTGACGTTAATTTGTGAAAATTTGATCCACAGGTACAACATGTGAACTTTTCCTCACTCACTAGAAATAATCGACATGAAGAACACATGACAACATAAACACATTTGTAGATTAGCTTATGGTAATAATAGTGAGTGTTTTGTCATTTCCTTTTGAAAATACTCACCCACTGATACATTAGCGATGATTGGTATCGAAGATCAAGTATTTTCACACACAAATGACTAATGGATACACGACAAAGTCATCAGTGGCAGCTATTTTCATGATCACTTGTGACCATGTGATATTAAATATCACCCTGACATTTTGTTGCAAACTTTGGCGTAGGTGAATTTAACTGCGTAGATCAGTTTGTTGTCAGACTTGAGACTAAGAAGTCGTCTCAAGTGAAAATGGTTCATTCAGCTATCAATTTGATGCGTATTTGTTTTCAAGCAATTGCTGTATATGAAATTACTCAAAATGATGATGGCACTGAAACTATTTCTGGTGCTGGTGGAATTTATCAAGCTCAAGCCATTTATGACATATTCAGACAATTGTTTCATCGTAAGAACTTCACCATGTACGCCACAACGAAAGATGGTGAATGTGAAGAAAGACTCATCAGAAATGAAAGTGATGCATCTTTGAGTTTGTTCCCGTATATTCAACAAAATGATGGTTACTACGTTCCTATTCCACTGTTCTCAGCTAGGATATCATTCATATCAGCTTACAATGCCAGCAAAGTTGGACGTAAAGATGTTGCAACTGTGTTCTCCAATTTGGACTTGTTGTCACCTGGTATTCATGGATCTGCTTTGTTGATGGTCATGTCTTTTGTCACAATCATTTGCTGTGGTTCATGGATGCATCATCATGTGAAGAAGCAAACAAAAAAGTCAAGAAAGAAAGATGATCAATCAACTTCTAATGTTGTTTTCATCGAAGAACTCGATCAAGAAGCGACAACAAATGAACCGATTGAAGATCCTCTTGGTCGTGACATCGTGAGAGAAATTCGATGGATGTTCTCAGGTACATCTCGTCAGTTCAAATGGATTGGACTGTTGTACAGTATTCTTTGGTTCTATCTTGTTCTTTACTTCAACTGTGTCTACAAGACAAGTCAAGTGATCGTTGAAGAACCAAGCATCATCACATCGTACAAAGAACTTGTCGAAGATAAAACAAGCTTACCTACTATCTTGGATGCTTTGCTGGAATCGAGTCCAAGTTTCATCAATGCACCTAAAGACTCAATGAAAGGCAAAGTTTGGAACAAGTTGATGAAATCTGGCAAATCACTTGAAGATTACGTCTATACAAAAATTGATCAGGAACGTGTGTACGACTTTGATAGTATGATTGATCGTGGGATGAATCGACGTGAAGTAATAATTGGTTCCTCCCTCGCTATGTATCCAATGCATAGAGTTTATTGTGAAATGGTTCCTCAAGGATTTTTTGTCAAGGCATTTATATTCACGGATGACGAAGAACAACCACAACTGTACGGAATGCCTGTCTCTCGCAATTTCACTGAAAAAGAATACATGCATCATCGAGTGAGAAGACTCCCTGAATCTGCATTGTTACAAGCACTTGAAAGAATTTGGGTTGAAGCTATGATTGATACGATTCACAATGTAATCCCATCAAATCCTCGTCATCGAGATCGACAGAGAGACATCTGCCATGGAGAGATATTTGATCAGATGACTGATGAATTCGCACCTCTTACTCCTAATTACTTTGAATCGTTCTTCAAGATGTTATTCTTCATCTGGAACATCGCATTACTTGTTTTCATCTGTGAAAATATCAAAGACAGATCTGCTAAAATCTGAGATGCACAGGATGAAATGAATCTCGAATCAAGCAGTAATCAGTATCTTATCGAAGTTTCAATTATTGTATCACTTTCAATGATATCTTTGCACGGTAACTTTAATCACTCAAAATTAGTCAATTCAGTTTCAATATTAGTCAAAATGTGTCAAGGAAACTTTCGACCTCATGTCTCATTAAGACAGAATAGTTATCGAAAGTCGAGTCCTCCGACGTCGCAACAGAATCAATTATCCTATCATTAGGCCTAATTACTCGAAATGATAAAAATATCATAAAAATATCACATGGTTAATTAACTAACATGAGGGAAAATACAAAGAATAAATGTCCAACAATTTGTCCGATATATCGATCAAGTTCAATCACCAGGTCTTTCGGTTCACTTCAAGTCGCCATTTTGACTCATCATGCGCTCTGTTGCTGTTCTTATTATCAAAGAATACTAATTCTGGCACCGAAAGTCTCGTTGTAATCATCGAAGATCCTGGTCTAATTATTCGAGGGACCAATTAGTTCTACTTGTTTGTTTAAACACAAATAAATCTCATTGTAAATTTTGACTTGTTCATTCTTTCTAATCTTTGTATGTCCAATAACAACAGATGTCATTATTGCTTCAAGATAATGACGAAAAAGCAATTTGCAAATGATTATTTTCTCAAGAAATCATTCAGGTGGAAATTCAACATCATTGACATACGTGTATTGGACGTATGGAATAACAATAAAGTTCGATTGACATGTCAATATTAAATTCGACTGATTAAAAAATTCTTTCGCCATTCTAGCGTGACAACTAATGAGTTTTTATCATTTGGTATCTTTCAATCCATCGAATATTTGTCATCTTCAAAATACCAGACAGTCAATCTTTGACTGGCCGAAAAGACAAAGCATCAGAACCGTTCACACATCATGGTTAATTCAGCCATCAATTTAATTCGTATGTGTTTTCAAGCTATTTCTGCATACGAAATTACTCAAAATAAAGATGGCACCGAAACCATTTCTGGTGCTGGTGGAGTTTACCAAGCACAGGTCATTTATGACCTATTCAAACAATTGTTTCATCGTAAAAACTACACAATGTTTTTCTCAACAAATGATGGTGAATGTGAAAAAAGACTCATCAGAAATGAAAGTGATGCATCTTTGAGTTTGTTCCCGTATATTCAACAAAATGATGGTTACTACGTTCCTATTCCATTATTTTCCGCAACAATATCATTCATGACAACTTACAATGCCAGCAAAGTTGGACGTAAAGATGTGGCAACTGTATTTTCTAACTTGGAATTGTTGTCATTAGGTACTCAAGGATTTGCTTTGTTGATGGTCATGTCTTTTGTCACAATCATTTGCTGTGGTTCATGGATGCATCATCATGTGAAGAAGCAAACAAAAAAGTCAAGAAAGAAAGATGATCAATTAACTTCTGATGTTGTTTTCATCGAAGAACTCGATCAAGAAGAGACAACAAATGAACCGATTGAAGATCCTCTTGGTCGTGACATCGTGAGAGAAATTCGATGGATGTTCTCAGGTACATCTCGTCAGTTCAAATGGATTGGACTGTTGTACAGTATTCTTTGGTTCTATCTTGTTCTTTACTTCAACTGTGTCTACAAGACAAGTCAAGTGATTGTTGAAGAACCGAACATCATTACATCGTACAAAGAACTTGTCGAAGATAAAACCAGCTTACCTGGTATGATGGATGCTTTGCTGGAAACAAGTCCTAGTTTCAAGCATGCACCTAAAGACTCAATGAAAGGCAAAATTTGGGACAAGTTGAACAAATATAATCAAACAGAAAACTACGTTCACGCAAAGTTCGATCAGAATCGTAAGTATGACATGGATGGTATAATTGATCGTGGTCTGAATCAACATGATGTAATGATTGGTACCTCTCTGATTATGTACCCAATGCATATTGGTTTATTGCGAGATGATACCTCAAGGATATTTTGTCAAGGCATTTGTCTTTGTTGATGATGAAGAACAGCCACAACTTTATGGAATGCCGGTGTCTCGTAATTTCACCGACAAAGAATACATGCATCATCGAGTGAGAAGACTCACTGAGTCTGCATTGCTACAAGCACTTGAAAGAATTTGGGTTGATGCTATGTTAGACATGGTACGCGATGTCATTCCATCAAATACTCGTCATCGAGATCGACAGAGAGACATATGCCTTGGAGAGATATTTGATCAGATGACTGATGAATTTGCACCTCTCACTCCTGTTTACTTTGAATCGTTCTTCAAAATGCTATTCTGCATCTTGAACCTCGCATTGCTTGCTCTCATCTTTGAGAATATGAAAAAATGCTCTAATTGAATCAATCATCTGTCATGCTCAATTAAAATCAAATGGTCACTATTTTTAGAATGAGAAATTGATCAATTCGAATTGTTTAGCATCCATTTAGAAGGATTATCATCGAATTTGTCAAAGTATACTGTCTTATCTCGTTGATTCCTTCAACTGTAACCGTAATTCTAATTAAAGTTGGTTGAGAAACTTTTAACTTGAAATATTATTAAGAAATTATCGACAAAATTAGTTCTGTCCTTGTCACAAGGAAATTTCACAACTTTTCAGACTAATAATCCTATCATTATTGCTAATTAGTCTGAAATATTTTCATTTGTTTTGACAAATTGAGTTTTTGTTTGTTTGGTGACAGAATAATTCCATCTCACTGAAAATAATCATCAATATTATTAATGAATAGTTATTTAAATGGTTGTTGATGAGAATTTCATCAACTGAAAATTTTGCGAACTTAATAAGATGAAAACAGCTGCTGATAAATTAAAAATTGTGTCTGAAGAAATGCAATTAAGTTGTTTAGTGACGCGTCATTAGTCCAAAATGACAAATAATGAGTCACTAATTAGAGTTAAAGTTTATTTATACTGTGAACATTGTGAAGTAACAGTCATTTAGTTTAGAATGAACTGAAGAAAACGTCAGTTCTAGTCGTCTATCAAGATGGTTCATCCAAGAACCACTTTGATGCGAGTGTGCCTTTTCGCAATGGCTCAAATTGCGATCAAACGAAATGATGACGGAAGTGAAAGCATTGAAGGTCCTAAATTTATGAACTTGGCACGATCTTTGTTTGATGTCTACAAACATGCATTTCATCGTCACAACTTAACAATGTACGTAACTACCGAAGAAGGAAAATGTGAAGAACGATTGTTCAACAATATGTCTGACATGTCAGTGAGATTTTCATTTCTGACTTGGAATCAATGAAATCGCTGCAAGATCTTTTCCTTGACTATGTGAAAATCTTGAAGAAACGTACGATTGGTCTGAAAGCACGCAATCGAATCAGACCCGTCAGAACATCGAATAGCCAATGAAACTGCAACTTGACAAGTCTTTTATCAATCAGATACTTTCAGCACTCTTCACTCTCTATGTGTAATTCAACTTACCTGGTCACCCACAATGAAAATCTTAACTAATCTCGCACCCTTCATGTAGTCAATTGATGTTCTCACGATTATTTAAAAAGTTCATCATCAGGTTTGTAGAAAATTTAAGCAACTGATAAAGCATAATTAATGAAATATTCAGTGTTCAATTAAAACATGTTGATTGAAATAAATTTATTGGTCAAGAATACATACAAGCCAGACTAATTGGCACATGAACAAATGATGATAGATGTGAGACATTTCCGTCCGAATTTTGTTTAAACAACTATTCGACAACTTTTAGCGACCAAGTTTTGCAAGTGCTTTGGCTAAAGCTTGCATTGCCATTGCAGTACGTGTTTCGCCGATAGAACCAGAACCTTGGTCCGTTCCGCGAACGATTCTTCCATCGGGCATTCGACAACATGATGAAGCGGCAGAAGTACAACTGATGCCAACAATCAATATGAAAAGAGTGACCAACATAAAGATCTTCATGATTTGTTTATTTTGTACAGAGGATGACGAGGAATGCTGACGAGTTCGATCGCAGTCGACGAGTGATGGCGATAAACTGTGGTAACTCGGTATTTATACAAAAACCAAAAGACCAGAGGGAAAGAGAAAAAAATCATCCATGCTGATGACAATGAGTAGTTTTTCCTTCCACAGGAAAGAGTTGTAACCTTGAATGCAGTCAAATCCGTTTCACTGGAAAAATTGTTGTGATTTTGAGTGCATCTGTGCCGGTTTGGAATGAAAATCAGATTCAGTTAAACCAGTGATTCGATGAGAAGGAGAATAGACGTCCTTGTTACATTTCCAGGAAATTTTCATATTCACCCGCCGGTTGACAGTCAGGATCAATCAAACATCCCTGACTGAGGACTTGACCTTTATTAATTAAAGTTCAACCACCTTCAGCTTTGGGAGTATTTGCAGTACAAATGTGAGTGCTTATTTGCTGGTCCTTTCAATAAGAATTGCGTTGTCCTGACGTGGAAACAACAGGTTCAAGTTCTTATCTACTTAAAAATGTTTCTTGGTGCATTTGATAAATTCACCTGAGTATATTTGTCAACAGGTTAACTTAGCTGTGAATCATTTTATAGTGTTGTGTGTGTTGCTATTATCATACATTCATACAATTTGTCCTGTTCGGTAACATCATATTGACGAGTTGTTTCATCCTTCAAGTTCTAATGGTGCAGTCAAAGAGAGTGTGAGTGTTCAGAACATCAAGTGGTTAGTAATAGATGATTCATCAGAAGATACATTCATCCAGTACAATGTTCATTAAATCTGAGAATCTTGATCGAAAGTGGGTCGTGGTATACAAAGTGTGCAGCGATCGAGATAAACGTGTACAATAATCGAATGGACGCAAGAATGAAAAGTTCATCCATTCTTTTCATCTGTTGAATGTGAAGGAGGTTCATGAGAAAGGCCAAAGATGAATTCATGCTTCAACTTTGTTTAGTCCGGGTAAATGTGCTTGCAATGGCATTTGAACCATGCAAAAGACCAAGTAAGAGGCAAAGTAAAGTACCATCAACTTGGAGGAGATGCAATGATGAATATCACTCTCCTTGTCAATCCATCTCCGGGTATTTGACCATGCCAAATCAGATGACTGAAGGTATGGTAAAAATTGTGGTCATTCTTATTCGACTTCCTTCTTGATAAAAAGTCACACGTGCTGAGAAGGCAATAAAAACAAAGAAAAGTAAACAAACATGATGTCCACACTTTAAAGTCGATGAGAGAAAGTATTTTAAATATGTTCAAGTCAGATTGATGAGTTGACATTTTGCTGTACATTCGGTAAAACAAAGAAGTGTTGGTAAACTCAGTGCAAAGTCGATGAAAAAAAATGACAAACTGGTATTTGTGTGTTGTAACTTTGACATTTAGAACCAAAGGAAATCTGTTGCCATGGGTTTGGATGTTGCATGTTGCATGAGAACTTTTTTGTTCTTACCTTAATGGAAATCTCTCATCTCTCAAGGTGCGTGTATAATGTTGGTTGTTTTTTTTGCTTCATCGACTTTCTTTTCATTTTCGTCTTTTTCCCTTGATTTTTTTCACGGAACGTTTGGTAGATCCTAATGGACTTGATTTTCTCATTATTTCCATCTAAATGAATAGCTAACTATCGATACTGAAGGAGAAAATTCTCAGAGAGACAAAAAAAAGGAGGTGAAAAATACTGGAATCAAGGTTAATGATGTTTTTGCATATCAATTGTTACATTTTGACCAGTCCAGAGAATTGGAATTGTCTTTTTTTAGAACTGTCCATCTTTCGTTTGATCACATCGATTCAAATGACACTCATCATGATACACTTGTTATTCATCTTCATCGTCATGAATTGAGTTTGATTTCACCTCTGACAATCCATTTTCTGTGCAATAAGTCGATAAATTTGCCTCGTTTCTTAGATGGTATTACAAAAGTCAGTGACAGTTTCAAATATGCACCTGAAAACTCAGTCAAAGGCAAAATATGGGACAAATTAGTCAAGTCAGGCAAGTTGAACACTTATTTCCCTAAAACACATAATCCATTAGAACAATTTCCACTCGATATTTTGAAAGAAATACTCGACGATCATCATGTTCTGATTGGATCATCATTATTTCTGGTCAATTCTTACGATTACTTGCATGAAATGATACCTGATCACATTCTCATCGGTGTTTACATGTTTACTGATCCAGGAGAAAAGTCTTGGCCATTGGCCATGATCGATCACTTGTGTTGATTGTCAATGTGGTTATTCAAAATTCTTTTACAAAAGCTTAGCTACAAACAATGGCACTTGATCAGAGTGTATGAGACAAATTGTTTTGACTCAAGTATTGGTGTGTCAGAAACAAGTTCGACACTTCCATTTGCTTCAAGCAATAGAATGATCAAAGCTCGAGCTTACGATAACTGAATTACAATCTAATTTACAATCTAATTCAACCTGGAACTTGATTGCATGCAGCTCGATCAACTTAACTCAACTGTAATCCCAGCAATACGAATAAAGAAGATGATTTATAAAGATCGTTCAGGTATATATGTTCAGATCATTTATCCTGATATTTTAGAGCAATTAATAAAATGAGAAGTTGACAGTAATGAATTATCATGAAGATATCAGAGACATTATCAAAAATTCATTCAATCATTTGCTTATTTACTTTCACGTGCGCAACAATTAATTAACGTGTCAATTAACCTATTCTGATGGTTGTGAAGACATTAATAATCTTTACAATGATATAATGATCAAATCACTCATGTTACAACTAATCTTCTTGGTTTCGTTGTTAGTGGTACTTATTGACAGTTTTCAAGTCTGTCACGATGATATCATAGTTGGACAGAATATTTATGGTTTAGTGTATCATAATCACACTTATCATATAGTAACTGATGGATATAATTTTTTTAAGTTGATATTTCACGAAGAAAATCACACAATTAGTGCTGAAAAAGTTTTCATTCCTAAAGATTGGAGATGGGTCATCAGCAATATGTACTGGCATAAGTATGTATCAATAAGTTTTAATCATGAATCTTACCACGCTGTCATTAGACTTAATAAAATAGAAGAAGATAATTTAATCCAAGCGACAGAATCAAAATATACTGACAAGTCATTTGAAGATGGTGCTGATTCTTCTTATGCATTTGATGCCAAAAAATGTTTCGGTAATCTATCGAAAAATGATTATGAGACATCTGATTCTGGTGAATATATTGATCGTCTTTATCTTTTGTATTATCCTAATAAGACAATAATTAAATATCAACTGAAAAGTATTTTGGAATACAAAATTCAAGCTCAAAAGATCGATTCAAAGCTTTTTTCATTTGTTGATCGTATCAACAGAAATGGTGAATTTAAACCCATTACTGATTATGTATTGAATTGGGTACCTCTCAATAGACAACCAAAAATTACTGTGGAAGATATTGATACAGATAAAGTATATAATTTAAGATACATCATGCCATATAATGATACACATGGATTTGGTATCACATTTCACACATATACTATATTTGATACAATTCATAATTTACTCACCTTTAAACGATTCAGAGGACAATTGACAGCCGGAGGATGGAAGAATTATCCACATGATTCGCGATTGGGGACAATACATGACCCTGAGAGAAAGTTGGAAAAAGTTTTAGCTTTCGCCTGTGACTTGAAAAAAGATGTTAAAACACCAGACACTCCTTTCTTCATAATTGATCAAAGTTTTCGATTTGGTTCACTCGCGCACCATGGTCAAACTGATTCTCGCTTTTTGTTAAGATTTCAAGCAATTTACTCTCAAGATGCTCCCTATTTGAGTCATTTGAAGGAAGCCATTTACAATGGAGACAATGACTACATAAAAGATGATCAAGGAATGATCCCATTTAATGTGCATATAACTATAAGTGACTCAAGATATATCACTTCGTATGAAACTACTATGTACAAGTCAAATGATGGAAGGAAATCATTTTATTATCATTGTCTTGTAAAGTACAACTTAGAACAAAGTTCAACTGACTCGAGCACCAACAGAAGAGCTTATCGTCCAATTATTCAATCTGACGGACAAATGGCTTCATATTATCTTACTTCAGAAGACGATCACATCAAACATGATGATCAAACATTGATGAGATTAGATGAATTTATCCCACAGATGGATGCAAATAAATTAATTCATTACTTCATAAAAGATGAAAATGAAATGTGTTATGGTATAACCTTTGCAGCTGAATTTCATTATGGACCTTGTGATGAAATGTATAAATTGAAGTATAAACCTTTCTCGAGAGATTCTCCCTCACCGAAAGCAATATCAGTTACAAAGAAGTGTGCAATGAATGGAAACATCGAAGAACAGGACTCAGTCAAATTAAATGACGATTCAAATAAACATGTCGAAATAACAAGTGAGGCAACAGAACCGAGTATATCGACTACTACCGAGGCAGAGTCATTCCCAGAATATGTTTGGTACATTATGATTGCGTTAAGTTTCTCTTTGCTCATCGTATTATTAGTTATCATCTTTCTTTCCTACAAGAAAGAGACTAAAGTCTTCGAACATACATCCAAAGTTACAGCAACTCCTGATCCTCACATCATTCCTGTAGACCAGAATGAAGTTGGAGAATACCAATCAAATTATAATCAAAATACCACTTCAATTGAATCATACTCATATCCAAGTCAAGAGTATCAATATACTGGCAATTATAACAGTGGTTATGATTATGGATACAAAGATGGTTATGGCTATGATTACTCCAATAACAATCAAATCATCAACAATCCATCCATTGACAATCAATATATCAATCAATCAACATCCGTTGCATTTGACACTGAAAAATGTCACAAAGAATGCTCTCAATGCCAGTTAAACCAAACAAACTGCTCAAATTGCCCAAATTGTTCTATCCAAGGGACTGAAAGCAAACTCGATTCAAGTACTTCAGAGTCAAATATCAAAGACAAAGAAAAAACTATTGACAATGCCAAGATTGACAATAATACATTGGATAAAACAAAAGATAACATCATAAACGATAATAAAAGCAATGAGAAAAAATCCAACTTTAAAGACAAAAGAAAAATCGATCGAGATGTCAAAGGAAAAAGCACCAAGGAAAAAGATATGAAAAAACATGTAAGAAATAACTTAGAGAGACCAAGTAGTAGGTTGAGTAGTAGACCTTACAGTAGGTTGAGTCAGTATGATGAAGTTAGACTTTATGAGCTTGTTGATTGAAATTGGAACAGTGAAAACAACTAGTTTGTAAGGAAAGAGCACGAGTCGAATTAAAAATAAAACCGATCACTGTCCACATCAAGAACAAGGTGGCCATTTTCTTTGATCATCCTCTAACCATCCATTCATTTTCATCTGTTCAATGTGAAGGAGGTTCATGAAAAAGGCCGAAGATAAATTCATGCATGGTTTGTATGTTGCATGTTGCATGAGAACTTTTTTGTTCTTGCCTTAATCGAAATCTCTCTTCTCTCAAGGTGCGTGTTGGTTGTTTTTTTTGCTTCATCGACTTTCTTTTCATTTTCTCCTTTTTCTCTTGATTTTTTTTCACGGAACGTTTGGTAGATCCTAATGGACTTGATTTTCTCATTATTCCCATCTAAATGAATAGCTAACTATCGATAATGGAGGAGAAAATTCTTAGAGAGACAAAAAAACTGGAATCAAGGTTTATGATGTTTTTGCATATTAATTGTTAA
Source organism: Hemileia vastatrix (assembly GCA_030280995.1). Taxonomy (NCBI): domain Eukaryota; kingdom Fungi; phylum Basidiomycota; class Pucciniomycetes; order Pucciniales; family Zaghouaniaceae; genus Hemileia; species Hemileia vastatrix. Next base: position 32,634 of record JASXTE010000119.1, on the reverse strand, counting down.
ATTTTGACCAGTCCAGAGGATTAGAATCGTCTTTTTTTAGAATTGTCCATCTTTCGTTTGATCAGATCGATTCAAATGACACTCATCAAATATACTCTTTATTCATCTTCATCGTCATCAATTGAGTTTGATTTCACTTCTGACAATCTATTTTCCGTGCAATAAGTCGACACATTTCATGATTATATCAGAACAATAGAAATATCAAAGGTCGAATCTTACAGTTACAATCATCAGTACTGTGAACATGTAATGTTATTCACGCAAATCATTATATTTTTACTGGAAAACTCATTAAAACTCCAACAACTCGTTTCAAGTGTCATTAGTATTGGACGAGTCTTCAAAAAACATATCGATTGGCAATCCGACTCAAATTAACCATCTGGATGAATGTCAGTTAATTAGTTGTGAAATGGATCTACAAAAAAAATAATGAGTTTTCGCTTTGTTGTTATATGAAATATTCTCATTGGACCAGAGGACAACAAAAGAAGATCAATCAAGTCTTGTTAAGTCCAATAAAGATTATTTCGGAAAAAACAGACAATGACTTCCTAATGAGTATTTGGAAGGACAATTGTGTTTTTCACAAAAGACTTGATATGAATTTTGGTGAAAACAACCAGTGAGTTGTTGACTAATGAAGTGAACTGAAGTCGAAAACTTGAATCTTTGCTCACCAAGATGATTCCCACCAATTTGATCCGAGTGTGTTTGTTTGCTGCTACTAAAATTGCATTGAAAAAGAACAAGGATGGAACTGAAACTCCCGTAGGTCGTTACAATGCCATCGGACCCATGTATGATATGTCCAAACAGTTTTTTCACCGTAACAACTTGACAATGTACACAACTACGAACATTGGAGACTGTGAACATCGGATGACCAACAATTTGAGTGATTTCACAATGAGACTCACTTCAATTGATGTCGAGACTAATGGTTATCATGTTCCTGTACCAATCTTTTCGGATAGACTCATCACTGGATCGGCTTACAATGCAAGTTTGATTGGACAGAAAGAAGTTGCAACTGTTTTTTCCAATGTGGATTTGCTCTCACCGACTGTTCAAGCATCAGCTCTGTTGATCACACTGTCATCAGTTGTCATCATCTCTATCACCACATTCATGCGTCAATGGTTCAGTTTGCAGATGAATGAAATACGAGGAAGGACCCGTGCTTCAATAAAAAAACCTACTCGCAAGCCTTGGAAGAAAGCAATTGCTAGATCGATTTCAAGTGAAGTTCGTAAAATGTTTGCGAAGTCATCAGACAACTTCAAATGGATCACCTTGATGTACACAATTCTTTGCTTCTACCTCATCGTGTCCTTCAATTGTGTCTACAAGACAAGTCAAGTTATTATCAATGAACCGTTCACCGTCAGATCATATCAAGACATTATTGATACTAAAACAAGTTTACCTCACTTTTTGGATGGCATGACAAATGTCAGCAACAGTTTCAAATATGCACCTAAAAACTCAGTCAAAGGCAAAATATGGGACAAATTAGTCAAGTCAGGCAAGTTGAACACTTATGTCCCTAAAACACATGATCCATTGACACAAATCTCAGCCGATCTCTTGAAAGAAGCACTCAATGAGCATCATGTAATGATTGGATCATCGTTTTTTCTACAAGCAGTGCACGATGTGTTACCTGCAATGATACCAGATGATATCTTACTTGGAGTTTTCATGTTCTCAGATCCTGATGAACCAGAACAGATCTTCGGGTTCCCTGTGTCTAAAAAATATCCCGATCAAAAGTACATCATTGCTCGATTCCGGATCGGAAATGAACATGGCATGATAAGTGGACTGTTGGAAATTTGGAAGCAGTTATGGGTGAAAATCGTCAATAGTCTCATCTCGATTGATCCAGCACACAAAGACGAAGAAAGGATAATTCTACATGGAAGTGAACAAGACAGAATCAGCAGTGAATCTTCACCTTTAGGACTTGCTTACTTTGGTTCATTCTTCAAGCTGATCTTCTTTGGCTGGAATCTTTCCCTTTCGGTGGTCATCTGTGAGACTCTTATCCATCGATGGACAGCATAAAGAAGCAGTATGGAGTTCGAGATGATGGTTGATATAGAGATCTAGAATCTTATCGTATGAGTATGAAGTTGTCTCAAGATTTGTTCTGAGTTCAACTAGCGATGATCTTGAACTTCTGAATTGGTTTAGTTGCACAATTTTTCTCAAATCGAATTATTTCACCACCATTAGGCACTTAGAAATGGCATCATTGTCAAATATTCACATTTTTACACTCCCACCGATGTTCAGAGTTGCTATTCGCAAATCGAACTTGTCAATGTCTGTTGCCAAAATATCAAAGAAAGACCTTTTTGAGTGAATTATTAGTGATGTTCGTAAAATTCGTCTCAACTCGATTGGTCTATTTCTTTGAGCTAACTTCTTATCACTTCTCAGCACATTCACACTGCATTGCTATTCAAGACATCACTTGATGTAATCATGTCATTTAGCCAAAAATATCTAATAGCAACAATTTCAATTAAATGACATTCAGAATTTCCGCACTTGATCCAATCTATCTAATCAATCAATCAATAAAAAGCTTGAAAAAGATTATAACTTGTGATTTTTATGTCGACACTTCGTTGGACTCAATGTAACTGATCACTGTTGTCAAGTAGTCAGTTGCATTTGTGTCCTTCTTGGATAAAGGTGGCTTCTTTTTTCCTTTTGATTGGTTCTTATATGAAAAGGAAATCATCTACAGAGTTATTGTCAACTAAATGACTTGTGTTCCTTTGGTTGAAGGTAAAATGAAAACGGCAGTCATCGATGTTCTTGATGAAGTGACAAAAGAAAAGAACTTGCATAACAATTGAATGTCACCAGAAAAACTTTTTGCAATCAGAGTAATTGTATGAATGACGCAGCTGAAAAAAGTCAATTAATCTGGTAAAGTTGTCGGTGAGTGCATTGTAAAACGAAGTGGCACTTGGTCTGTCTGCCACAAACTGACAATTCTTATATTCCTTGCCTTCGACATTTCTTTTCTTCGCATGCACTCGTCCAATCACATTTTATTTTTAATAAATAGAGACGCGAAATGAAAACATGTTGATTGAAATAAATTTATTGGTCAAGAATACATACAAGTCTGACTAATCGGCACATGAACAAATGATGATAGATGTGAGACATTTCCGTCCGAATTTTGTTTAAACAACTATTCGACAACTTTTAGCGACCAAGTTTTGCAAGTGCGTTGGCTACAGCTTGCGTTATCATATAATTACGTGTTTCGCCGATAGAACCAGAACCTTGGTCTGTTCCGCGAACGATTCTTCCATCGGGCATTCGACAACATGATGAAGCGGCAGAAGTACAACTGATGCCAACAATCAATATGAAAAGAGTGACCAACATAAAGATCTTCATGATTTGTTTATTTTGAACTGAGGATGACGAGGAATGCTGACGAGTTCGATCGCAGTCGACGAGTGATGGCGATAAACTGTGGTAACTCGGTATTTATACAAAAACCAAAAGACCAGAGGGAAAGAGAAAAAAATCATCCATGCTGATGACAATGAGTAGTTTTTCCTTCCACAGGAATGAGTTGTAACCTTGAATGCAGTCAAATCCGTTTCACTGGAAAAATTGTTGTGATTTTGAGTGCATCTGTGTCGGTTTGGAATGACAATCAGATTTAGTTAAACCAGTTATTTTGAACTGAGAATGACAAGGAATGCTGAAGAGTTCGATTGCAGTCGACGATTGATGGCGATAAACTGTGGTAACTCGGTATTCATACAAAAACAAATGACCAGAGGGAAAGAGAGAAAAAGATTTGGAGAATTGACTTAAGGCGCTAAATGGTGCATCCTTCATTGGAAAATCCTTTGGGCTGAATCTTTAAGACAGTTAAATCTACTTTACACGTAAAATTGTTGAGCATGAGTGCATCTGTCTCAGTTCAGCTAAACCAGTGGTTCTATTGAAAAGGGGATAGATGTCCTTTTAACGTTTCCAAGAATAAACAAAAAAGGGTGAATTCTTCAAAACCAGTAAAGAATCGAAATCTGGTCTAATTCTCACTTTTCAAAGCACAGGTTATTGCCATTGACACTTGTGTGTTGCTTACTCCTCACTAAGTTATAATATCAAGTTCTGACAATCTTCTTCTAAGAATAACATAAGTTCTAATGATGCAGTTTGAGAGAGTGTGAGTGTTTAGAACATCGAAGATGATTCATGGTTCTAGGAACTCTCTGAAACACATGTACGCACAAAAGAACATTTCACTTATTGTCGAGTTGGACATTTGATGAACAGTCTTATCATACTAACCATGCAACACCATTTTCTCAAGTAATGAAACATTGAATTCAACTCGTTCGTGGTCTGTTCTATTTCATCATATTTTCAATTTTATCCTTCACTTTGCAAGTTGTAATCGGTTCTAGTGGAAAATCATCGGCACATCAACTGCATCCTTTTGACTTTGCTTAAAAAATACTTATTATATAAAATGAACTCACTTTCCACAAATGAAAAAGATACTGCTGATTTTTCTTAAAATCAAGTACAAATCAACTCGCTAAAGTTTAAATTGACTTTTTAAGATGAAATAATAATCTGAATATATTCAATTGCACATCTTTTTTCTCTTTCAAACTGTCATCGTGACATGTAGAAATCATACAACTGAAATAAACTTCTCAGTCAAATCAAATTAATATCTTTAAGTATGTTGATAAATTGTTTAAGTTGTTTAATTCTGCTAAGTTTGTCGATTGAAATTGAAGGTTTTGTGTCAGTTGTTGATCTGTATAAAAGAACACTTGTAAAATTCACTGCTTGTGAATATGATGTTTATGTTGTAAATGATTGTTATCCTAAAAACTTTACTGGAACTCTAATAGCATCTGATTGGATATTAACATCAGCTTCAGCTTTGGCACATAAAACACATATTTTCGCTAAATTAGGTCATCAATATTATCGCATCGATCCCAATCGAATTTGGATTTGGAATAATTATCAAATTACACCTCAAATAAATTATGATCTTGCATTGATTCATTTACCTCAACCATTAGAATATTTTCCGGTAACATGGTTACCAAATCAATTTGATCATAATTTATTTGCCAGTAAAACATTTTCAGATGGTCATTATTGGAAATTACGTGATTTAGGATCAAATTATGCTCTTCATTTGACAATTCAAGATGAACCTAAACAACCTGATAAATTGTGGATTAGTAGACCATCTGATGATGATAATGATGATTATAATGTTTATTCAATTGATTGGTTTACATTTTATTTATATAAATACGATAGAATAACTGTAAATTGTAAACAAATTGGTATTAAAGATGATCAATTTATTGGTTCTCCTTTAACTTATTACATTGGTGATTATCGACAAGTTATCATGGGATTACGTTCTAAACAAGAAAATCCACATTCACTATTTATTAATTATACCAGTGTGTTCAATGGAATGGCACATTTCATCATACCATTGTTGAAACAAGTTGGATACAAAATGCCTGATCGAGCTGGTCAAATTCGATATGGCAAAATGTTTGGTTGTTATTGAGGGAAATTCAAATTTGTTCATCAAATAGATCTCATCTTTAAGTCAATAATTGTCGTGTTTATCTTTCACCTTGACTATGAAAGTTAAACGGATGATTTTACTTCAAGTTGATGTGCAATTTCCTTGATTGACGATTCAAACATATTATTAACAGTTAATATCAGCAACATTAATTCGTCGATTATATTAAACATGTTGACTAAATTGATCATTTGTTTTACAATTATTGTAATTTTAGTAAACAAAATCAACACTCAATACAATGTAAGTGAACAATATTACAACAGTTATGTTCGTGTTTGGTCATGTCAATTTGGTGTTGCAATATTGTGTCCAAATTGGTACGCATGTTCTGGTACAATAATAGCATCTGATTGGATTTTAACATCAGCATATTGCTTATCTGGCACATATGGCATTGAAGTACATTTGAATGGTAAAAATGAAGGAATAGAAGAATATTATATTAATCCTGGTTATAAAACCTATGATGATGTTGATCAAGATATTGCTCTAATTAAGATAAGTAAAGGAAATTATCAAGATACATCATTTATAACATATTTACCAACAGCAAGACAAGACAATTCTTGGGCACTTAATAAAGGATTCAGGACTCCAAATCTTCAAGTAAGGGAAGGTAGATTAACTCGATCGTACAATATGATTACGGGTGGACGATGTGCTTTGGCATATCCGAAACAAAAGTGTATTCCAGAAAAACCAGTAACTTTTACACCTGAGTGGATTACGCTGAAAGAGAGAACAGTTGTTGATGAGGGAGGATTTGATCCCTTATTCATTGGATCTGCTTTAACCAGTGATTGGGCAGATTACAGGGCTATTGTTGTAGCAGTTAAAACACATGTACACGACTTTGATCGGGTCACTTATTGTCGAGTTGGTCATTTGATGAGAACTTTCATCATACCAACCATGAATATGTATGGATATCAAACGTCTAGAAATGGAGATAATGATGGATATAAAGATGTATTTGCATCATGGAACTAAATGATCGATATTCTTTCCTTCAAATTAGAACAACATCGCTGGTTCTTTCCTGGTTCTGGTGTTGGGAAAACTAACCAGGCAAACACAAATAATTCTAGATGAATCTTTTATTGATGTGATTGACAAAACACAAATTTATCTTACTTCTTGGTGTTTTTCTTTACAATCAATCAAAAAATAAAAATAACATGTCAATCAAATCGAAAATGAAATAAACACAAATGATGATGTTTGCAAACATTTTGATTGATTGCGAAGGTAACCAAACTTTGTTCAATCGTAAACACATATTTGTTACTCACAATTAAGTTTCTCTGCAGTTGAATTAATGGAAGAATCAAGTTCGCCGTTATCTACAGCTTACAAGATCATCTATCTTAGCATCGGTATTTCTTTCTTAACTCAACTTACATCATTGTCTTACATCACCTTCATCATTACTTTTGTTCGCCTGATGATATTTACGAGTTTCCAAATCAACCACCCTTCTAAACCTATGTTCAAATTTCTTTGTGAGTTCTACTCAATTCTAGTAGAAAATCATTCGTTCATTGAACTTTTTTGTTCGTCGGTAGATGAGTCAATTGAAAATTAACTGGAGAGAATATATTTGTAGATGAGCAACTTGAGTAACATTCCGATCGATTTCGATGACATTCGATCTTGTATATTGATGAGAAAGAGATGAAACAATCGATTAGTCACATTCGAATGAGCAAAGATTCATCGGCACCATATTTTATCTACATTGCGAAATTTGAGATGCTGTAAGAACATTCGAACGTATTCGTAATAAATAAATGTCGTTCATATTTATGACATTGTAAAATAATATTGATTGAATTTGAATCATAAATGATCAATTACAAATTGTCTTCGTATGATATAAATGATCATTGATTGAGTTGATTGAATGAAATAAGAACATCCTTATCTTTCAATTGGTAGATATTTTCGATAATGTGTACAAAATTGATTGGATTATTTACATGTATCACTGTTTTCATCATTGAAATTGAAGGATACTCAATAAACGAACAATTCATAAAAAGTCACGTAGAAATCGAGTCATGTACATGGACAATTTGGCCTGCCAGGTGTCTTGGAAAATGGATTAAGTGTACTGGAACTCTAATTGCACCAACTTGGATCCTAACTGCAGCATCATGTGTTTTTAATTTATATAATGTTTACGTTATAATAGTTAATAAAAAAAGTGGATATTATGCTCAACATTGGGCAGTACCTGAAACATACAAAGGTGAGAAAAATGTTTCAGAAAATATCGCATTAGTCGAATTGCATATTCAAAATGAACAATCATTTGATATGGTGAGTAATTTACCTGAGAAAAATGATGACGATAATTGGCAAAATGGTAAAAAGTATTCATCCAAAGATGTACAAAATATGAGCAGATCTTATCATCTCTACACTTTATGTCACTATTGTAGTCCTACCGAACGATGGAATGTTGTTCAACCATTGTCGTATAGATGGGATGAACAATATTGCCTTGTAACTAGACCATATATGGAGGGAGTTCATAATGATGGATCTGCTCTTCTAATGGATGCGAGTGATGATGCTCCAGTCATTGTGGGAGTACAAACGGAGTATTATGCTATTAAAAATGCCCTTGAATTGACATTTTCTTACGTAAGAGTTGGTCGACACATGAAAAGTTTCATTGTACCGACCATGAGGAGATTCAAGCATTACATGAGACCTATTGGATTCAATGATGAATACCTAAGAAGAATGTCTACATGGGATACGTGGAATCAATGACAACTTATAAGCTTGTTGCCCACAAAAAATGATGTGCTTTGTTAATTAATATGAGTGGAAAGTATCAGTTAAATAAAGTTCATCAGTGATTGAAATTTTCTCTTTGTCACGCGGTGAATCAATCGAAGGAATTTCTTAATTAAAAAGTTCCAAGATGAACTCCATGAGTAAAGTTGTAACTTGAGTAACATTCGAATCAATTTCAATCACAGTTGAAAATATCTAATTGCAGTAAATTCCAAGTTTTCAGCATAAAATACCATTTATACTTGTCGCTACCTTGACTTATCGACAAATTAAAATTGGTTGATTTGCAAATCATTTCCGAGTTAATCTTCTGTTCTTCATCATGTTTCTCAAGGTTTCTTTGTTCTGTCTCATTTTAATCAGTCAAATAATCGATATTCATGGAAACCATTCGTTCTATCACAACAGTCATGTTATCGTCAAATTATGTCAAAAATGGGGGTTTGGTTGTAAAGATTATCAATGGTGTTCTGGAACTTTAATTGCACAAAATTGGGCACTTACATCAAGTCACTGTTTGAAAACTACACTTGGTTCAACTGTCATTCAAATTGGTAAAGAGGAGTATAAAGTTGATAAAAAATTTAAATTCATTCATGGTGAATCTCGTCTTGGATTGGCTAAATTAGATAAATTGTTGAGTAATGAATGGCCATCATTTTTACCCAGTTTTAAGGAAGACGTTGATTGGAAATTTGATAAAAAATATTTTGCAGGTAATTTAAATGTTTACACTTCAGGATTTCCATGTGATGGATGTTGGTTGGATAAACCAGTTGTCAATGAACCTGATTGGTTACAATTTCAAGCTAATGACATACTTGTACCTACTAAACATATTGAAAAGTGGTCAATTGGATCTGCATTGATATGGAGAAAGACAACAGGACGTAATGTTCTTATTGGAGTTCATACGGATAAATGGACTAAAGATAATGTTGTTACTTACACCAAGGTTAGTTCTTATATGAAAAGTTTCATCATTCCAATGTTAAAACACCATGGATACAATTGGACTGATAGCAATGCTAAAGATAACCTTGATTCAATCATCAAGTCATATGAATGATTTTCATTCGATGAAAACCTGTTCATGCTGAATCACCAGAAATTCGATTCCATTAGCCAAACCTTGACAACATGAATAAACAGTAAGAACAGACAAATCCGATTTTATCAGAAGAACACACGAGTTATGACATTTATTGAAGGTGAATGAATTTGAATTCAAGTTGAAAAAAGAGCAAGATGATGAAATAAAGTTCAACCTTGATAGAGATCAATCCGATTGTAACCAATCAGCCACCAAATGGAATAATGTGTCCATATTCGTCATATTTATATTCGTCCAATTAACTATTCAAAAATATATGATAATAGCGGTCATAATCACAATCGTCAGAATCGGCGTAATAATCGTTGTGATGAACGTAATCTTCCTTTAGATCGACAATTTCTTGAGATCGTGATTTTCTAGAACATTTTGATTTGATTTGTTTAGGTCTTGCAATTTTACTTTTGTTCTTCTTTGAATATTGTCGTTTAGCCATGATGAATGAGTCAAGTGGATGTATGAAGAAACGCTTGCAAACGTTGTTGTTTCTGAACCGGACGAAAATCCAAGTGACGCTTGAAAAAGTTCCCAAATTTTCATTGGTTGAATTAGTCAAGCGCACGAGTGACATCTGCTGTCAATCATAGACGCTTGATTCTCGAAAATGTCCGTCGTCTGATCAGTTGTCTGTCATGGCTATTAAAAAAATGAAAAAAAATTGATGTTTGTTATTTCAATTTAGTTGTATCAACCATCTCTGAAGTACAATCTTAACTTTTGATTGTTCAGGAGCACAAAAGAATTCATTGAAATGTTTAGATTTCATTTTAATTGCCATTCCAAAATAACTCCTTTCACTATATATTGATTTTCTTCGGTCGCTTATTGCTAAAGGTCTTTCAAAATTCTAATTTGTGAAAGACTCTATTGTTGACGAACTTTTCAAATCCAATTTCATCTCAAGTCTTTGTACGATGATCAAATAACAAAAAAAGTAATCATCAAATGAACATTATGCAAATTCGGGTCAATCATTCTTTATGAGAAATTCTCTGAATTCATAAACAATCACAGCAAAAGCAACTCAAGGCCAGTTTCTTTTTATAAAACAGCTTAAATGGATTAACTTGTCATTACAAATCGACAAGTGAAGTGTGCATTCGAATGAGTCGTCTTGAAATTTATCAATCCAGACGAATTTTTGTTATTCAAGTCATTCATGAACCACTCTGACTTAATTACTACTAAGCTTTTGTGCGGTTCACACTAATTATTGCGTCCCTCATTCCCAGACACTCAGACAATAATATATTAAGGAAATCATTCGACTGTCGTCAGTGTATGTCTAACACTCTCGAGTGACGAATCATCATGACCATCACTTGATCAACATGGGATTTTCTGGTATAAATTTGATTCGTGTTTGCTTCTTCTCTTATATTGACATTACAATCGACAAAAATGAAGATGGAACCGAAACTATTAAAGGCTCTTTGCGTTTCGTTGAAACAGTCAAAGTTCTGTATAATTTATTCAGAGATTTGTTCCATCGTAATAATTTTACAATGTTCATCTCTCGCAAAGATGGTGAATGTAAAGGACGAATGTCAAACAACTTAACTGATCTTACCCTCAGGTTTAACCTTTTGAGTGATTATACTGATGATTATCATATTCCTGTTCCATTATTTGTTGAAAAACCATCAGTTGGATCACCTTATTACGCGGATCAAATTGAAATAGAAGAAGATGCAACTGTTTTTTCTAATTTAGATTTACTTTCACCTGGTATTCATGGAATAATTTTGGTCATTATATTTTCATCCATTGCAGTTATCGCCTTAAGTACATTCATGCACATTTACTTCAGAGTACAAAAACGTAACATTCAATTGATGTTTTACTATTGGAACGATTGTTTCACTCATCACTTGAATAAATATCAAATCTTCACAGCAATTAATGGTGAAATTCGTAAAATGTTTGCAAAAACTTCAAGACGATTCAGATGGATTACTTTGATGTATACTCTTCTCTGCTTTTATCTTGTTATATTCTTCAATTGTGTCTACAAAACTAGTCACGTTGTCGTCAAAGAACCTTCAGCAATCAGATCATACAAAGATTTGATTGAACATAAAACTAGTTTACCAGTTTTTTTGGATGGTGTAACAAATATCAGTTCTAGTTTAGAAAAGCACCTAAAAATTCAATCAAAGGTAAAATATGGAACAAATTGGTTAAATCTGGAAAGGTATCAGAATATGCTTTTGAAAAATTCCCAAATCCTTTCGAACTAATTGGGCGAATACTCAATAATAGTGATGCCATGATTGTTTCTTCAATGTTCATGGAAAAGATGTATGATTTTATTCCTCAATTATTTCCTCAACATCTTGGTTTGATTGGATTTTACAAGTTCACTGATTCAAGAGAAGAATCTCATACTTACGGATTTTCTGTGTCTAAAAAATATACAAATCAAAGATATCTCAGAGAAAAATTGAGGATCGTTGATGAATCTGCAATTTGGGATGCACTTCTTTTGCGCTGGATTTTGATTGTTGCTCAAGCTCTCGATGATATGGTAGAGATTAGTCGTGATCACAGGGTTAAACAACAAGAAATTCTTCATGGTGATCTAAGTGATCGAATTAGTGATGAAGCAGATGCCCTGGGATTTCCGTTCTTTAGATCATTTTTCGGAATGCTCTTAATCATCTGGATTTTGGCCCTTTTCGTACTGATTGGTGAAGTGATGATCAACAAGGCCAAGTGTAAAATTTTGGAAAGACTTAAGAAACTTGCAAGGCTTCGATCACCACTGAAAAAACTCATCATCTCTGCTGATTTTGATGGATAATCTCGATATGTCTATTCTTTTCTCAAATCATTCAAAATCCTTCAGTGTTTATAATAATCGATACAATTATCACCTTTTGCTAGTTTCAAAGAGATTGATGCACTTCGCAAAATACCAGCATATAACATAAGAATTATCCTTAAAGTAACTGTGGTGTGAACATTTGAATCAATAATATCAGTTGCAATTCTTTTCAAATAATTTAAAAAAATCATCACATCTGTCAAATGGTTTACTCCCTTACAATCTTTAAAGTGGACTTTAAGATTACAATGAACAATAGATTCAATGAGTCATCAATTGGAACAAAGAACAAAATGAAGTTCTCGAATTTACCTCAATTTCATATTTATTGCGAATGCGAAACAATTGCAATTGAACGACTATTCATTATTCATCGATTTGATTCCGATTACCGATTTCTCAAGATCTATTGAAATTCAAAAGAATTAAACAATCCATTCATTGCATACTATTGAATTCGTTTTTCCGGGTCTTCGTCTATTCAACGTTTAAAGGTCAGAGCAAGTAATTCAAAGGAAATGATGAAAATAACAAAAATCACGAATTTATTATGAACAATGCTCAAGATTAACAAAGAATGATTGTGAAAGAACTTCAAGGTGAATTTCTTTTCATACCACAAAATGAATGGATTCTTTTGTCTTCAAAAACGTGTACTCAGCATTCAAATTAACTATTCTTAGATTGAGTCAAGATTAATCATGAGAAATTTATTCGTCAATTCAAGCATAAATCATTTCCTCATGATTAAGATCGAGCTTTTGTTCTATGCATTCATAAACAGAACAGGAAGAGATTTGATTCGAAAATCGATTCGGTTGCATTCAGTGTGTGCTTGACACTCAGTCAGGAATAACCAAGCATCAAGATTATCATTTGATTAGTATGGAATCTTCACGTTCGATTATGATTCGTACTTGCTTTTTCTGTTATTTTACAGCTAAAATAGATCCACCAGGTGAAGATGGAACTCAAATTATTGGAGGTGATCAACTTGCTGATACAATTAGAATAATGTACTGGACATTTAAATATTTATTTCGTCGCGATAATTTCACCATGACAATAAGGAGAGAGAATGATGGATGTGAAGAAGAAATGTCAAACAATTTAACTGATTTCAATTTGAGATTTAAACGTATAAGTGATGACAATGATGAGTATCATGTTCCTGTACCAATGTTTATTGAAAAACCAGCTCTTTCATCATCTTATAATGCAAGTAAAGTTGAAATGGAAGAAACTGCAACTGTTTTTTCTAATTTAGATTTACTTTCAACTGGTATTCATGGAATAACTTTGGCTATTGTGATTTTATCCATTTCAGTTATCGCCCTTAGTACATTCATGTATATTCACTTCACAGAACAAATACGAACTATTCAAATGAATGAGCATGAAATTATGATGAAAAAATCAACTAAACAAAAGAAAAAGAAAATTTCTCAAAAGATAACCAATGAAATTCGTGGAATGTTTTCACACAATTCAGAACGCTTCAGATGGATCACTTTGATGTATACCATTCTCTGCTTTTATCTTGTTCTATTCTTCAATTGTGTCTACAAAACTAGTCACGTTGTCGTCAAAGAACCTTCAGCAATCAGATCATATGAAGATTTGATTGAACATAAAACTAGTTTACCAATTTTCTTGGATGGTGTAACAAATACAAGTTCTACTTTCAGATCAGCACCTAAAAATTCAATCAAAGGTAAAATATGGAACAAATTGGTAAAGTCAGGTAAAATTAAAGAATATATTCCAAGTGATATGGACAAATTGCCTGGTTTCTTTGCACAAGGAGTTCGTAATGGCGATGTTATGATTACTTCGTCAATCTTCATGTTTGGCTTGTATGAATTTCTTCATGAACTGTTACCTAATTCACTTGGTTCATTGGGAATTATCATGTTCACTGATCCAAGGGAAAAATTTCAAGTTTGGGGATTACCTGTGTCTAAAAAGTATCCTAATCAAAGGTATCTCAGAGATAAATTGAGAAGATTTAGTGAAGGTGATTTTTTGGAAGCTATTTTTCGACAGTGGCTTCAGATCATTTCTGAAGTTGCCGATACTTTGATCCTAATCACTCCTGACCACAAAAGATCGCAGCAAGAAATACTTCATAGTGATTTAAACGATCAAATCAGTGATGAAGCATCTGCTCTGGGATTTTCATTCTTTGGATCATTTCTGGGAATGCTCTTCATCATTTGTATGTTGGCACTTTTCGTTCTGATCTGTGAAGTTAAAATCGATCAATAGAATGAAGTATCTGCTTGGTCATTTGTTCGGAAGTACTTAAAAGACTTTGTTTTGAAAAAGGAAAGACTTGGCACCTCTCACTAATTCTGTATCGACCTCAATCACTGATTGGTCGATTTTTCTTTTAAATTCTTCAAGTTTTATCAGTAATTGAATCAGATTGGATCAATATATTAGTATTCATTCGCACCTTTTCAAGCTTTGATCTTCAACACAAACAATTAAATCAAGGTATAACATAATGAGTAAATTTTCCAATGTTATCAAGATATAAATTGAGTTTATTAAATGTCGACTTGGGATTAACCAATCAGCACTTAACAAAACACAAAACCAGAGTATGGTCGAAATGGTCAATCGATGCAATCCGATCAGTACTCTTCTCATGCAAATACAAATATGACTTAAACGTCCTCACTGATAGAATATATATCAAAGGATATACTCACATAACCATGACAACAAACTTTCTAACAAGTTCAATTTCACAAGTTATTTCTAATTAGCAGTGAATTAGATAAAATATTCTACTTAGCTTTATGATAGATTAGATGAATCACGATCTTTTAAACTCTTCTCTGTTCTATCTTTGATTGTATTCAAACAAGTTAAATACTATTATAATAGTTGTGTCAATTGAAATAGTCGTCAATTTATCTCAGCTGTAGTTATTACTTCACTTTTGAGCACACTCAAGTTGTATTTGATGTAAGTCACTCATTGTATTACACATTTGAAAGATTATCAATAAAGATGTTTCTGCAAGCACTTCAATGATTGAATGGATAAATTTGTCATCCATCGCTTGCATTATGGTATATTCTGAGTATGTGATGACAGTTGTTAAATCAGGTTTTCAAGTCAGGTTTGTCGTTTGAATTGGCTTAGTCACACTCTGATGTGATTTGTTTTACTGTGTAAGTGATTTATTTGATGTTAAAGTAACCTTTTAGCTCAACCCCTACTTTAACTGAACATTGATATTGATATTGACCTTTGATAAAAGCAAATGAATGCAAATATGACACAATGAGGGTGTTTCAAGTTAAAAAGAACTCTCTCGACTCAATTAACTAGTAAACAATGCGTTTGAAGACTTAAAGATTGAGTCTTGGCAATTATAATTTCTATTGTTCGTTGTTTTTCATGATCAATACCCACGGAAATTTCAAGATAAAGGCATCGAGATGAGCACTAGGAAAAGAGTATAAAAACTGACAAATCAATCTAAACTAGCAACTGATCATTCTATTCGGCTTAATACGATGGACATTCATTGATTTAACTCAATGACTAGGAAAGAGTTCGACATTATCGACAAAAGTTAATCAAATTCATGATTTGACTGATCATCAATCCTGAAACTTCATGTAACTGACCTAATAACAATGAAATATTTTAATTACAGAAATAAATTATTTTATTGATTGAATTTCAATATCATTGGCGTATTTTAAAGGAGATTCCACAGCAAAATATTGAAAATATACAGCAAGTATTAAATTGTCTTTGTTCTTCTATTTCTCTTTCTATTGCCTCGAGTCGTTGTGACATGGAAGATATACTGGAATTTACCATTATTAGATCATCAATTTGTCCTGGCCTATTGTTGATGGATGAATTGAGTACTTCATCGAAAGACACAGCCATGATGTTATCACAATGAGATTGATTTGATTTCACTACAGGGTTGATTTAAATATTGATTGATTATGAGCAAGGCAAGATGAATCAATCGGTGGCCAGAAAGAATATATTTTAATCGAATCGATTTGCGATGAATGTAAATTCTTTTGTTCTACTAACAAGTGAGGTGATGTTGACTTGATCTTCCAAAGTCGTTGTCGTGAGTATGTTTTAAAAATAAGTAGATCGATGTTAACCAACAGAATGTTAGTAAGATGACAAACAACAAGTGCGCAATTAATAATGAACGATAGTAGAGTTCATATCAAACAGTCTGATAAAGATGCCATGGAATCATGAGTCATTCTAATTGAGTCGTACTTCGTGGATGAATGTTGACTCATCTTGATAACAAATTTCATAATTGATCAACTCTAACTACTTAATGTTTATTCCCTCAGACAAACAGTTAGGCCAGGTTTTTCATTGTTATTTTATAATTGAAAGCTGTCAATCGAATTAATTCTTCTAACTAACAAGTTGGTTCTTACGTGTGTATCGAGTTGAATTTACACGTTTAGCACCACCAGGATGCATTTTTATAATTTGACACTACAACTAATGTTATTCACAGTGGAATTGACAATGAATTTTAGTAGTATTTGAGAACATCTATGAGTGATGGGAGTTGATAATAATGATAATATAATGGAAGCACAAATGATCGAAGGACGACTTTTAATTTTAAATTTAAGTGTTACCTTTTTCAGTCGTCAAACTGACGCAATTTGTCCCCGAATTCGCTCACATCATAATTAGTGGATGATGAAATAAAATGAAGTGTCAATGAAGACAAAGAAGAGTGTTTTTATTAAGTTCTGATATATTTTACTTTGTGTAGGTACTTTTGATGTATCGTAACATTATTTTATTTTCAATATGACTGTTTATGATCGTCTGAAGTCGAACAAGACATGAAAATTTGTATGTTTATTTTAATTCTCTTTCATTCATCTGAACATTTCTCAATTCCAAGTACTTTTTCTTTGTAACTACAAATTTGTCGTACATTTAGTGATGTTTAAAGCAAGTATCAGCAGTTCTAAAAGCTTATACAGCCGAAGATGCATCTCATTCAGTATTGATAGTTTTAATGAAAATGGCCACGAGATACACGACCAGATGATGGTCTGATGAGTCTTTTAGGCATCTTTGGTATTACTAAGAATGTGTAGATATTTTCAAATATCAACACAAAAAGGCAAAGATAAGCTGCCAAAATACCCAGATCAGCCAGTGTTCTCATGTTTGGCAATGCGATTGGTTGTAAATCGAATTCCGGTTTGATGACTTTACCGGCAGCACATTCTTTGATCAAGTTTCTAATTGATGAATTTTTAGATTCCATAGTGCCATCAATCATACTCAGATCAGAAAGGAAATTTGTATTCTTTACTTGGTCAGTAATTTTTTCACGGATTCCAAACTCAATTAACCGTTGAGTGAACTTCTTGATGACGATTTTAACCTTTTTATCGGCTGATTCGCTAATCAGCAATCCTTTTGCTTGTTCAATTTCATTTTCATCTTCTCCGATATAGATGCCAACATTACGCATGCCTGAAACACCTCTCAAATTCTTGTTGATGAAATCGGTAAAGTACTTTTTATCCTTTTCACTGAAGTGATACAACAATTTTTCGAGCTTCTCGTCGCGATTTGAAATAATGCTGGTAACGATTTCAGCCCAGAGCTTATTCAAAGCATGCAATGAACAAATTGAGCTTGCCAGACTATGGCTGAGGTCCTTTTCAACGATGATCACTGATCTTTCATTTGCAACTGCGAGGCCGACTAAAATGGCTGAGAATGAAAAGAGATCCATGATGCGTTATTCAGATTTGGAATTAGAATAATTCCATAATTTCTTCCTGAACTCAGGCGAATCTTCCCTGTTGAACTGTTGGTGGTACACTGTACCTTCGATAAATGTCACCGTTGCATTTCGGTTTGAAATATCTTCATAGTTCTTGAACAGTTTAGGGTCTTCCATCACAACAAGGTCCGTTTTGACCAATGAATTAATGTAATGAATGATTAAAAGTGAAAAAATTGATGCCAATATGTACAGAATTTTTCTAGTTAGGCCGACTGATGATATTTCACCGATTCTGGCACAGTGACAGCATATACTGTACCAGTTGTACGCATTCCATCCTTCCTTCTTGACCATGGCCCATCGCCGATTCAGCAGAAAGTAAATGCACAGGATAAATACGGCACACAGTGAGTACACTTGCCAGTCGAAAGGCTTGAATTGAAGGGTAAGCTGGGTAATTTTCACTTCTTTTGGTCTTGTATAGCCACTGACGGTGTTGAGTGTGGTGGCGTAGGCGATCAGTCCTTGGTCGAAGTTTCCACGATCCATCGGATAGTCAAACATCATGAGTATAGTGTCTGATTGATTGCTCTGTAATTCTCCGAGGCATCCGCTGAATTGACCTGTTGATTGATTGTACTCACCAACTTGACCATTTGTATGTATGGTAATTGTCCCATTCTTCAACGCGGTTTTGATGTAGGCCTTCGCTCGCTCGTTCCATTCATCGCTTATCAATCCAGCTCGACCATCGAATGAATCAGTCTCCACATCGTACTCAAAAATTCCGCGAGAGTCGTGAGGGTGGCAAATCCTAAGACTCATTTCGTTAAAGGCAAGTGGATGAAGGCGACGACTTTTCCGGGTAACTGCGTGCAAAGAAGTAGTAAAAACTACATTTACTCAAGAAGTGAGACAAGAGAGATCGCGAAGTTATCTTAGGATAACAAATTCTTCATCTCAATCAACAATCCAAAATTCGAAAGAGAAACTCATGGCAAAGTGAACAATGTCTAAGAGATTAATTCTAAATGAAATCACAACGATACTACTAGGGGAATAAATTAAAATGGATAACGAAAAAGTCCTGGCAGTTTTGCTCTCCTCTTAATGACCAAGCGAAATCAATTTCTAGAATGAGCTGAAACTTTCTCTAATTGATTTTAAAAATTTCTTACCTTAAAGTCCGTTTCATTGAGTGGCAACCAGACTGACATGGAAAAGAGCGAAGGGTGAGTAGTGAGCCATGCTGAACACTTGACGTTCTTAAGCAAAATGACAACAAACGGTATCTACTCACAACAATACTCCGTTTTGTGTCTTTCATTTTCAGTTGCCATGCAATTAGAAATCTAATAGTATTTTAATTCCATCATTCGTCAACAGGATCATGAGGTATTCTTTTTTCACCTTTGTTCTCATTGATATCTCATGCTCTTAATGGATTTTTCGTCCTTGGTTTCGACAATACTGAACACTAATGAATCTACATTTTTTTTGCGTCAATTGTTCAGGCAATATCGATCGATGTTGTTTCATAAGATCGCACTTGTGCGACCTTGATTTGGAATGCCCGATATGTGAAAGTGAAACCAATGGCAAAAGCAAAATATCATATCAGGCTGAAAATGAATTTTTCATGTTTTGGTCTGTGTTGATGATTTTCTTTATTGAAAATTAACTAATTCATTTCTAATCAATTTCAATTAGTATGATGATGTCAAAAGGAAAATCGATTTGCTTTTCAGTACATTCTGAGCATATACTGAGCACTCTGTTATCATCCAGAACTCATCATTGAACCACGTGTTCTCAAAGTTTAAATTAATACAACATTTCGTTTACCTGAATTGTTTTTAACATGTTTCATCATTTGAAGAAGATGCACCGAGTGAATCGACAAAGACGAATTGAAAGAAAATTTAATCAATCAGCATTTGAAGATGAAGAAAGAAAAGACAGGAAATAGAAATATCCTTGTATAAGATCAGTTATTAGACTGGTATGATAATTAATTATTAATTGAAAATTCATTGGAGAAAAAAAATTTTGTAGATTACACAAAACATCAAAGAGAAGTTAGAAAAATTATTAAAAAATGAATGTAATTGAAAATGCCCATTCAATAGTACAAATAGTATAATGATTAATGTGTGTATATTTGTTTATGCGTTTGTGTATGTGTGTAAGAATGTATTTGATGAATGTTTTTCAGATGTAGATTTCATCTGAGATAAAAGTAAGGGCATTGATGCATTTTGACTTTGAATGATTGATACATCGTCGAAAGAAGAAGAAACAAGAAAGAACGAAAAAGAAGAAAAGCAGATGATTGTGTCATCCTTGGACATTTTTCTCAACTGACTGACTACTTCACAGTATTTTTGCTGTTGTTGGTATATTTTTCCTTCATTCCATTGTCCATGTGTATGAGAAAAAAGGAAAAGATGTGTCTTACAGGGTGAAATATCCATGTTGATGTGATAGAACAAACTGTGTTTCATCTTTACTGTTGTATCGTACTTTTTTTTCTCTTCTTATTTTTTCTTTCATTCTATTTCTTCTTTACTCAGTAATATTCTTCAGGGAGAATATATTTTACTCTGTGTACGATGGTGATGTCCATGATGATGACTACTATGATGGTGTAAACGATGATGGGATCGATGATGACGATTTTTTTCTTCACTGTTGATTGAAAATGTTCTATCGTCATTCAATTGGTCATTTTCATCTCGGTCAAATATTCCTTGTCCATTGATTTTTCTACCATCATTCAAAGTAACATCTGAAGCTGTCAATGCAGCAGCTGAAGCAAAGTTAGATGTCGATTTGGAAGAACCACATCCAGGGATGGGTAAACCATCCTATCAAACAATATACACCAAGTAGGTAGAAAATAAATAAACAAACAAACAAACAAACAAACAAAATACAATAACAGTTAAAGTATATATTGTAGATATTGAAGTATGAACAAAGGTATTGTTATCAGTTAAATCAACTTACTTCACCAACAGGACACGGAGCATCAAGTCCAGGAATTCCCTGTGAATAGAACAGAACAAGAGAAGAACAATTCAATGAGATGAGAAAGAAAAATATTTTCAAAAAGTAATAAATGAAATAGTAAAGTGAGATGGATGGACATCAGATATCAAAAGTACTAGTATAAAGTAGAACAATGAGAAAGATGGATGTGAAAAAATGACAAGAAAAATAAATAAAGAAACAAACAAAAAAGAAAAAGAGATATATTTGGATGAAGGTAAAAAATTTAACACATTTCAAACCTGGTCTCCTTTATCACCACGTTCTCCAGGCGGCCCTCTTTTACCACGAAGTCCCTGTGTGTGTGTGATGGAAAGAACCAAGAAGAAAAAGAACAAGATTAGAATGACCAAGGACACACTTAACCAACTACTTTGAAGTAACTTGCACTGTGAAATATGAAAAACAGGCAAAACAACCAACTCAATCATTCAAAAAGGTGACATTCGTCAAACTCAACTGAATAAAATAGAACAAAGTCCTAAGTACTAGGTACAAGGGGGGGAGGTAAAAAAAACACACACACACACAAACATATACAGTTGAAGTAAATCAAAAGTTCTAACAGTGATGGTTGTTTCTATTCTACTCTATTCGTTGGTTCTTTCTTTCTTTTTTTTCTTGTTGTGCTCCTTTCTTTTTCAGTATGCTCAGTCCTCCTGTCAAAGGTGTGACACAGGCAAAGGTATTTGACCTGTCAAGTGTGACGAAAAATCGACTGAAACATCTCACCAGCCACAAAAGGAATCTGTCACACACATGCATACACAAAAGCAAAGGAAATAACAGTGAAATCAATCAAAGGTCTTACAGGAGGTCCAGGTGATCCTAATTCCCCCTTAGGTCCCTAAAATAGTTGTCGTGAAGAAGAAGAAGAAGAAGGCGAAAGAGCAGAAGGAAAAAAGATACAATCAACATGGCTGACAGAGTCATTGGTTGTTCAAATAGTTCAAACACTTCAAGTAACATGGTAAATGTGTTTCATGTTAGTAAATTAAGTCGATTGTTCCACATCCTCTCGTCACACACTTATATACAATCAAGTATACAATGTTTGTATCCATCATTTGTGTCAATACAATATTTTTCTATCAAAGGATAAAATGTTATCATTATAGTAAATTATTTAAATCAATGTCAATCGTGTTTGTTAGTTTATATCTGTATCTGTATGTGTTAGTGTGAATGGTTAAATTGATGTATTTCGTGTGTGTATGTCAAATAATGGTTAGTGTGATTGTTATGAAGTTTCGTTTTTTACACTCAGTTGAAATTATTTCTGGATGAAAGAAAGAAACACATGAAAAAGTCAATTGATCAATTGTCAAGGCAAGTGAAACTGAATCTGTTCAGTTAATAGTATGAAAAGAAGAAGTAAAGTTAATAGGTTGACAGGATGAAAATGAAGGAAAAAAGATGAAAGTTAGATGTGAGAATACATTAATCAAATTACGATTAAGTGAGTGACTGAAGGGTGAAAAGAAGAAGGAAAAAAGACTAAATCAATGGGTCACAGGTACAATATTTCAGTTGAATGAATTAACTTAAGGTTTTCTTTGTCAACCACACATCAATTATACTTTTTTGTTGATTAAAGTGAACGATGACAAAAGTTCCCTGAAGGGTGAAATACAGTTAAAGTAGTGACAAGTTAAAGTGAAAGGTTGAGTATTCAATGATGCTTCTATGGATAGAAAGATGAAAGAGTAAAGACAAAGGATCAATGGTATGAGTTTCAAGGAAAAAAGAGAGAGAGAGTATTTGGGTTGTTTGAGGGAAGAAATTTCACGTCCAGTCGAAAAGAAGAACAAGAACAAATGAAAGAGTCACCAGATGGACATTAATGATACTGTACCGCGTATGGATCTAATTTAGAGTGAGCTGTGCAAAATCCCGGTGGGCCAGGCATACCCATCGGTCCGATGGGTCCAACTTGTCCCTGTACAAGATGACAGACATTGGTGAAGAAGAAAAAGAAAATGATGATGATGATGATGATTTAATGGTTAGTTTGAAAGTTTACAAAGTTAAACCTACATTTTCTCCTTTTTCTCCATCTTGACCAGGTTCTCCTTTTAACCCAGGAGGACCTCGAAGACCAGGTGATCCCTGAAGTAGAAAAAGTTGTATATAAAAGTTCAATCAAATCTTTACATTTAAATTGAACAACAGATGATCACTTACGGGTGGACCTGTCATGGTTGAAAGAAGAGGAAAAAAAAGGAAATAAAATAAAATAAAATAAAATAAAATAAAATAAAAACAGTTATCATAGGAAGCAAAAATTGACACCGATTGACACAGATCAAATAATGGACAGTACAAAGTTAACCAAGTAAAAACAAAGAGAAAAAGTCAAAGCAGTGAAAACTTACCCGGAGGACCAGGTGGTCCTTGCACCATGGCCGCATCACTTGAGGCCATCCGGTTAAAAAGTCCATCGTCCATCAGAGCAGCTGCATGCTGAGTTCACATTATGCACGAAAGCAAAACAAAACAAAGAAAGAAAAAAAAGTCGACCAAGAAGAAGAAGAAGAAAGAAAGAACAACAAACATTCAAACAAAGTTAGTTCAATGTCATGAATTGATCAAGTACATGTTATGAATAAAAATACTTGACATAATAAAACAAAGGGCAGTGATGTAAGAATGGATAAATAGAATAAAATTTGTAAATTTCATTCAAATGTACATACTCCTATAGAACTGTCACCACGATCGCCTTTTGGTCCAAGTTTACCAGGAGGACCTGGTAATCCCTGTGACAGTGAAAGAAGAAGGAGAAAAAGGTAAAATCAAAGTTAGCATAAGTGATGGAGAGTAAGTCATAACAAATGATAGTCAATGCATCATCTTAATGTTCTTTTCATCTATACATTAAGTAAATACTTACAGGAGGCCCCATCATTCCAGGAGGACCCATTTCACCAGGTCTGCCTTTATCGCCAGGAGGGCCAATCGGTCCATCTTTGCCCACAGGACCTATTTCGCCCTATTTGTCAGTCATCATCAAGGTGAATCATCATCATCATCATCATCATCATTATCATGAGTTAATGAACATGAGAATAAATATCAAAGAACAAATTTTAAATTGTAAGTAAGTAAATTAAATAAATCATATTATAATTAAATAATTGGTTAGATAATTGTCATTGACATAATTATTAAAATATTTACCTGTGGTCCGGGGTAAACCAATTTCACCTCGTGGTCCAGAAGGTCCAATTGGTCCAATAGGACCTGGAGGTCCAGGATCACCAGTTTTTCCCTATTAAGGATGTTGATGTTGTTGAACAAAGTAAAAGTTGATTAGAAAAGAAAGTTATATCTAACTTGAACCAATATAATAAAATCAATTTACAAGGAATTAACTAACAGAGGATAACAATAATAACAAAAGTGGATGATGAAAGTAAAGTCAGTTAATAACAAGTTACATGTGAAGCGGGTAGTTGTTGAAATTAATTACATTCATCATGAATAGACAGTGAATTACTTACTTCCGGTGGATGAGTGAGAGAGTGACTCATCGAGTGAAAGAGCAAAAAGCAAAGATGCAAGAAGCATTGAAGGATGAAAAGGGGCCAAAAGTGAAGTATACAAAGATACAAAGATACAATGATACAAAGAGAAAGGAAAAGACAGACAAAGAGACAGAGAAACAGACAGACTGAAAGATCTAGACAAAAGTGGTACTTTTACCATCTAACAAGTAGTTCAGTTGGCACAAATGGTGATAACACAACAGTACTATCAATAGTATAAATAGTGTAAATAGTCGAATGTACAAGTTGGGTGACTTTTGTTTCGTCTTTTTCCTCTTCTCTTCTACCATGTAATGTGATGTATGTGTTGTATGTTATATGTAGTATTATGTGAATGTATAAATGTATCAAGGGAAAGACATGTGTGATATGTTGGACATTCAATTTAACAAAGGCGTGGATAAAGCGTAGAAAAAGGACAAATGGCTGTAATAGCATCCTCCTCACCATTCGACCTCTTCGTCCTCGATCTCCTTTGTCTCCTTTGTCACCCTTAGACCCTTGTTCACCTTGAGAGCCTAAATCGCCCTAACTCGCCATGTTGCAATTGAAAAAAAGAAGCCCAGAAAGATCCAACAGTGTGAAGCAGTGAAAGAAAGTGAGTGAATTGGCCCAAGTACAAAGACCCAGTGACAAATGACAGCAAATGAATGGACAAGGAAAAAGAAGAAGAAGAAGAAGAAGAAGAAGTTGAAGAGAACAGAAAGTGCCATATGATGAAACACAGTGAGACAGCAGATAGAGCGTGAGACATTTTCGACAGTGTTAGTAGAACATTTGTAGAGACACAGTGAAGAGAGAAGAGAGAAGAGAGAAGAGAGAAGAGAGAGAGAGAGAAAGAAAGGAAGGAAGAAAGAAAAGGGAAGCAGGTAAAAGAAGAGCAGACAAATGTTAGTTAACAATGAAGATGGTCAAAGGTGAAAGAGTCAAAGGCCAACAAGGTTAAGATGAAAAGAAGAAGAAGTTGAAGAAAAGAGAGAATAAAAGTGTAACTGGCACTTACTTTTCTTCCTGCTGGTCCTGTTAAGTGGAGAAAAAGTAAAAGAAATAGTAGACATGGTCAATTATTAGTCATTTACAGTGTCACCAGTAACATTGGTGATTAATTGCCAACTGGCAACACCTTGGCACATACCTGGTGGTCCAGGAGGTCCGGGTGGCCCTGCGGGTCCTTCGATGAAACCAGTTGGGAAAGCATTTCCATCCAGTGTTGTTGTCAATCCACGGTCACCTTTGTCTCCTTTGTCACCTTTTGGACCAGGTAAACCATCTTTACCCATTGGACCAACTGGACCAATTGGTCCAACCGGTCCAAGATCACCAGGTGGACCCTAAAGCAATAATAAAATGCAAGCTTGTTAAAATATACATTACAAAGTACAATTTGTTTGCGAGAAAAGAAAAAATTATTAACAAATCAACTATTAGGATGTTATGTGGAAAAATATATAACTTATTTTAAGACCAGTAAAAGATAGAACTTACTTTTACTTCAGTATTGAACAGTTTGTACATTCATGTCATAAACATGACAAGAACTTCCGTACAAACTGAACAACCTGAGTAAACAATCAGAAAAGAAGAGAAGAGGAAAAAAAGGCAAAATACAGACAAAGAAGGATCAACCTTTGTGAAAAGAACAAAGGTTAAACAATGGAAAGGTAAAGAAAGTTCTTTCCACTAATACCATGGATGTGTGTAGATGTGAGTGTGTGTGTAAGTACAGTGAGTTCACTGTTAGTGTGTGTGAGTGTTCTAAATTTATTGTTAGAACTTTACGACCCGAATGAGAGAGAGAGAGAGGCAAAAAAAAAATAAAAGAACAGAAGGATAAAGGATAATAATTGTCAGATAAGTATTCTTACCGGTTCACCTGGTAACCCAACACGACCGTCAAATCCTGGAAGTCCAGTTGGTCCAGGAGGTCCTGTTAAAAGGTAAGTAAAAGTTAGAGGATTACATTTGAAACACAAATTATCTCTCTCATTTTAATCATGATAAATTGTTACATCAATAAATATAGATTAAAAACTCACCTGGAGGACCAGCTGGACCTGGGTTGCCTGGTTCACCCTATTTAGGTGTAAAGAATAAACACATAAGTACAATTAATGACTTGAAGAACAATTTAAAGTGACAATTGTTTTACCACTGGTTAACTTGTATACTAACTAACTAAAGTAAAAGAGAAAAAAACAAAATTCCACTTGAAAAGAAAAAGATGAAATAAATGTCCTCATTACATTGTCCACTGAAGTGGCTGAACTGGGTGTAACAAAGTTCATCCATCAGCTTTGACAAGTGTTAAACAAAAAGAAGAAACAAAATTAGAATCAACAAGACAACAAGAAGAAAATAAAAAGTTGTTAACAATGTAGAAGATACAATAACCAATAGAACAACAACAAGAACAACAGCTGCAACAAGGACAGTTCAATTAGTACGGTTGAGTACATGAGAATACACTTGACATGAAAGAAAAATATCTTGTATGCTTGTCAATGTTGTTGTTGTAAAGAATAGACAAGAGTATAAGAATGAAGATGAGGATGAAGATGAAGATGTAAGTTTAGGTGAAAATGATGACAATGATGACCCATGAATGTTGAGTGAGTGTGAAGAACTTACTTTCATCAACAACAAATCACCCGGGCTTAAAGTGACACCCAAGTTAGCAAGACCCTGATTATGTGTTAGTTGAAATAAAATGTTCACAAGTACAAGAAGATAAAAATATATATATATATATGAATGCAAGGGAAAAAATTGACAGAGAAGTATACAGCAGATAGTATTTTACCCGTGAAGAAGAATTGAAAGAACATGATAGATGTGAAGATGTGTACCAGTGGCATTGGTGACATTAGTACAAACCCGAAGAAGAAGAAGAAGAAGAAATGGCAAAGAGCAGGAAGAAGAAGAATCATGTTAGTACAGATGATAACAGCGGATATTGAGGATGAAAGATGAAGATGAACAGCGTGAAAAGAGAAGAGAGACAAAATGACAAAGAGAGGAAAATGTGAGTAACAGATAAAATTGAAAGATACAAGTGAACAAAACATAGAACAGTGACAACGATACACTGAGACAGTGAGAAGAGAGAAAACATACAGACATAAAGAATGAAATAAAAGAATAAAAGAAATAACAGTAAATGCGAATGAAAAGCGACAGGGATAACTGGTGACAAGTGGGCAGGATGTGTCAGGTTAAACACTCAAGTGAATTCACACTAATGTAATTCAATTGATGACGACATGGTCGATGGGTCATTTCGGGTAAATAAACTTGTCCATTTCATTTCATGCGTACAAGACATAATAAATCAAATGTTGAAGGATGCTAAATTTCAACTTTACGTAGGTTAAGGAAAAAACCAAATCAAATCAAAATACCAGCAGCAATATCAGACAGACAGGAAGAGAGAGAGAGAGAGAGAGAGAGAGAGAGAGAGAGAGAGAGAGAGAGAGAGAGAGAGAGAGAGAGAGAGAATGAACATTTCATCGAGTGTCAAATGTTGATGATGAAACTTTTTCTCAGTGGAATTTCATGTTCAAAGTGAAATCTCAATCTGTTCTATTCACACTAATGTAAGATTAATTTGTCAGTGGGTGTGTAATTGTCGGTGAGATCATATCGTCATTTGATGGTAACGATGATGACGGTGATGATGATGAAAACAAACCTTAATTGCAATGACTTCGGCAAAACCTAGAGATCCACCATGGAGTCTAGTGACTGATCTTTTTACTCCGCCCTGAGTTGAAGGAAGTCCAATATTCGATCGTTAGTGAGGTACACAACCATTCAAGTGAACAAAGTAACGATACAACAGTAGTCAAAGAAGACGAAGATGAAGAAGAAATGTTGCGAGAAAAAGCGACAACCTTTTCACATGAGTCATGTTGTTGCATAATATTTTTCTTTTGTTCATTACACTGACTAACTGACTGAGTGACAAAGAGTGAAGAAGAAAAACTATAAGGTTCAAAGAAGAAAGGACACACAAGTTCACATGTGAACAACATACACACTAACATACATGTGTTTTCAATTGAAAGACAAGTAATCTCTTCTTTGATCTTTCAACTGAACTTTCTACTTATGTTCATTAGTGACAATCACTCTAAACATCAGCATCTGCCTTCAATTGAGTCAACAGTAGAGTATTATCTATCTGTCTGTCAATTAGAACAAAAGTTCTAAACTTAACTAACTTAACATGTAACAAAGTAATGGTAAACATTGTAACTAAAATAATTAATTTATACTATTTTATCTCATGAGAGATTATTCAAGTATTTATCTGATGTATCATGTTGTCAATATCATGTCTGCTGATTTGCTTAAATTAAACAACATAACAATTAAAATGGAAAAAAAGTATGATTCAACATAAAATTGGAAAAATAAAATGTATCAAATGAAACTGTTGGGTGAAAAAAATATAACATGATCAGGTATTAAAATGAACAGTGAAGGAAAGATGAATATGACAAAGGAAGGTGATGAAAGGAAAGATGATGTTGAAGGATGAATGAAGGTTCATTAAAACTTTACCTTAGTTGTGGTTGAAAGGTCGAAACCACTTTCACCCTGTAATAAGAAGAAGAAAGAAGGAAGAAGAATGTTGACGATTAAGTAGAACAAAGAATAAAGTACCAGTGAACCAAGTGAAAGTAAATGCAATAAAAGGAAAGAAAGGAAAAAAAATAATCAGTTGAGTAAAAGTCACCAGTGATTTGGCCAAGCAAATAGTGAATTTGAGCAAATTCACGATGGTAACCATCAACTTTTAGCAGAAGCGCATCTGATACTGTCTGTCAGTATGAGGGGGAATTTATATTGTATCACAGACATTGTCCAAATTATTGGGTAAGTTGGAAGGATGAAGATACGATGATACAAGAGCGATCAAGACCACCGAGAAGAACAAGAATCAAAGATACAGGCAAGTAAATTGCACTCTCTTCAATTGAATAAATGAGTGAGTTACTTTGTATCTTCTTCTTCTTCATGATGATGCCACCCATTTGACCGATGAAGATAGTTAATGTTGTTTTCTTCCACATCATTCCAAGTAACAACTGAAACTCACCTTTTCTCCTTTTTCACCTCTTTCACCCTGTAGCAAAGGAAAGGAAGATAAATTAATTACATATGATATTACCACATGTTGGTACCATTTCAACATCACCACCATGAACAAATCAACGTTAGGCCAACAAAAAAAAGTCAATTAGTGAACTTATCAATTTCATCCTCGATTAAACATTTCATCGGGTAGAAATGTGTATAATTTAATTTACTTTCATCTGACATAAAATTAACTTGATTTTCTTATTTCACTTTCAATCTTATCATGATCAATGGAAAAAGGTAAAATTTAACTTATTCGTTAGGAATTTCATTTTAAGAGTGTATCAACTAAGTATAATTGGATTATCACATGGAGATGATGAAAGTATCAGATGAAGTTTGATGAAAGAAGTATCAAATAATAATACAACAACAATTGGATGAACTTACTGGTTCTCCTTTGGGTCCATCGATACCAATTGCGCCCTTGAAAGTAACAAAAGTAAGGGAAAGAAGAAAAAGTAGTAAAAAAAAGACACAAGTTACAACAAGATGAAGAGTAAAAAAAATATAAAGTAAAGAATAAGATGAGAATTGACAATGTTCGATATTAAATTTCACCCACATGATACAATAGCACATGTGACATTTGAGAATGAAAGAACATAAAAGAGCAGAAAAGAAAAGATCAAACTTACCGGGAATCCTGGAAAGAAAGTAAGGTTGAAGTAGAGTCGATTCAGTGGACCAATAAAATGGTGAAAAAGGAAGAAAAGGAAAGTACAAAAATACTCAGTGGGTAAGAAGAAAAGGAAAGACTAAATTCACTATATATGTGTGTATGTGTGTGTATGTAGTTAGGAGGAAGACTTTGAAGAGAAGTTAATTGGAATCATGTCAAGAGTGATGCAGTGCAAGATAAAATTTAACATCACACGCTTCAAGAGTCATTGGACTGACACCATGATGTTGCAGGAGAAGATGAAGATGAAGATGATTAAAGAGAATGTTTTTCATTCAATTGCCGCCAATTGTAGATTGTTACAGTTCAAGTGTTTCTTTGAATGTCATTGTTAACATTGATTTAGCATATACTAACCAGGTTTACCTGGAGGTCCAACTGGCCCCTGGATAAACAAAAGATACAAATATAAAGGTTAGTTAAATAATTATACATAGTAAACATTGATAAACAACAACAACAACAACAACAAGAAAGAATATTTCATCCATTTTGAATTTGAAAAAAAATTTCATCTTTTTTTTTCATTTCATTTCAACAACATTAACATAAAGTGAATGAACAATTAGGTTTCACTTATAAATAATTAATCATATAAAATGTGGTTCTTGTGTAAACAAATGATGAAAAGGAAAAAAAATAACTTGAATGAAAAAAAAGAAGAATAAAATGATGTAGACATGTTGAGACAGACAAAGATGAGGAAAGAGAATTAAAGTGAATATGAAAAAATATCATTTCATTTAAATTGATAAGAAGGAATTTAGGTAAAGAGAGGGATGAAAAAAAAAGAAAGAACAAGTCAAATGAATATTGAGGAATATTTGAAGGAGTAAAAGAAAAAAGAGTAAAATTTAAAATTAAAGATGAAAAGTGAAGAAGAACATTTCACGTTGAGTACACATTTGCCAAGTTGTGAAGAGGGTGAAATGAATGCTTCATTTGATTTAACAGTCGTATCATGGGTTGTTTAACAGTGAATTACAATGGAAGAGGCAAAAAGAAGAAAAAAAAGTAGAGGATAAGAATGGCAATGACAATGAGTAAAAGGACGATGAAGATGATTCACGATGCATGCAAAGGGCAAAGTGAATCAATTGGCAAGTAGAAAGAAGATGATGATAGAAGAAGCAAAAATAAAAGACTAGTGAAATGGTAAAATGTTGAGATGCTGAGTAGACATAATGAGAATAGTGAGAATAGTGAGAATGAACTAACCAACCAACATACAGACAACTTTCATCACCTGAATCTTTCTCTCAATTGTCCTTGATGATGAATCAAGTCAGGTTCTCTTCTCTTGGGTGATGAAAGACATGAACACGCAAGAGATGAAGTAAAAGTGAAAGAGAAACCAAAAGAAGAAGAAGAAGAACAAGCATACAGATTGAAATACCTGCTGATGCACACAAAGTAACTAATTTCAGGTGGAAAGAGATTAAAGCAAATGAAACGAAAGAAAGAAGAAAGATGAGCAAAGCGCAAGGAAATGAAATTCATTGGCATTGATGGAATGTTGTGTATATTACATGTTGCATGTTGTTGTACCTTTGTTGTTATTATTATTATTATCATTGTTGTTGTCTAGGTTAAGTATAAACTTACCATTGGTCCAACTTCGCCTGGTGGTCCATGTCTACCACGTTTTCCTCGTTTACCTGGCTCACCCGGTGGTCCAGGTGGACACATACATTGACCAGTTGTGCTTGAACTAATAGATGAATCCGTTGTCATCATTACATCTCGCCTCGAACGTGAATGATTTACTTGAGTCTACAACACAAGTTACGTATACATATGAAAAAATCAACATTACATTCACATAAACAAAGGAAAGAAATAAATAAAAAGAGTAACATTTGCATTGAGTACATCACATGTCAACATCATCGCATGATTAAATTGTACAAATAATCAAAACATCCTTTTTCATTTGAATCATTGACATGAAACAAAAGTAACCATCAACAATTATTATTGTTCTAACGATGATTACTGTTGAATCATCAAACATACCGAAAAAGTGTTGAAGGCTGGATTTTTTATAAACTTATCAGTGA
>JASXTE010000399.1:0-49950 GCA_030280995.1 Hemileia vastatrix | reverse complement strand
TGAACAACTTCCACCGTCTAACAAGCAAAGACATCATCAACAACATCCAAATCCAACCTCAAGATCTCCACCACCTCCGAAACCTCTTTCGAGATCGTCTTCAATTCCAAGAAGTCCACCACCTGTTTCTCAATTTCAAATCCAACGTCGATTGAGCAGAGAAAGCGCTACTTCCGCTTCTACAATCACTCCCAGAGTCGGTCATCGACAGGATCAAACTTTCGGAACTGGAGCAGCTCAGAACATGCCAATCTCTTCTCACTTCTCAAGTTACAGAACCACTCCAAGTCCAAGTTTGAATCTGGACACAGATGAAGACAAATCCAAAGCGACTCAAAGTGTAGATCGAAGTGAAAGGGGTTTCAGAAGTCCATTGAATGATTATACCTTTGGAGACGACGATTTTCAGATAGTGTATCCGAGTGATGAGGCTTTAGCATCAAGTCAGGAGGAAGAGATGGCTGTAAGAAGACGCTGAGGATGGAAGACGATATCTGACTTGCATGGACTTTTTCTTTCTCTCTCACATCAAATTGAACAATGCTTGTACTACGACTGTTTATGTGTTATGTTCTATCTATTCACGCTATTTTTTACTTCGCAATATCATACTATCTCGAGTGTTTTCGAGAGTTGGTGAGGCGAGCTTGCACTTTTTGCTCTGAATGAATAGACAAGCCACCTCCGAATCATTCACGAGGTTTTAGCTACAACACGAGAGAAAAGTAGAGCAGAATAGAATTGACAGTGTAATAAAGAAGAATTGGAACCCTCTCTAGCTCAGAAGAAAGAAGAAGGAAAGAAAAGAAGTCGTTGACCTGTTCAATTTTTGATCTCTATCTTCATTTTTGTTCAGCTTCTTGTTTTCCATACTTATGAACGCATTCCAACAAGAATCTGACATTCTCAGTATCAGTAGGAGGTAAGATTCCATGACCGAAATTGAAGATATGAGCACCATTTCCGAATCCACCTTTTTCCTTGACCAGAGTTCTCTCCACTTCTTTCTCGATTCCTTCCCTCGATCCTAAGACTGCCACGTTGTCCATGTTCCCTTGGAGAGCCACTTGATGATTCCTTTCTGGAGATTTGATACCCTCAACTCTAGACCTAGCAACTGAAGGTCTGATAGTCCAATCCAATCCTACGACATCATAACCTGATTTTGCGATTTCTTCAATGGAATGTCCCAATGCTCCCTTTGCAAATAAAATCATTGGAACCGGTTCTAGGGATTGAGATCGGAGAGATTTGCGAACTTCGGTTGCTATTTCTCGTAGGTTTGGAAGACAGAATTCTTGGAAATGATTGACTGATAATTCACCTGCCCAAGAATCGAAGACTTGGAGGAGCTAGAGAGAGATAAGTCGAGAGAGAGTGGAATGAGGCAAAGGTGTGAGATGAAAGTCTAAGTAAAGAATCTACATAGAGCGTTACAGTCCCTAATCTCGATCGAGAGAGGGTAGAGGTGGAAGGAGCTGCTAGAAGAGTTCTACCAATGTATGCCTTCTCTCTTTGGGCTCCGATGAAATTTCTCATCTGAGTCCATCTGAATCTCAGCTTCACATCTTATTCCGAATCCAATTTCGAGACTTACCTGAGCACCAGCCTTTACCTGTTCCACCAAGTATTCAATCAAGACATTTGTAATCCTCTGCAACAAATCTCTACTCTCTTCAGGAAAAGTGTATAACCAAGTCTTTGATTTTTCGAAAGTTTTACTTCCGCCACCTTCGATCATATAAGCCATCAAAGTCCAAGGAGCACCACAGAAACCAATCAGAGGAACTTGACCTTGTAACTTCTTCTGAGTCAAACTGATTGCATCGAATACGTAACCCAATTCCTTCTTTACATCGACCTTTTTCGTCAATCTTTCCATGTCTGAAGGAACCTTTAAAGGGTTAGGGAAAGAAGGACCTGAACCTTGTAGCATGACTACTTCCAAACCCATTGCTTGAGGGACGACTAGAATGTCAGAAAAGATGATTGCTGCATCTAATAAACCTGAATATCGACGAATAGGTTGCATTGTCAATTCTGATGCGATTTCTGGATTCCTACATCTTTCAAAGAATTCATGAACCACTCGCAGCTCTCTGAATTCTGTGAGGAGAGGGAATGAGTGGAGAGAGAAGAAGTGGGATGATTAGAAGGAAGAAGGTCTGAGATTGGATGAATGAAGTATTGAATCGAGCTCGTCAAGAATGAATTGACATCTTGAATATCAGTCTTGCAGCAATCTCTCGTTGCAATCTTGAAGGTAAGTCGAGAGTATCGACTGATTCCATCTCCATCTCATCTCCATCTTCTCTTACTAACCTGGTAGATATCTTCCTGCCTGTCTCATGATCCAACATGGCGCTCTTTCTGTCTTTTCTCCCCAAGCTGCTCTGATGATCAAGTCGTTCTTCAAAGGGCCGTTGTTGCTCATCTTGGGTAATGGTCGAGAAGGAGAAGGTGTGATCGTCAGTCGAGATGATTAGTAGTAGTTTTGAGAGCTTCGCGCATGGGCCCCACCCTCTTTCTTTCGAGAGAGAAATAGAGCTTCA
Source organism: Hemileia vastatrix (assembly GCA_030280995.1). NCBI lineage: Eukaryota > Fungi > Basidiomycota > Pucciniomycetes > Pucciniales > Zaghouaniaceae > Hemileia > Hemileia vastatrix. The sequence continues at coordinate 47,398 of JASXTE010000399.1, read as the reverse complement.
TTATCTAATCTACAGAAGGAAAAGGAGACTTGCTAATCATTGTGACTATAGACTCGCCTATGGAGAAAGTCACAGCAGCTTCGAAGGCAAAGAGAGGATGGAAAATCACCGAGAACCTTGAGGAAGTAGTTCACACACTCGCCCTCGAATTCTGCGAGTCTGATCTGAAAAAAGGTAGTGAGTCAGTATTCATTGAGATCAGGTGCTCAATGAATGAGTACATAAGAAGGAAAACGACCTTGGAAGAGACGAACAGAACTTTGTTTGGGAACGGATCGTGAGAAGGGAAAGTTGTTCGTTGTGTGGCTTTTACTTGCTTCAGTCTTTAAGAAGCATGAGGGACCTGCAGAATGCTGACAGATGAGAAATCGAAGAAGCAAAATCATCAGAGTTGAAACCAGGGATGACTTGATTGCATTTGAACTCGACCAATGTCATCAGAAACTTACTTTAGAAATCTTGTTCACAGTCAACTCAATCATCTTGACGACGCCAATAATCACTATCATCGCTGAGATTGTAAGTATCTGGTTCGTCATAGTCATCATAAAAGTCATAATCATCGTAAAAGTCGTTCCTGTAATCTTGCCAGTCGAAATCCCTCTCGGTCGTTAAAGCTGGCCTTCTTTTGGATCTCAGATTCTCCCAAATCCTCTTCAAGTCACTCTCCCTACTTCTCCTTTTACGGAAGCCTATCATACCGCTGCTTTTGAAGCCCAGATTATTAACTCTTTCAGCCAGATCATGCTCAACTTCCGCCGTAACGAAAAACCACATCCAGGTCAATGTTTTCTTTGAGCTCTCTGATTAAATCCTCCACCAAAGTCAATCTGTAAGAGGTGAGAAGATCATTCCCTAGATGGATACCAACATCTAACTTCTTCTTTTCCTTTGCTGGAAGATCTTGATGAGATACATAATGACTGATTACTTCTCCTAGTTCTTGAGGAACAAATTTCTCCTCCGAACTCGAAAAGAACAAGACGATCTGAGAAAGTCCCACGTTCTCCAGAGCTTTAGACCAGCTATGAGCGGCAGATACAGAGCACCCTACCTTCTCGAGAGAAGGACAAGAAGTGAAGATTGACCTCCAAAGCTGAGCAGTTTTTCCAGCATTGTCTTGAGCAGCTGCATAATGAGTAAACTTGACTAGTCCTTGAAGATCCAACCTAGAGAAACGAGTACAGATAGTGAAAGCGATGTCCAAAGGAATTGCAATTTCGGCGAGTGAACTAGCAGAAAGAGGATGAGACTCAAAGTACTGTATCATTGATTCCGAGTTCTGAACTTTGAGGCTTGTTTCCTTGAATCTTGAATCTGCAGCAACCGAGTAGAAAACCCTACAGCACAGACAGAGCTCACTTGAGACTTCTCGTCTTATTCTCAGCTCATCCAGACAGGATATGACACCGGAGGGTGGCCAGGGAAAGTCTCTCAGAACTTCTTTGACGACTGGATCCCAAAGTTCTACCGGCATCAGATCTTGAGCTAGATATCTCTTGGGATGACAGCAACAAAGACAAGAATTAGTGAGGATTCAGGTTCAGCTGTGAATTGGGTTCACAAAAAGATGTCAAAGGTTTCTCGAGGTTCAAATGAGACACTCACTTCTGAACTCATTCTCTGAATGTATTGGAGTGAGTTGAGAGTCTTGCTCCTAATCCAAATACTTCTTGGTCCCAACAAGGATGTTAAGGCTTGAAAGGGTTTTAAATTTGGATTTTGGTCAAGTTGGTGAGAAGGGAAATAAAGCCTCTCGGGGGGCGCAGAACTCGAAGACATTCGGGGCCAATGCGAAGTCGAAATCACACGCGGTCGTCACTTCTCAGGTATCGATAACGATTCATTCGACAAAGACTTAAACAAACGCACAAAATTCCTCGAAACATCACTCCTTTCTTCTTCCAACGAGACATATTCTCTCTCACTAGCCCCAGCCTCCAATTCGAAAGTATCTCCATTCTTCATCTCGATTCCTTTCCCGTTGGCTGCCGTTCCAATTGAGCTCTCCAGATCTAGCTAAAAATTTTAAGGCGATCTTAAATGAAGAAGAGAAAGAAAGAAAGGGAAAAGTCAGAACCAGAGTAGAATCGAAGATGGCATACATTCCACCTTGAAAATCGTCTCTTTCTGAAGCGAGTCTTCTGTACTAACTTCACTTGAGCTTTTTGAGACTTCAAAAAAGAGATTTTCCAACAAAGTACGACTTGATCGATGAATTATCAGAGAGAGATACCCAGCACGGGACAGTGACACTTTTCGAAGAAGTCTAGAAGGACACGATTTGAGCTTGCATCTCCTCTAACAACTTCCAAGAGTTGCAAGCGGGGGAACCTCACTTTCCCATCCTTTAACTGCCGTCTCAAATTGATCTCAAACTTGTCCGTCGTAGTTCCGTCACCAGCTTCCATTTTGTCTGAGAACTTGAAGCTGACCAGAGTATCGGCAGAAGAGATCAGAATTGAGACTAAAGTAAATGCGAGATCTGGTGCAATAAATCTTCCCAAAAAGAGTTCCAGCTTCCGAAGCTTTAGACTGGAGGACTCGAATAAAGGTAAGATTGGACCCATTCCTTCCCCTATACGTAAGTCTTTGAGATTTCGGAAAGCAGACCTAGTTACTTGAGTTGAGGTTGGACAAGTACCGTCTAGATTGACTCTAGTGAGAGATCGGCTCAAAGAGCGTAGAATCCTGGAAATTGCTGGACTTGAAGTGGCCGGAGTCTTGAATTTGACATCTCTGATCTTGGGGAAGTTGAATTGTCCTAATAGGTCCATCAGACTTCTTGAACTAGCTGAAACATGGAGAGTATGAAGCTCTAGAAAATCAACCGCTTCATTTAGATTAGACTTCTCTGCAGCTCTGTGTTCATTAGGATCCTCAACAATGAAATATCTGAGGGAAAATCTGCATTTCACAAAGATTTCCAACCATCGATCATAATCAAATTCCATCAGTCCAACTTTTTCTCCTTTTAAGCTTGTTTCCTTTTCTTTCCCTGAACTCTCTCCTTTTCCTTTCCTTTCTTCAAGTCCCAACTTTTGAATCTTGATCTTGAGATCTCTCAGCCTCGGGAGCTCAGCTTTGATGAAGCAGGATACCACGTTTCCGTCTTGAAGATCCAAACTTTGAAGATTTGGCAAGAAAATGGTCAAATTTGACGTAAAGAAGGCATCAGGATCTTCGATTGAGACTCCGAGGAGAGAAAGATGATTGAGAAAAGAATTGCGTTGCATGACCAGCGAGAATGAAACGTTTGGAATGTTGACGGACTGGACGATGAGTAGTTTGAGGGATCTTCCCATCCAGCGGAGAAAGCTTGAAGAGAGGCTTATCGGCCTTCCTCCTTCCACCCTGAGTCTGAGCTTCTTAAGACTTGAAGATGACTTGATTTCAGGGAAACTGAGGTGGCTGCTTGTGAGAGGATTGCTTGGACGTTCCGGCCTGTCCTCCTTGATGCGAAGATTGAGCTTTGAGAGGTTCGAACAAGCAGCAATCAGATCTAAAACCAGATGGTCCTCTTTTGCAAGAGCCAGAGACCTTCGGTAGAAGCTCAGATCTAAAGATTCGATGGCATACCTATGTTCCTTAAGCTCTTCAACAAATTCAGATACGGGACGTTGAAGCATTCTCTCGAGAGCGAGAGAATTGGAATCAGAGTCGGAATCCGATTCTGACTCTTCCTCCGACTGCTCGTCTGAATCCTCCCGCCGATTGAAGCCATGGAAATCTCCAGCCGTTTGCGAATCATCCGAATTATACCCCTCCTCCTCGGGTTCATGCTTTGGTTCTGGAAAGATATTCTGCTTCTCTTCCCAGAGATCCTCGAACTCGATCTCCGCTGAAGATAACCCGCGTCCCGTTGTTTTAGTAAGCCATTCGATGACCTTTATACAGGTCGCCACATTCTCCGCGTTGATCCCTTTCACCTCCTCTTGGTTCTGAATGATGCTTATCTTTGACACATGGCGACCTTTGCTTCGATTATCCTCTTGCTCTTCATCTTCGCTGCAACCCTGATCCTTTTGATAGTTCCAGAGATCTCTTCTACTTTGACGATGTGATGGCAGAGTTCCGGAAGACAGAGAGATTGGAAAAGGCATTCTGAAGCAGAGTTCGGTGAGCCTTGACGTTGGATTGAGTAAAGCACCTCCCTCACTCAGGATAATCTGAGCAAATTGAAAGTCGTTGCTAGATCTTGTCACTTCGTCTGCCTCGACCACAATGGAGGGTTGCTGTAGAGAGCTTGCAGTTGATAAGCGAATGACCGTGAAGAGGGAAGAGATCCTAGAAATCGTCTCGGAAAGAATAGTTGCGACTGAAGGTTTCCGGAACCAGTGACTTCTCTCAGCTCTAATGAAAGTTCTCCAGAAACTAGTAAGATCTAAATGGAGTACCTCGATAGAATCGTCCTTCCAGCGTGCTACATGATAGAGCAGGGTCGATCATTTCCAGCTCGTCCCAAGATTTTCCACCAACGAGATTCAAGACGTGATGAGTGGGCAGATCCTGAATCTGTTGGTTCCATGTCTTGGATACTGCCTGGGATCGACAAAGAGCAACTTTGTTGAGGGGCTTGAAGATCATGGCGCGGACCTCTCGAGGAAAGTCGTACGATTGGATCTATTGAGGTTTGGGGAAATTGGATTGGATTCATCTTGAAGTCTTGATGTCTTCAGCAAGACAAGCTGATGAGATCTTGGTGATATGATCGATGGACTTGACTTTGACGAAGATAGAGAAGAATCGAAAAGGAGAAGGAAGCAATGGCTGAGAATGAAGAGGAGTGAAGAAGAATGAAGAAGAAGACGAAAGAACAATCTTCCAAGCTTCCACAATCTAAGAAAAACTGTCGCGTCGCGTCTCTCGATCAATTCACTCAAGACGCTGAAACTTCTGATGCTTTACAAGGAGACTACTACAGAATTGTTTATGTTTGAGGGAGGGGAAAGAAGTTGACTTTTGAGAAATCTGTTCGATTTATACTTTTGAGGTTCAGAAACGAGACCAATAAAAAAGAGGGATACACGAGAAGCAGCCAATAAGAAAGGATAAAGCAGAAGCCGAAAGAAAAGAAAAGAGATTGGTCGTGAAGCAAAGAAAGGGAGAAAGCAGCAGTAAGAGTGTGCCTAGAGGAGAAAGGTAAAAAATCGAAAGTCACCGAGAGAGCGATCTAACAGAATAACAACAACAGCCAAGGTGAAAAGGAAATGCAAAGACGTCTATGTATGTGAGAACGAAGATTGAGAGTGAGACTAGCCGTGAAAGGAGAAAAGAGAGAGAAGACCCGAAAAGCTAAATCAGAACTTCGTCAAGAGGTAAATCGAGAGAGAGAGAGATTGTTTCCTTATTCCAATTCGAAGATTGCTTCGTCTTCCATTTCCGATTCCTCTTTAGTAGGATAAGAAAGTGGTGAACCTGGGACTGGAGCTCCACTTCTGATTCTGTCCATCTCAGGTCGTTTCCTAGGATGACCCAACATTTGCATTCCCATTCCACCAGAATGGGTTAGATGGGTATTTGGAGAAGATGGGACGTTTGCAGAGTTACCATTTTGGCCATTCAACCTTCTAGAATGACTCGACGACAACTCTCCTGGGATTGCTATGCCGTCTTGATTGTTGTTTCCGAAAGAAGATGGGAAACCACTAGCGCTACCAGTTGCAGAGAAGGGACTACTTCCGAGATGACTGTTGGAGTTGAAGTTCTGACCGTAGCTATTGGATTGAGATCTAGCAGCAGCTACACTCAAAGGGGAAGGTCTATGAGGTAAGAATGACGAAGGTGCGATTGGACCCAATTCATCGTAAGCAGCATTTCCGTTTGCACCATTCCCGAAGGAATCTTTTCTCATACCAGAGCTAGGTCTTCCTATAGCTTGATTACCAGAGACTGAGAGTAGGGAATTGGAACCAATCGCAGCAGATCCATTACCAGCGTTGGCATTTCTCATCGCATCTGCCACTCCTCCAGAAGAAGCTCCTAGATGAAGACGAGATAGACCAGCTGCTAGACCTTGAGGTAAGGATTGACCTGGAGCGTGATGGAGAGCAGCTCTAGCACCCGGACTGAAAGCTTGACCACCAAGTTGAGAAGATCCTGTTCCGACTGCAGAAGGTTCAGCTCTCGAATCTGAAGCACCACCGATTGGAGAAAAGTAATCGTCGTAATTCCTACCATTGGAAAGGAAGGCTGCAGATTGATTACTCGTACTGAAGATGTCGTCTCCTGTAGCTCCTCCACCAGCAGCACCATTGGTTCGAAGATTGAGATCCCAGAGACTTCCTTGTCCTCCTCACCTTGAGCTGGCATACTTGAAGTCGTCGTCGGCTGAGGAGCTGGAGCGGGAGCGCCATTCCTTGAGCTTCGACCTCTACGTTCCAGTTCTGCAGGAGTCAAAAGATCGGAAAGACTCGAAGGAACGAAGTCTTCTTCGTTGAGATCTCCCGACTCTTCTTGATCCTTTCCTCCTCTCGAAGCTCCATACCATCTAGCTCTAGCTTGAGAGTCTTCGAATTGACCCATACTTCTGGCGATATTCTGACTCGCCATCCTAGCGAAAGGACCGGTACTTTCAGAATCCTGACTTCCAGAGAAGAAGAGAGAATGTCCACCTGGATGACTGAAAGGCGAAGTTCCGAAAGCAGAAGGACTTCCAACTGGAACACCATTGTCCATCGAGACTCTTCCTCTATCCATAGCTGTACTTCTTCCAGGTGTAGTAGTCGATCCTCGAGGAACAGACACTGGTCTCTGTGAAGAAGGAGAAGTGTTGACATCGTTGGAATTCAGAGCTCGATGCAAAGACGACGAAGAATCTCGGTTTGCGTTTCCGTTGTACTGATAGCTCAGATCTTGAGCTTGATGTAGATGATTGAAGTCTGAAGAACCGGCTGGAGCCATCAGGTCGTCTGGTAGACCGAAAGGGAAATCATGATCTCGATGACCTCCCGCTCCGAAATGACTTGGTCCCGCCTGCTGTTGCATGGCAGCTTGTTGATCTCTAGCTTGTTGCTCCCATTGAGCGTCTTCTCTATCGTGTCTTTCTTTCCTATTGCCACCTCCACCAGCCGCATTCCCATTTCCTTTCCCATTCTGAGCTTGTTGAGCTGCTCTCTTGTTTTTTCGATCCATACTTATCGGCCTAAGGAAGAGAAGGAAGAAGAAAAGAATGAAAAATGTCAGTAAAGAAAAGATTTCGGAAAAGAGACTCAATACTCTTCTGATATGGCACGGGGAATCAGAGAGAGTTTGAGAAATGAAACCGAAGAAGAGAAACGTACTGTCCAGGCAGAATGTGCATCAAAGCACACTTATGTCCAAATCGACAAGAACCTTTACTAAACCATTGACAAACTGCTTTCTGAGCTCCTTCTCCAGGCATAGTATGAGCAAAGGGACAAGAATTTCCAGCAGAACATCCATTCGCTCTGAAGAATTTACAAGGAACCTGACCCAAGGCTTCCTTTTTCTTTGTACTCAATTTGGCAGTACTAAGAGCAGTACCACCATCTTGTAGATTAGATAAATCTTCATCTTCGAAATCTAAATCTTCTTCTAGACCAGCAGTATCTCCTGGATTCCCCGTGCCATTCGCTAAACGAGAACTAGACGTACCCCTTCCTCTATTCCTACTACCAGAAGTCGGAGCCGGTTCTCCATCCCAATCAGACAATCCGGTAGTATTCTTTCCTCTTCCTCTTGAGGTTTCATTGGTAGAGTTGGGATTGGATTCCGAAGCTCCACCAGAAGCTTCTCTTTCTCTTCGAGCCGCTTCAGCTCTCATCCTTCTCTTTGCACCTTCGCTCATCAATCCTTGTTCAGCTTGGATTTCCCATTCTTCCTTTGCTGGAACTGGTTTTGGAGGTAGAGAAGGATTTCCTACAGAGATTGGTCTGGCAGTTCCTTGAGATGCGATTGCTGGATCTACGAAGGCCTCGTTCGAAGGAGGTGGAGTTCTTGAGTCTTTAGAGTCAGCAGCAGCAGTAGCTGGACTATCACTGCGACCAGTACCATTGACGGCATCTGTAACTCCAGAAGAAACAGCTCTAACTTTTCTTCCAGAAGCCAGAGTACTTGGTCCTCTCTTCCTTCTGAACAATTCTTCTCTCAAAGGATTTCTTTCCAAAATTATGAACAGTTCCGAAATCTTGTCTTTGGAAGCAGAGAAAGGATTGATAGAAGTCTCTGGCTGTTGACCTGGGACTCTTATCAGTTGCCTTCTTGGGACTCCGTTTGAAGGTGTTGGGATCGGTTGAGATTCAGCATCAGCTTTTGATTCTGAAGATTCTTCTTCTCCTAAAGCTCTGGTTCTTGAACTTGCGAAGAAAGTCTCGATCTTTGACAAATCATCAATCTCACATCTTGAAAGATCTAGATTTTGTAGATTGTTGAAGGCTTTGAGGTTCGAATCTGATTCCAGAGGAAGGAAGACATCATCAGAGATTCCATTTCCACCCAAGGCCAAATGTTTCAATTCCTCGAGGTTTCCGAAGACTTTCAATTCCAATGGACCAGAAAGTGAGTTGTCACTGAGATCTAGAGAATTCAACTTCGGAGGTAGAGAAATCTGAATGACTTCTTCATCTTGATTATTGACTCCTTTACGTCTGATGTTCAATTTCATTCCCAAATCCGAATTCTTCAACTTGTTGTTGCTGAGATTGAGGCTTCTGAGACTTCGGAGAGGCAAAGATCTTTCGTATGGTTTCGGAGGACCAATCTTCTTTGTTGGAGAACCAGTTTTGGCAATCAAGCCAGCCCAAACTCCACCCTCTTCTTCTGAATTCTCCTTTTCCCATTTTTCTCTGGTTTCTCTGGATGATAGAATGTCTGAATCTTGCCATAAAGAGCTGATGTTGTTGTGAGAGAGATCTAGAGAAACTAAGTTGTCCAGAGTCAATAGACTTGAGGGGAATTCGTTGAATTGATTTCGAGAGAGGACTAGATGTTTGAGGTTGGATAGATGGGATAGAGAAGCAGGTAGCTGACTGAGTCTGTTGCTGTGGAGCTGAGTATTTGGAATGATGTTCAAAGATGAGGAAAAGGAGGAATTGTGTGAGTCTGTGGCTCATCTCGATAATTGAAGCTTCTTGAAAGGTGGGATTCAAGACTATGAGTTGCAAAATGCTTTGCTCTCCATCCTTGCCGTCGCTTCTAGACAGATTTCAAGGCAAACTACTCACATCCAATCTCTGCAGTAGCTCGAACTGTCCGATCTTATCTTCCAATTCGACTATCTCGTTGGTACTGAGGATCAAAGTGGTAACATCCGCTCGATCGTACCAAGGGGAATCGGTACCTTGAGAGTACCAAAGGGGCGTCTCTTCTCCCAATAGAGAATAGACTGCTGAAGGAACATTGGACAGAGCTGGGGAGCGAGAAGAAAGAGCCAATCGACCTGAGAGAGAGAATGAGAAAAGAGGAAGAGAGAAGAGAGAGATCTCGAGAGTCAGATCTCTTCAGCCAATCATCGAAAGTAAACCTTGACTTCTGGTGACTGTTTGCAATTGCCATACATGAAAGACAGATCAGAATTGCCTCCAAATCAAAGCTGAAGGATCTTGGTAGATTGAAATTGTGAACGTGTCTGAGTATCATTGCTTGACCTCAACCATCTCGTGTCTCCTCTATGAGCAGCCATCTTGTCGTTTACTTACCAGTAGTACAAGCTTTCAAAAGAGCAGCCTCTTCGGATTGTTGACCGATGGAGAGGGCGGCTTGCATTTCCCTCTTTAATTCCTCTTGAAGATCTCTCTTTGGTTGCTTCTTTGGTGAACCCAATGGAGTGATTGAGAATCCAGATTCATCTTGAGAAGTAGAATCAGAATTGTTGGATGATTTTGCAGCTTCTGCTCTCTTTGCTGCCAAAGCTGCCTTGACAGACGCAGACATCTTCAGCTAAGATTTGAGAAGGTGACTGGAAGCGGAAAGACTCTAGAGAATGAGGACGAGAGATGAGATTAGGTAGGGGATTGTCGCTTGAGCTTGATTGGGTGAGTTGCTGATGTAAAGATAGAACAAGGAGATCAAGAGCAGAGAGGATGAGATAGGCAGGGAAGGAAGGAAGGATGAGATGGGAAGAAAGGAAGAAACAGGGCCGAGGGAGATAAGCAAGAAAATGCACAAGTGTCGTTCGTCCACAACCATCATATCGACTTATTGATTAAATCACTCTTTTCGTTCAAGATTTTCCATCTTTGAGTAGAATCAATGCCTCAAGAACTCGATCCAGCACCAGAGACAGAGCTGCAGGGAGAACTGGAAGCTCTCATCGAATCCCTTCAGTCCTTCGCTTCTCAAGATCCTCAATCTACGACTTCTTCTTCTTCTCAAGATAGCTCTATAGAAGATCAGAGAGCTTCAGCTCAAGATTTAGCAGATGAACTTCTAGCCTTGAAGTCCATCTACGAAGATATCTCATTATTCAATCTGTCGAGCAATTCTCAATCTCGAAGATCTCAGACTTCAACCACTCCTCCCGAACCTTGGAATCCGAATTCAAGAATCAGATTATGTTTAAATGTCGAATTGGACTCTCTAACTGATTCTCACGATTCAGATTCCGATCATATCAAGTTATCAATCACTATTCCACCTCATTATCCAAATTCAACTTCCCCTCCTCAATTCCAACTTTTATCGAGATATATAGGTTCAAGACAGGTTGATTCTGATTTATTCGGTCAAATTCTCAGATTATTCTTACATGACGATTCTAATCTAGATGAGGTTCATTGGTCAAAGGGTCAGGTAGTCCTTTTTGAAGGCATTGAGAAAACTAGAGAAAAAGTCGAAAGTTGGTTCAAAGAGAAAAATATCACTAAGAATGATTATAAAGTGTATGATGAGGTTCATTTGGATGGTTCTAGTCGGAATGGAAATGGAATCGTGAAAGGAGAGAATGGAAAGACTACTATTTTTCATGGAGAAGAAGAAGACGAAGATTTGACGAGACGGTTGAAAGAGACTTCGATCAGAGAAGCAAATCACAATGTTGAGAGACTGGAAAAGGAAAGGAAGCGAATAGAAAGACTATTGGTTACTGCTCCTAGTATCTCGGAAAGGAAGTCGACGTTCATTGGTCACGCTGCTTTCCTGGAGAGTTTGGAAGATGTGAGTGAAGTCGTCCGTCGTTCGAGCTTTATAGGAGCCTTAAATGACTGTATAATAAGTGATAAGTCTATCCGAATCAATGCAGTGCTTGACATCTCGAGATTCACTCGAAGCTGATCTGAATTGAACTTGCAGAAAGCGAAACTCATCTTTCTTCTTGATATCTTACTTTTGCTTTCCCTCTCTCGTACTCTCCTTCAGGTCCAGCTTATCATATCTCACCTTCAGTCGGATCGACGGCTCTCCAAAGCTTCTCATCCCACAATCTACGCCTTCGTTTTCAAAGGCGAAGGAGGAGTCATCCATCGAGATAATGATGACGATGGAGAATCGGCTGCTGGAGGTCGACTTTCTCATCTTTTAGATATTCTGGTGAGTCTCGATCTTTTTCTGAGAACATTTGGCCTTCTTTATTCTCTCTACTTCCGTTGTGTAAAAGCCAAGTCAAAGTTCGTCATGTCACTTTACTGACGCACTCTGTCCTCGCTCTCACCACTTCAACTTCTACCTCATTTTTGATCCCCTTTCTACCCTTTTCTCGCAGAACCTAGAAAACGTTCTAGTAGTAGTGACCAGATTCTTTGGTGGAGTTCATCTTGGACCGGATCGATTCAAATTCATCAACCAGGCAGCAAGAAACGCTTTGGAAGTTTTGGGAGCTCCTTTGAACGAGACGACGAATGCAAAGGGAGATGCATCTTCAAGTAAGAATTCTAAGAAATCGAAGTGAGCTTTCGTCAAATCACGAATCTTACGAGAAGCCAAGAACCCAAGAGAGCTGTTTCGACCCAATGCGGTGGCACTTTTGAAAGGGAGTAGATGTAAGGGGTAGATGCGGCCACTTTTCTTTTTTGGACCTGCATCTCTCCTCCTTTCTCCATTTCCAGATCCTCTTCCCCTTTTGGATTCTTTAATTTACTCAATTCAGCCATTAGTCTTACTATTGACTTTGATCTCTATCTGTAACAATGTCTAGCAATAGAATCCAAACATCATCATCGTTCGTTTGTACCATCATTTCACTTGCAGACTTATTCGCAGGGTAAACTTTTTAGTGTGTGCCACTCTTTTGGTTCTTGACAGCTTCCATCCCCTTTTTTCGTTCTTAGCCGATCCAAATGCCCACGCTGGAAGAAGATCAGAGGCCGCCTCCTTACCTCCTCTTTTCGCTTTTCGTGCAATGTCTCAACGACGTGCAGCAAGCTAGTTGATTAGAGTGCAGGCTCAACTTGTCTATAAAGAGAAGCCTACATTCTTCTATATCTCAAAATTCTTTATCTCTCTTCATCTCCCATCTCTCATCTCTTGAAAACCTCTCCTCTCTCTTGGATATCATCTCCTCGTCTCTCTCCATCTCTGAACCTCATATTTCAACCTCAAATCCCAAATCTTGAACCTTCATCCTTCAATCTCCTACCAACAATGAGCAACGAACTGCCATACTCTGACGTCTCTTTGGTCGAAAGCAAAGCTTCAATGTCCAAGGTCAATAATCACGTCATTGGTGAGTATTCAGAAAGGTCTGCAGTGATATTTGGTGGATGAAGAACGATGTTTGAGAGGGCGGATGGGGCAGGGGATGAAAGGTCTCACCCTCAAGTCAGGTAACGTCAACACAACAATACTCCTTCTCACATACCTTCCCTCTTTCTCACTCTCCTCTCCCAGATTCAGAATGTCAAATGGACACTTCTCAACCAGCTATGCCAATCTACCACCGTAAGCTTGGTGATGCCGGACCACTCGGACTTCTCTCTTTCGCATGGTGAGTTGTTCATCCGCTTCTAGACTCTCACTTACGAACGAAACGAAGCTGACCTTCTCTCTCTCTCTCTCCTCTCAACAGTACCTCTTACGTACTCTCCTTGATCAACATCAGTGCTCGTGGAGTTACTTCCGATGCTCCTTTGATCGGAATGGCATTGTCTTTCGGGTAAGTCTGAACATCGTCGACGTCTCAGATTCACTTTGACCTTCACCTTACGCCATCTCTTTCTCCTCTCTCTCTCTCTTCACAGAGGTACCGCTCAATTCATGGCTGGAATGTGGGAGTTCGCTAGTGGTAACACCTTTGCAGCAACTGCTTTCTCCGCCTATGGTAGCTTTTGGTGGTCTCTGGGTCTTACCATGCTGCTTCCACATGCCGTTCCATCTTTAGCCATCGAAGAGGAAATGATGCATAGTTACATGGGCTTCTTCTTGTCCAGCTGGTTCATTTTCACAGTCATCGTAAGTTCTATAGCATTGTTTCTCTACGACCTTGTCTTGATTGCAGAATGTCCTCTCTAACCTTTCTCCCTTCTCTCTCTCTCGCCTCGCACTCCAGATCTTCATGGCTTCGTTGAGATCCTCCCTAGCTCTCTGTTCCTTATTCGCAAGTCTAAGCGTAACTTTCCTTCTCCTATCACTGGCTTTCTTCACTGCTTCACCAGGAGTCAAGATGGCTGGTGGAGCTTTCGGAATCTGGACTTCAAGCAGTTAGTACAACGTTCATCTTCTCTACATAGAGCGAGAGAAAGATACTTGCACTGACTCCTTCGAATCTTCTCTCTCTCATCTTACTTTCTCCCTCAGTCGCTCTCTACACTGCAGCAGCTACCTTGTTCACTCCTGAAACCTCACCTTTCTCTCTTCCAGTCGTCTCTCTAGCTAAAAGCAAGAGAGATTAGAAGATCGATTTTTCAGGTTTCTCTTTCCCTTCTCAGTTCTCTTATGGTATGCCTCGTCACACAGCCACTCTCCTTTTCTTCTCTCGGTTTCCAACGTTTCACTGGTCATTGTTCTCCATGTCTAGATTTTCACTCTCTATTTTGAGATGTGGTGTTCAGATTTCGGTTTGTATTTGACTGTTACACTCTCCTTTTCTGTTCTTGATTCGTTTCAGTCGTTGTCTCTCTTCTCAAATCCCAATTTGTATACCATCTTACTATGTTTCTCTTTTGGATTTCTTGAATGTTGATATTTATTGTTCCGATTCTTCACTTCTGAGATTGCTCGATTGTTGAAGACAATGCTTTCTCTATTGGTGGATTCTTCAACGTCCAAAATCCTCAAACACAAAGACTCAAAGAGATCTTTTTTTCCCGAATGAATGCCAGAAGCTCGTCGTGCTTAGATGACTTTCGACTCATTACCTTTATGGAGAAAGTTTCAAGATAAGAGTTAGGAGAAGATTGATATAAATACAGCATGCCAGAAACGAAAGCCTTCAATCTTGTTTGGATCTATCTCAGTTGTGAAATTCTTATTCCCGAGACCAAAGAGCCACTCTATAAACTATGATTCTACCGAAATCGTCTGTACTAGACTCCAGCTCCAGTCGTAAGGCCGATACTTTTGACGAGGGAGATATCGTTGATGGAAGAGCTGGAACACTGTGAGAGAAGTAGAGAGAGAAAGATTGGGAAGCAAGATAGAGGTTGAAGGTTCAGAAGTTAGAGAGAGAAGCTCAAGGGATTTCAAAAAAAGCTGGATAGAAAGCTTTCCTCAAAGTAAGACTCGACGTACGTAAAGGGTTTGAAGCAAAGAAGTTCAAGTCCTAGGAAGCTTTCGAAGAGCAAGTCATTTCAATCTCGACGTCTTGCTGAGAAGGCATTGATAACCAGCTTACATCCTTCTTTTTCTCTCAATTTCTTCTGGCAACGATTTAATCACTTTGTTTTGCTATCAAATAAAAGCCTAACCCAATCTGATCCAGTGAGCTACTCACTCGAATTCCTGTCTCTCATTTCCATCTCTAGGAAAGACATCTCCCACTCTATCCCACTCCTTCCCCTCGTCCAATCTGACCAAGAGAGTGACTTTCTGTACGGAATAGCCGCCTTGAAAAGTGAGATCCAACCTCTTTAAACTATCCACCTGAACTAGAGAGTTAGGATCATTCTCATCTTGTGGGAAAGTGAAAGTTAGAGTAGCCTTTGAATCATCGTTAGCTTCGCCTGACCAACAAGTCTCTAGCGAATCGTCAAGGATTGATTTTGCATCTTTGGAAGTGCCGGAAGAAGCTCTGAATTGGAGAGAGATTGGAGAGATGGGCACAAGAGTTGAGATTAGAAAAGTTGAAGTAGAGATTGGAAGAAAGTTGAAGGCTTGGATGTGATTTTGAATTTGATGTGCTTGTACTTACTTTACTTTTACTCCAGGAATCAGAAGATTCTTCATCGAACCTCAAGATGATTAGCAAAAGCAGATATGGAGATGGTCGAGGTGGAAGATGAGAAAGTCATTTTTGCCTTTGACCACATCCTCCATTCTCGACTTCACATCTTTCAAGATGCTACGATCAACTTTGACATTCCAGATTCCATTCAAACCATTCACAACTTCATCTTCAACATCGAGTAGGATTGCGAGCAGGAATCTAAGTTCTTCATCTTCAACTTTCAATCCCATTATTCCTTCTCCTCGAACTTCCATCAACACTCCAAAAGAATTCCTGGCTTCAATTTCGAGATTACCAAGAAGGGATCTCACTAATAACTCTTCAGTGGTCTCGGCTGTGGGAGAGGATTGGGACAAAATGTTCACCTTGAATAGAAATCAGTTGAAACAGGCTGGAGTGGGAATAAAGGACAGAAGGTTAGTACTCGATCCTTTATTCGCCTTCCTTTGCCGTTCGTTCGAGTAAAGATTACAGACTACTGGCTACTGGTCGCTTGGAAATACAAGAGATGCTTTGGATCCCAGGAGTTGGAGATTCGAAGAGAGAAACATCTTCCATTCTCTTCAGATTGAGCAAAGCTCTGAGATTCTCTCATCTTGGCTCCTATCTTCATCTCGAGACTGTAAAAATAAGCGCACTTATTCTCAGGATGAACATGTGTCTGAGCTCGAAAGTTCAGAAAATCCTTCTAAAAGGATTCATTTGAATTGAGCTTCCAATCTTCCCATCTCTCCATTCTATGCACAGATATCTTCTTTGGGCACTCGAGAAATTCCGTCAAGGTTTGGACCCAAAAGTGTATGCCATAGATCCCAAACCAAAGAAGAAGGTCAGAGGTTGGGGTCCTAGGGTTCAGAATGGCATCAGAGTCTCTGGAAGGAAGAGACCTGGAGAGAAGTGAGAGAGCTCAATAAATCAAAAGCAATATAAGGGGGTTGACTACAAATGTTGTTCAATCTTGTATGATCCTATCTTTTTCAAAATGTAATTCTATTTTCATATCTCTTTGCATCGATCTGAGATTGTGTTTCTTTACGGCTTTGGGAGGTTTACTCGAAGTTAATTGATCTTGACATCGAACCAACACTACCGAGGATGTCGAAAACCGACCCTGCTCTAACTCTATCTTTGAGAATCAAGACTCTGGAAGCTTTGATTGGAAATGAAAGTCAAGATCGTCGATCACTACCTACGAAGAATGGCATTGAAGATGATGGGCAAGAGGAGGATAGAAGGAAATCAATCTTGGAAAGAGCTACGATCATCAATCAGAACCTGAGGGACTCGGTAAAGGGAGATCAGGCGGTTTTGAACTTTTTGAATAGCTGTGAGTATAAGGAGAATTAGATGGATGAGAGGATGAGAGGTGGAGTAGAAGAGGAAAGAGTATTTGAAAGCTGGGACAAGATAGTGGATATGGAGTAGAGGAAACTCGTGGTTCTTATCTTGAGCGATGAAAGAGCATTTAATCCTGATGCAGATCACCTCTATGGAATTGAAAGCTCAATATTGCTTATCAGTGAGACTAGGGCAGAGGCAGAGGCAAGCTCAGAGCAGAAGGTCAAGAGTGGATACGAACCGAGTTCTTTAAGCTTTTCAGAAGCTTGCTCTATCAGCTGAGAATCGGATCTGAGACCTGGAAGGTAGATGACGTTTTATCCTAGAGATATGATCTGAAATAAATTGGAGCAGGTCTCGTTGGCAGTGGACTTCGCCCTATCTTACTATTCTAATCAGGTCACTAATCCTCTCTTTCTCCCTGCTCTCTCATTTCTATGATTTCCTTACAGATCCTCAAAATTCTCCCTACTTAACACCTTCATTCTTCCTCCCTTCAACATCAACCTCGACATCAACCTCAAATCCGAATCAATCTTCATCTTCTGAAATCTCCAATCTTCTCTATCCAACCTCGTCAGAACTAGATCCATTGACTCAATTCTCCCTACTCTTAGAAGCGGAAGATGATTTCAAGAGTTTGGAAAAGACATTGAGTGAATGCAAGAATTACGAAGAGAGGAAAGTTTTGGAATCTGAAGGTTTGATAGGACATTTCGATTTGATCCCGAAATTGAAAGAGGTCAAAAAGCAAGTAGAGGAGAAAGAGAAGGAATTGGTGGGAGTGGAAGATAGGTTGGAAAGTTTGTTGGAGGGGTATGGGAACTGGGTGAGTATTTCAAGGGAATGGAGATTTGAGATTTGAAGTCGACTTCTTGGGTTTTGATCTGATGGATTTTGCGTTCTCTTCCCCTGCTCTTTCGAAACCTTTTCTCGAATCCTTCTCTCCATCAAATCAGGTTGATTCGCTTTCTAAGCTGTTCATTACTTGGGACTTAGCCTTGAACGACATGGAACTGAAAGTGGCTCAGGAAGAGAGATCAAGAGATCAGAGACGATGAAGAGGCTAAGAGCAACTTCGCCTCGGTGAATCAGTGGAAGATTTATTCCATTCGGGAGAAGAAGGATATTGACTTTTCTTCAGTCAAGGAAATTTCAGCTCTGAAGTCTCCAGATTCATCTTTCTTCCTTTTCAGAGAACATTCAAGCTCTTATCGAGTGTCAACCACCAAGACTATTCAAGTCCAGTTCCACTCTACATAGTGATGCTGGTCGACAGAAGCCAGTGATTTACTCTCTTTACATCGTCTATCTTCCTCAGTCAATCTTGATTCGATGGGAGAGAAGGGAGAGAACACAGTTCACCTGAATCCATCTTCTCTCTAGTCAGAATTAGTAAAGCTCTCCGAATCTTTGCTCTTCCATTCACACCATTCTTTGTACAGCGTTTAGAAGTGTCGGATCTCAGAGCGTCGTTGTAATGTAGTAAGCTTTACTTTCTCACGACCAAGTCTGTTATCCTAGTCTCCTTCTGTGCGAGCACCCGTCACTCGCATTGCGACCCATTTGTCCCGCTATGTAGTTTCTGCTTTCCTGGACCTTCGAATGCCAGATTCCCCAGCTTTTGTCTATGAAGAAACGCCGAACCACTCGCGGCGATGCTCGTAGGCATTGCCAATTTGGTTCGTGATCTTCTTTCTCTTCTTCTCTCTTCTTCCAACCATCCTACTTCCTCTTTGATTCGTCTTCGATTCTTCTCCTTTTTCATCAAGTAAGAAACCGATTCCCACCAGAATATCGACAGCGAGACCTCGTCCAACAAGTTCAAAGCACAATCTCTATTCTTACTTTGCTCGTTCGTCCAAGTTCCAACTTCAAGCACTCAATCCCAACTTCAAGGGATATGGTCGATCCAATCCTCAAGTTCCCCTCCGAAACCATCAATCAGATCTTCAGCCCACTCAACACTGCTGCACTCACCCGTTCAGAAGCTGTATCGAGGTCGTGGAGGGAGAAGCTTCAATCGGATCCCTATCTTCATCAAATCCTGGATCTGATCGGCGAACGAGAATACTCTGAGACTGAAATCATCAACTTGGTCCATCGTCTAGGTTGCAAATCAAGTCACGATATCAAGGAACTTCGCTTAGATCTTCTCAGCTTTTGGCAAGACCTGGAAAGAGCTGACGAAGCAGGAGAGCTGGCACACAGATCAACAATCAACAGCCTAGTAGCCGGCGATATTCCCCAGATTCTTACTCTCTTCACTACTATTCGACTGTCTTTGGGGGAAACTTTGGAGAAGCTCGTCATTCTGATTGAAGGAGAAGACAATGGTTTATCAGCGTTTTCGACCGGCACAGATTTCATGACTATCTTTGTCAAAGAATGCCTCAAGTTATTTGATTCAATGCCCCATTTGAATGAGCTTCACTTAAATTTACCTTTTCCAATCATCAATCTTAGCTCAGGATCTCTAGAGAACAATGTTGGAAAGAAGGTTAGACATTGTTCAGAGTATTGCTGATCCAGATCTACGTCAAGGTTGCTCAGATTCTCTGAGATGTATGGAGTTGATTCAGTCAATTTTGGAATGTACTGGAAGTGGATTATCACAGTTGGCAATTCGTAGTGGGGATTTCGTGGAAGAGGAGACCCCACAGCCGGAGATGACAGCTTTCTTCGATGATAGGGAAACGTTTAGAGGGCTGTTGTCGGAAATTATGAAGTCTGCTTCTACTCTCAAATGTTTGGAGATGGAACTTGATCTGGTCTGTCTAAGTTCTAATGCTCTAGAGTTCGTAGTCAGTTGCCCGAAGCTCTCGAAGCTCGAACTTCTACTCAAAACAACCCGAGAGGGCGGTCGACAACTTCTGGACTTCCCTCTAGTAGACCATTCCTCTCAGCTCAAGTATTTGGATCTGTCAACGGAGAAGGTGGCCTTAGATTTATCCTCAAAAGGGTTTGAGAATTGGGTAGGAACAAGGTTAGAAATGTTGAGGCTCGAATCGGTCAACATTTCAAATGAATCCTTCTCAAGAGTGATCAATTCCAATCCTTCTATTGTCAATCTTACCCTTATAAATGTTTTAATCTTCAAAGGCTCGTTCAAATTCACCAAAGATTCACTTCCAAAGCTTAGAACTTTATCAGTCTGGATGACGGAAGGCGGAGGATGGGAGGAAAGAGCGGTTAAAGGCGTTGATGAAATACTTTCACTTCTTCCATTCTGCAACTCTGCATTGACGGATCTAGCTATCAAGGATGACAATCGAACGACACAGTATCAACCCATCAACTTGATTTTTCCAAAGCTGGCAAATCTTACCATCACATCCAAATCAAAAAATCTAGCAAACCTGTTGGCTTTCAAGCTTCCAAATATTCAAGTGGTCTCTGTAAATCCTAGACTGACTGGAGCTCAAGCTATTGCTGATTTTCTGGTTTCATTGGATCTATCTTCGTCTCTGGACAGAATTGAGTTGTTGAATCCTCTGAGAGCACAACAAGAAGAGATTGATTCGTTTGTACTCCCAAAATTCAAGTCTCAATCTCTATCTTTTCCTAATGTTCGATCTTTAAACCTCGGATCTAAAGCTTTGCCTCTTCTATCTCTCTTATCAAGATGCAATTTTGGTCGTTTGGACGATTTAGATATTGAATTCAGTCAGCTCAAGCTCGATTCGAAGCAAATTCTGATGGACCTATACTCAATCCTTAAGTCCAACTCATCATCTCTAGTTCAACTTAGGCTACATCAAAGCGGTGATACCATTCTCGACTCATACTATGTGAGAGGAATTGACAGTGTTAAAGACACGGATATCTTCTATCCCATCTTGGCAGTTCTGGATGAGATTGAGCCGATCGCTTTTACCAATTTGAGATCCCTTATAGTCAACAGTCCCGTCTTAAGAAGATACTTTGATAGATGTCTGTGTCCAAATCTCGGTGAAGGAAGAGAAAGATACTCGTATCGCAGTGAGTGAAATGAACCTTTCCTCTTTCGTTGAGTCATTTCACCTCAATGATCCCTCTTTTCTTTTGTTTCCCGTTCAGTATGGTGATTTGCATTGGCGTCTCTTCCTTCAATGGACGACTACTGGACTCACTGGTACTTGGAAAGGTGTAAACTTGTTGGATAATGGAAAGATAGAGGGCAAAGAAGAAGGATTCTCGTTGCCTTTGGTTTTTCGCTTCGTGGGCTGCTCGAGGTACAGACTCGTTGAGAATTATCTTTTGTTTGTTCATTGAATCAAATCTATCAAGTATGAAAACAATCATGATGAATGAATACTTTGGCTTTGTGGCTGTGCGAAGATCGATCGAGTGAATCGTTAAGAGAGAGGGAGACAACTGTAAGAGTTGAGTTGAGGGTCGACGGATAGCAGATTATACACGAGGATTCGAAAGACTATTAACATTGGCTTTGAGAAAAGAAGCAGAGAAAGAGCCGAATGCTATGATTGTTTCGAGAGTGGTGAGAGTTGAAAGAAAAGCTAGGTGAAGAGAGATCATGATCGCTTGAGGTTCCATCTAGATTTAGACTCTTGGTTCTTCAGTCTTTGAAGTTGCAGCGAGGCCTTGGGCACCGCTTTCAGGTCCTAACTCCTCTGGAGGAGGAGGAGGGGCTGAGCTTTCTCCGATCTTGCCTTTACGTTTGTTGAGAAGTCCCTTCTGTTGAATCGAAGGAGGTAGAGCGAGAGAGAAAGAGGAGAAGGGGGATGAGCATATGACACCAGGCAAATAACGATGATACAACATAAAAAGACGCAAATTGTGAAGGACAATGACTCACCTTGTCGAGATAGGCATCAGCTTCGTCAGCAGTCTTGAAAGGCCTCTTACCCAACATTTCTCTCATATCTTCTCTAGTGATGACTTCCTTCTGTAACAACAGCTGAGCCACCTTTTCGACGTCAGCTTTATGCTCAGTCAATAACTTGGTAGTTCTCTCATGAGCCAAAGTGACCATTTTCCTAACTTCATTATCCAACATTTCACCAGTCTTTTCCGAATAAGGTTTGTGCATCGATTCTTGATCAGTCTTATAACTGACTGGACCCATGATGTTATTCATACCATAAGAAGCGCAAATCTCGAAAGCCATTCTAGTAATCTTTGATAAATCATCTTGAGCACCAGTGGTAATGGTAGTAAAGAAGATTTCTTCAGAAACTCTACCACCTAGAGTCATACACATTCTATCTAATAATTGTTCGGTTGAGAACAAGAATCTTTCCTTTGGTAGATATTGAGCATAACCTAGAGCACCGACACCTCTTGGAATAATCGAAACCTTCAATAAAGGATCTGCATGTTCCAAGAACCAACCACAAACTGCATGACCAGCTTCGTGATAAGCGACAGTTTTCTTTTCTTCTGGTGATAGGACTCTTGATTTCCTTTCTAAACCAGCAATGACTCTTTCGATGGCTAATTCGAAATGATACTCTTCGATAGACTCAGCTCCACCTCTTGCAGCGATCAAAGCAGCTTCGTTACAGACATTTGCAACGTCAGCTCCAGAGAAACCAGGAGTCAAAGTAGATAATTTCTCAGATAACATGTCCATGTTTGTATCACTTGAAAGCGTTAATGGTTTCAAATGAACTTTGAAGATCTCTTGCCTACCTGAAATGTCTGGTCGATCGATGGCGATATGTCTATCAAATCTTCCAGGTCTCATTAAAGCTGGATCTAGAACGTCTGGTCTGTTGGTTCCTGCTAGAACTACGACGTGTTCTTCGGTTCCGAAACCATCCATTTGAACTAGTAATTCGTTCAAGGTAGATTCTCTTTCGTCGTTTCCACCAAAGTTTCCACCTTTTCCTCTTGCTTTTCCAATGGCATCGATTTCATCTACGAAGATGATGCAAGGAGCATGTTTCTTTGCATTTGCAAACATGTCACGAACTCTTGAAGGTCCAACTCCTACGAACTGAAAGGGAGAGAAAGAAGGCAATGAGAAGCAAGGAGAGAGGAATTGATAAGGAAGTCAGCAATGATCTTAGGATTTCAAGCTACAGGATCGACTGCAAAGATGATGAAGAAGAGATGAAAGCGCATACAGTCTACTTGGAAGTGAGAGAGAAGACAAGAGCAGACGAGATGGCGTAACATCATCTCTTTCTACAAGTCGTCACTTTCTTCCCTCTTCTCAAGTCTTTTGTTTTCGAAAGCTAGGAGTCTCCTTTCCAATCATTCTTAACTTCCTCGCTTAGTCATCCCGTCACTACTCCAGCTCGGAGCCTTTCTCATCATGACTCACCATCTCTACGAATTCAGAACCAGAAACGCTCAAGAAAGGAACTTTGGCTTCACCAGCGGTAGCTTTAGCTAATAAAGTCTTACCAGTACCAGGAGGACCAGAAAGAATAGCTCCTCTAGGAATCTTAGCTCCCAATTTCTCATACTTTTCAGGATTCTTTAAGAAATTGACGAATTCCATAATCTCCTCTTTGGCTTCATCCATTCCAGCTACATGTTCGAATTTGGTTTTAACCTGTTCTTCCTGATTAAACATTTTAGCTTTAGATTTCCCAACGCCAAAGATTCCTCCTGGTCCACCTCCTGCACCACCAGCCCCACCCATTCCAGAGGAAGCTCTTCTAGTCATATAGAACAATAAACCAGCCAAAAGGATGGTAGGAGCGAAATGTAATAATGTAGAAGAAGCAGAAACTTCATCATGATAAGCTACTGGAATTCTTTCTCCCGAAGGAATGTTTAATTCTCTTTGAGCTTCATCTAATTTCCTTTCGAAGGCTTCTACTGATCCAACTGAGAACCAATAAGCTGCATTACCACCACTACTTCCTACGGGTTTAGAAGATGAATTTGAAGGAGAACCACCAGAAGACATTGTTACTCCACCATTATCTAATGAAGTTGAATACATTGAACTGTTTGAATTTGAATGAAGATGAACTTTGACTCTTTGTCTATTGACTACTTCTAATCTATCTACCAAACCTTTATCTAATAATGAAGTTCTGAATTCTTGCCATGTAATCTCTCTTGATGACATTGAATCTGTCGAAGTCAATTTATAAACTGCATAAGTAGAGAGAGCAGTTAGAAGTAAAGTGTTTCCATTCAATCTAATCTCTGTAGTTCCATTTGGTGGTGATGGAATCTTTTTGGATCTTCTTTCCTTTTCCTTACTACTTTCCTTTTCCTTTGAATCTGATTCCGATTTCTTTCCGTTTTTGTCCTTTTCTCCACTTTCTGAAGAAGAAGAAGCTTTCTTCTCACCATCCCCTTCTTCTTTGATTCCACCCTTCTTGTCGAAGAAGTCTTTTAATTCCGAAGGTACGGATGACTTCTTTCCATCTCCCACTTCTGAATCTGATTTACTCTTTGCTTCACGTAAACCCTTCTCGATTTGAGCTTGGAATTCTGGATCTTTTTGCTTTGATTCAATGTCTGATGACGAGGGAGACTTGTTCTTGTCACCTTTGTCATGATCCTTTTTGGGCTGCTGATCTGAAGGAGTGGCGTAAGTCCTTGTAGAGATGGTGAAGGTGGACGGAGATAACGACGAGGATGATGAATGTGAAGATGAGGATAGTAGAGGGTTGGACTTGAGAGTTGATCTTGAAGTGAATGAGCGAGAAGAGGAAGAAGGAGTAGTGGAGAGAGCAGAGAGAGAGGAAGTACTGCTTATGGATATGCTCCTACTCGCACTCGTACTGGATCTTGTTCCTGCCAATCTTGATGATCGCTGAAGTAGAGATGGGATCATGACAGATGGAAAGAGGGAGAGAAGGAGAGATGTAGAGATGGAAAGAAGAGCTGAGGTGATCGATCGATAAGATTAGTAAGAGAGGTAGAGAGAGGTAGAAGTAGAGAGTGACTGCAGTGATTGGCTGACTTGATGAGAGTAATGATCTCTGTATGCAATCCTTTACTGATTCCAATCTTAATTGGAGTGGAATAGGATGCGAACGATAGTTTAAGATGACGATGGATGTGGTAGAGGGAAGAGAATGACTGAGGCTCAGCGACCTTAAGACTCATCCAGCGATCATCCAGAGATCAACACTGAATCTTTGCCAGTTCTATTCTATTCTCAAGAGAAAGTCAAAGTTCAAGTACAGTAAATAGCTCCACAACCATTCACCCAGTAGAACTGGTCCAAGAGAGAGAGAGAGATAGACACCAACCACATCCATCCATCCAGAGCTACTCGACTTCTCATCTTCAGAATTTACTCTTGAATTCATTCAATCTTGCATTGAGACACCTGCTTCAGAATCTAATTTAGCACTGCTAAGCTCATGAATCAGCAGCAGCAGCAGCAAGGGAATGGAGGAGGGCAAGCACAGAATGGCATTCAGAATCAGAATCCTAATCTCATGCAGAACCCCAATGGGTCTTCTCCTCTCGGAATGATGCAGGTGAGTAGGATGTGCTCAGCTAGTGTTCGGTATCAGACTCGCATTCTATGCCAGACCAGTTCTAGGAGGAGATCGCGTACAGGAGCAGGCGTTCAAGTCAGAAAGATTAGATCCAAGGAGAGCACACAGCAACCATCGCTTCCATTCTATCGATGCTTAGATGAACGTTGGCATACATTCATGCTACTTGGCTCATATTGACATAGAGATGGGCTCGATGAATAGCAAAGAGGAGCGAAGTAGACAGCAAGACTCAACTTCTTCTATCATCCTCGATTCTCACTCTCATTCTCGTTCTTATTTCCTTTCCTCTGTCTCCTTTCTTCTATCGATCGAATTTGCGACTACCAAAAGGTGATCAATCAAAACATGCAAGGAGTCCAAAGACAGTATCAAGCGCTTCAGAGTCAACCAGACTCTCCTCAAAAGGAAGCTTCCATCAATGGTCTCAAGGCTCAAATGGCCAAATTGACTCAGATGCGTGCTCAAGCGACTCAAATGTGGGAGACTGCTTCGAGGAATAATCAAATGCAACAACAGCAAGGAGGTGGTGGAGGAGGAGGAGGACAAGCTGGAATGAATTCCAATCCTAACCTTCAACAGCAACAATATCAAATGGCTCAGCAATTAGGTCAAGATCCTCAATTCAACCCAATGAGAGCTGCCAGTGGTAATGGAATGCAAATGGGGATGGGAATGGGAAACCAAAATCAAGCTGGAATGAACCAACCTCAACAAAATCAATCTTCAAGACCACCGAATTCAAATCCACCAAATCCAAATCAATTATTCGAAGTCATTAGATCCTACCATGCCTCAAAAGGTACAGAAGATGGAGGTGCTAATCTAGCTCCCTTTTCAGCCCCTTCGGCTGCCAATCCAAATCAATTGGCTCTGGTAGACGTCGCGAAACTTTTCACGATAGTGGTAGGGACAGTTGGTAGCTATGCTATCTTGGACAATACCGAGCCTTGGGATTCATCTCCAAATTCGTCAGAGAATCATTCAACAACGAAAGCTTGGGCTCAATTGGCAATGAAACTGGGTTTTGCTGTTGGAAATGGAAATGCAGATTCGAACTCTCAAATAGGATTGGATACTCCAAAGAGACTTTCAGAGTATTATAAGGCCAAATTGGTAGGGTTTGAAAAGGTTTGGTTGGATAGAGGTGGAGCTGGTAAATTGTTAAATAGTGGTGGTCCTTCTTCTCAACATCAGAGATCAGATTCTAGTAGTAGCAATCCTCCAATGAATCCTCTCAATCCTGCTGCTTCTTTTCCTCCTCAAATGCAACAGCAATTACAACAACTTCAACAAGCTGTCAAATCTGGTCAAATCTCTCAAGATCAAGCAAAGAAAGCGTTTTCTGAAATGTCTAAAGCTTTCATGGTGAAACAACAACAAGGCCCGAATCCAAACCAACCTCAACAGAATCAAAATCAGAACCAAGAAAATCAATCGACAGATCCGAATTCTTCAAATGCGAATCAAGAATCATCTTCAAAGGAGAAAGAGAATTCGAAAGAGAGTACTTCCGCAACTTCGAATCCAGCCAATGGAGAGAAGAAAGATTCTGGAAACAATCAAGAGGTCAAGAATGAACCTGAACCTGCTCCTGAGGTTCCGGTCAAAAGAGGTAGAGGTAGACCTAGGAAAAGACCTAGAGAAGATACGGCCAATTCGACTATCAGTACTCCTCAAGAGGAAGCGAACGAGGAAGAAAACAAGAAGCCAAAGAGAGAGACTCCTAGTGTGAATGTTGATGGGAATGGAGACGACGAAAAGGATCGTCTAGGTGAGTTTTGTCTGTGCTGGAATCTGAATGTATGCCCTCTAGGAAGAAAGCATAGTCAAAGCTGGTGAGAACGTTTCAGCTATCGGTTCTGAACAAATCTTATTTTCATCTCTTCTCTCTTTTGACCTCAGCAGCGACTTCTACTCCAGTTCAATTGCAGAATCCAAGTTTCGCGACTCCTCAACAATTCCAACAAGCTCCTCCGGTTCAACAAGCTCCTCCGATTCCTCCTAGCAGACCAAATCCAGATCCATTGCATCCAATGCTGTCTCAACCGATACCGGGTTTCAACCCGCCTCCAAACGTTTCGATAGAGCAGACACTTCAATCCATGAAACAAAAGTATGCAGTTCTTTTTCCTCAGATGTCTTACGCTGTAGGAGTTTTGAAGAATCAAAGTTCAAGTGTGAGCCAAACTCAAAAGGACACTGCTCAGAACCTGATCCGAACCACTCAATATTTGGCCAATACAATCAAAGCCCTTGAACAACAACTAAAGGCTGGAGCCGGTCCTAGTTCGAATTCGATCCCAGGTGGTTCTGCAGTTCAGAATCCTTTGAGTGCGATTTCAGCTTTATTACCTCCACCTCATCCTTCTCTTTCATCCTTATCTCCCTCAATTCAAGTTCCTCAAGCGACATCGGATCCTTCGACTTATTCTATTACTTACATTCCAACAATTAGAGACGTCAGGACTTATGCTGGAATTGACATCAATGGCTTGGAAGGTTTCGATTGGGATACAAACAGAGAGAGAAATTTGTTCGCTTTGAATGAAAGAGAGGATCTCAATGATGAATACGTCAAAAGAGTTGAATCTACTCTCTTTGGTCTTGATCAGAGAACTGGTTTACCTGGCTCTGAGGGTAAAGTCGAAAGAGTAGGCTCTATCATTCGAGGAAGAGGCAAGGTCCCTAGAGGCATCAACGAGCTGGGTGAGTAAGGCCTCGAGATTTGAATGATCCGAATCGAAGAGAGGAGAGTCTCTGACCTCGTTTGGAATCCAAATTCTCTAACTCTTTTCTCTCTTACAGGTACGGTAGACATTTCGAACCTGATTCTTTCGCTGAGATCTCGTCTCGAGGTAGAAGTCACTCATACCTTGAACACTCTGCTCATTCTCACTTCTGGAGTTGGAGCTCCTAGGAACTTCAGATTCTTATTGGAACTATGCGAAGATCTACTAGACGAGCTGTTAGATGTGTTCATCGAAAATAGCTGGAGAGAAGAGGAGGAATTGATCGTCGATACCCTAGACCCTCAAAGTCAAGATGATGACGATGTCATAGCAGAGAAGGAAGCATCGAATCACAAGAGTCAACAAGGTGAACATTCTCAAAAAGATGCGAAAACTCCAGAGAAGAAGGTTCAAGATTGGCTGTATCAAGATTGGTTAGAAGCTTCTGAAGAAGACGAGGGAGAGATGAGAATCTGGAAGAGATTTGATAGATCGATTGGGAATTCCAATCTGGGTTCTTCTTCCTCATCAATCTCTGCTCATCAGGGAACCGGCGGAACTAATAGGAATGGTAATACAAGTCAGATCGATGGAGAAGCGGAACCAGACAATCGAAATCCAAACGACAAGTCAACTTCGACTCCACCACTTTCAACATCAACATCAGCAACATCTTCATCTTCTGATTTGAATGAAACAAATTCAAGTCCTTCCATCTCTACCTCGGAATACTTCTCATCTCTAAATAAGGAGAGGTCCCTCAATCGAAAGGCTGCTGTGGCTCTCGTCATTCTGAACATCTTCTTAAACGCTTCTTTTGTCGAGGAGAATATGGTATTCTTCTCAAGACACAGTAGATTCTGGAACGTTCTCACGAGTCTTCTAGAAGAAGGAGAACAGGATGTCGAGAAATGGGAAAAGGTCAAAAGGAATTCGTCGATCAAGCAGAAGGAGCAGTCTCCAGAGCAAAGGAAGATCGAAGAGAGCTCGACGAAACCAAAGACCGTCTTCACAACATCTGAACATCTAAGAATCAGAAAGGACATTCTAAGTATCCTTTCAAATCTTTCCGATCCAGTGATTCCTCTAGGTCAGAAGCCAAGGAGCACGAATCTTACGATCTGGAGGTTATTGAAGTCATTCTTGTTGGACGACACGAGATTGGAGGATCCGACTTCTAGAAACGTCTATTCCTCTCCCAATAGTCAATCGTCTGCAATTCCAGCTGGAGCTATCTTACCGATGACAGTTACGAAAGCTAAAGTTCCGTACTACAGTGACCTTTCTTTCCAGGCTTTCTCCAGATTGGCTCAACCAGACCCAAATAGAGAGGTTTTGTCTACTCTATTGACTGATAAGGAGGTTATCGAATTATTGATGACTTCTTTAAGGAGACTTCCCTTTGATCCATCAGAATTGATGTTGTTGGTTTCGGAATCTTGGCATGCACATTGCATGAGAATCCTACTCTCTATCCACTCTTTGATCTTTCTCTCAAATCAAAATCTGAAGAAAAAAATCAGAATGTCTTTGAATCACGTTTTACCAGTCACTCTTACTAGGCTAATGAGGCAATTGGCAGCTGCTTATAATAATGAATTTTCGCAAAACAATTTCAGAGATTTAGTTATCATCATAGTGGAAATCTTGAAAGTCGTTGATCAGTGTACTGACACTATGGGAGATGTTCCAAGTTTGTTGTTTGGGAATCAAGACGTTGATGAAAAGGAAGAGAAAAGCAAGAGGAATCTACCAGCTATTCTCGTAGGTTTGGAAGAAGAAGTCAAGAAGATTCTCAACATTACCAACCTGTATCCTAAGATCGCTTATGATTTACAACAAATGCTCGCTTTCTGAAATGAAGGCTTAGCTTCAAGTCTGTACAAGTTCTCAGACTATGAAATTACCTTCCCTTCTCTCGTCATGTCTCTCCTCACTCAATACACACTCTTGTACTCTAAGTTCCTGTTCAGCCTTACTCCAATATAGATCAAAGTTCGCTTCATTCTCAATCGATTGATAAAAGAGAGATGAAGAATGACATGAAATTGATCTGTGAGATCTCGAGAGTGATTGCAGCATTGTCTTTTCGATTCCCAAAACCACCCTCCTACCCACGATTCTCTTCTTTCTTTTGAGTTCTTTGAAATGACCACCAGATGACTTCTTCCTTCTTTTATTTTCCATCGATTACCGACGCCATTAGGTTTCCCCTGCCATTAGGACGAAAGAGGTTGAAAGAAGAGGACAGCATCAGAAAATCAATCCTTCTACTACTTTCGCGCAAAGAAGCAGAAATGTTCGTGATGACTCGACTCACCAATTTTGACGCTTATTCACCCTGAATCTGCACTTTCTTTCCACTCTTGAGCTTAGGGCAGTAGCATTTGTCAAAGAATTTGAGGAGAGCGTTAGATCTGACTTGAAGAACTTCCAAGTAAAGGAAAGTCATGATCGGTTGTTCTTCGATCGTTGAGACATTTCCCTCAAAATAATCTCTATCACCAGCGTAGAAAGTAGAGAATTCGTCCACACTCTCAGGTTCACCGTCGTAAATATAGAGTAGTTCATCGTCTTCGGTATGCTGAAACAACTTGAATTCCACAAGAGAAAGTTTGGAGAAATCCAGGATCGAGAAAATCCAAGCCATCAATTGTTTGGAGTCGAGCTCCATCTTTGCACAGTATTCATGGATCAAGAACACTTCCATTTTTTGAAGATTTGGTAGACCAGATTGTGAAAAGAATCCCAGGAAAGGAGTCGATGTCTTCCCCAAGAACAAGTGCTTCAAATTTGCGAAGGAATGAGAATCGAAGACCAGATCTTTTGCCGAATGAGAAATGATACTCTCCTTTCCAGAGTCCAGAGCAAGGTGGGTCAGAGAAAAACTGGTAGAGTTGAGTAGGGAAACAACTGCTGAGATTGAATCTGGTTCGGATTGCAACAGAATGCTCTCGAGACTTGGGACAAAGAACTGAAGAATCTTTCTCGATCCACCTGAGAGCTGAAGCTCTAGACTTTCCAGCTCTGTGAATGACTTGACCTCCGGAAAGGCAATGTCGAAGTTGATTGGATCAGTATGAGCGAATGTCAACTTCGAGAGAGACGACTTGCAGGTTGAAGCGAGGTTGAAAAAGCAGACCGGAGCTTTCGTTGAATCATCATCCTCGTGGTGTTCTTTTGGAGTGATTTCGATCCTTAGATCTTGAAGCTTTGGAAGAACAGCGTCAGCATAAGCCAAGATTGAATTCCCATGATTGATTTGAAGGAACTCGAGGTGAAGGGAAGAAATTATGCTTGGAGTTGGCAGGGAAGAAATTATGTTTGGAGTTGGTGAGGAGTAACGGTTAAAAACCTCGACAGAAACGAGAGTTACGCGACGTATGAATGTGTTCGAACTCATGATTGAGGAGAACAAAGCATCTGATATCTTGACCCGATCGAGACTGAGACTCTCTAAGTTGTTTCCAATCCAACGACCAAAATTTTCGGAGGAAACATCCAAGTGCGTCTCTTTTGAGACTCCCAATGTCAGGTGCTTGAGACGAGAGGAAGCTTTCCCTCTTGGAAAACCCAGTAGATCTCTTCCTCTCAGAGAAAGCGTGAGAGATGTCAAATTGGAACATAAAGAGATCAGGTCCAAAGAGAGAGATCCCGATGCAGAGTTCACGAAGAAGTTCAGTTTCAAAGGATTGAGTTTCAAACAGTCTTGCTTGATATTTTGAACGAGTCTTCTGAAAGCCGATGCTCTTTGGGATTGGATTTCTTCGTCGGCCGTATCGAGGAAGTTTTCAGTTCTCAAATCGACGGCAGTCAACTTTGCACCAAATCCATGAACCAATCTCAAAACTTCGATAGCCTTTTCGCAATCTCCAGCCATCCAGAGGGGCTCATCTTCCCCCAGGTCTCCGATGATGACGATCTTCTTTGAAGTTGAACCATCTTTTTGCTTGAGCCCACCAGCACTCAGTGAGAATGGGAACGGCAAAGTGAGATGAAGTTCGTTGAGTTTTGGCATTGATTTGAGCAGATCGAAGCTTCCCTTGATGATCACTTGGGCAAACGAAGTAACGTGCTCGGGGGAAAAATCAGCATCCTCTCCTGAGACGACGAGGAAGAGCTTTTCTAGGCTGGTATCCATGACTAGACGGATTACGGTGAAGAGAGTACAGATCTTTGAGTATTCATCTGTCAAGATGTTGTTGATTGTTGATTCCACCAAGAAGAAGGTGCCTTCTTCTTCGTCTACTTGTACTGCAGAACAAAATCTATTCCAAAAGCAGACGAGATCTAGATGAAGTGCTTTAACAGAGTGATCGTATTTGTGAGATAGACGATGAACCAGATCGATGAGTTCAGTCTCTTCAAAGCTCTTGAAAGGTGATGATCTGGGGTTGGAAGGTCTGGTGAGATCGATGAGGTGAAGGAAAGGATCTTGAAGCTCGGATGCCCAAGACTTTGAGACGCCTTCTGAGCGAGTGAGAGCAGCAGTGTTGAGAGAACTGAAGATTTGTTCTATGGTTTCTGAAGGGAACTTGTGGATTGGATCTACCTTGCTGGTTGCGATTGAGTGGATTGAGTGGTGGGACGAAAGGGAAGAATGATTTGACTTTGGAACTGGATTGATGTCGTAGGGGACGTCGCGTGTTTGCTTTTGACTTGAAAAGAGGAGAAGAATCGAAAACGAATCAAAGAGGAAGTGGAATGGTTGGAAGGTGAAGGAAGAAGAAGGAGAAGAGAAGAAGAAAAGAAGAAAAGATGGAAAATTTGGCCGGCCGAATGAGCATCGCCACAGTGGCTCGGGGTTTTCTCGTTGACAAATGCTTCAACAGAAAGGCTTTCAGAACTCTTTACTTTGTAAATCAATTGCTGTCTTGAACCAAAAATGTCCCTCTTATCGAGAACGAAAGGGATCACAAAAACAAGATCCGCCTCGACGGTCTCACTCGAGTGAGGTGTTCGAAGCTTCTCGAGGTCGAACTCAAACGCAGACTTGTATCAACAAGTACAGGATTTGATAAACATTCTCTTCGCTCTAAAAGTTGGGGAACTTCTTCCCAAGAGGGAAGATTCGAGCTACACTTTCAAGAAAAAAAAACCAAAATGAGCCCCATTTCCAAAGTTGCATCCTATCACGACGGAAGACCTGCTTAAAAGCATGAAGCATTAAGAAACCAAATGGAGGTACTGACAAAAGAAACAGAAGAAAACACGATCGTTAGCGTCGAGATCACTCTGCAAAGACAAGAGCGCTTCTTGATTTGATCTGGGGCAGGAATCGTGTTTTCGACTCACTTCTCATCTATGTATCTGCCTTCTCCATTGATTTTGCTTCCATTCTATTCTTGGAGTCCTACTTCTCTGAAGATAGGCATTGACAGTCCCGTTGTTGACATTGATTCCATCCAGGTAAGGGAAAACGAGAGGTTCAGCTTGGAGCAACTTGTTGGCAGACTGATCCTGCGATGAGAACATTTCTCTTGTTCCTTGACGGAGAGTATTGAGATTGAGCTCTACCAATGATGAACAAGACGATTGCAAAATCGAGACTAGATCTTGTGCGACGTCTTCTTCTTTAATTCCTAATTGGTTCACTACTTGGCCATCGAACGAGATTGAAAGCTTCTTTAACTTGCCAAAAGAAGCCTGACCGAACAGCTTCACTAAGAAGATCATCGTACCATCTAGACGAAGCTCCTCGAGGTTTGCAAAGGAAGGTGATTCTGGGATGTTGAGATTTGATGAAAAGGAAGTGATGTCGAGCTCTCGACTTGGTCCTTGCCAATGCCAAAAGACTGCCGAAGTGATCCTTTCGAAGCGAGGAATGAGGGGAGTCATGAACTTGACTATGTCTTGAGCAGAGGAAGAAGTGGGAGATAGATGAAGATGCTTAAGGTTTCGTGCAGGAAGCTCTCTCCAGTGCTCTGCTACTTCTGAAGAACTGGAAAAATCCAGAGTTTCCAACTTCTCTAGATTCAGCAAGTCCAATTTCCGTTCCATATCCTTCTCTTCTTCCGTGAACGCTTGAGGTTTCAGAGTGGTGAGCAAAGAGATGCATTGATCGGAGAGATTGAGGAGATCCATGTAACTTAAAGTCGACTCCTCTTCCTGTTTTCCTTTCTTCTTTTTGGAGACTAAAAATTGTTTGAGATTGGGAACTTTAGCAGTCTTGAACAGCCTTCTCTTCAGCATCTGGGGAGAGAGCTCTAAAATTTTGAGGTCAGGTAACTCGAGTTGATTGGTAGGTCCAGTGAAAACTTGGTCTTGATCATCTTGAGGTCGCACAGGTTCGTCGAAAATGACCTTGGTCAACGATGGATTCCGATTGAGAATGGAGAAGAGTAATTCGTTTGAGATTTGAAGTTCGTCTCTGGGAGCTTTGATGATAAGCTCCTCCAGTCCTGTCCCGATCCACTCCAAGATTTGATCTGCTTCTAGGTTCCAATCCCATTCTACACCATCCAAGCCAATCTCCAGACTTTTGAACCGAGAATTGAAAGTGTTATCCTTTGGTAATTGAATAATCTCCCTCTTGAATTCCCTTTTGCTTTCCGAAGGGTCGTAGAAGGACACCGAGAGCTTCGAGAGCTTTGGACATTGAAGGACTAGGTTCCATGCTTCTAAAGGTTTCGAATTTACATCGATTTCTAGATGGAGATCTTTGATGGTAGAGGCTTGGGAAGCGATTCGGTTGAGCAGACGAGAGAAGCTTGCTTTCACTATAAAACTCATAGGCTTCTTTTGAAATGATGCAGAGCAGATTCCAACTTTTGTAAAGCCGATTTGAGGAAGTTTTGTAATGATGCTGGTGACTTGGTCGATGATGATTCGATATCCGTCATAAGCATTGTTTTTGGAAATTCTCGTTGAGTGCCAACCTTCTTCTTTGACCATCCTTTGGATCTAATCCCTCCTGAACCAGACACATTGGGAAAGGAATTTCGAGACTGATATCTCTCAGGACGGGATATGAAGTAGCCAAGTCTAATACTAACTGAATGAAATGCTCTGAAATGTGCAGCTTGTCCTCATAAGATTCCCACATTTCATCTTGAACCTCGAAATGAATTCTCTCTGGCAATTTCCCACCAAAGGCTATCTGCTGCAGATTGATCCGCAATGGAGACACCATTCCTTGACGTGCACTGACTGCATAAGGGTAGTCTGAGAGAACTTCCTGCCAATACCAAGAGATATCTAGATAGAGCTCTTTGATTGAACGATTAGACCAGAAGAAGTGTAAGAGCAAACGCTGAATCTCTGGTCCGCTCAAGTATTGCCTTGTGGGACGATTGTTCTTGTCAAGGATGAGGTCTAGAATGCGATGTAGGAATGGATCTTGAAGTCTGCCCTTCCATGCTTTCGAGACTCTTTCCGATCGAGTAAGAGCTGCAGTGTTGAGTAGACCAAAGATTTGCGACTGAGTTTCTGATGGCAGGTTCGACACTGGATCGACCATCTGGTTGCAATGGATGGCGTTGCTTGATCTTGATTTATAAAGAGAAGAATCGAAGAAGAGAGTGGCGTGGAATGGTATAAGAGAGAAAGAATCGATGAATCTTTTCTTCCTCGAGATCCACACGCGACGCTTCAAGCTTTAAATTTGCTCATTTAAAGCTGACATTGTTATGGAACGACTACGTTTCTGTTATACAATGGATTTACAAAACATTTCTAGACTTCAAGCAATGACACATTCATCACCCTCCTCAATCTCTCCTCCCGTAAGCCTATGACTCTGCAAAAACCGAATGAAATTTCTTGCACTCAACCTCTCCGAAATCCCATTAGTTTCATTCATTTCCATATTCTTCCTAACAATCTCTTCTTTTTCCTCCATTTTATCGTTCAACTTCTTCCCATTCGGTTTGATAGGTCCGAAAATCCTAGGAGTATCATCAATCCCGGACACAGCCAATAAAGGTAATGAAGGATGAGGTTGTAAAACATTGACTACAGAACTATCTGCTTTGTAAATTCCAATCAATTCAGATGATGATTTTTCATAGATGAAGAAATTTCCATCATCAGATCCAGTGATGACGTATTGATCTTTGTTTCCTAGATAATTCACATCTTTGACTGTTTCGATGTTTCTATGACCTGAGTATTTCGATATTGGATGAATGATTGGGATTGACTTGTTGAAGTTCTTCTTTGACTCGGATCGTTGTTGTCTAGCGAAGATTCCATCTGGATCGGATTCCGAGCCTGATTCAGAATGAGCTTCATCAGATCCATCGTCTACTGAGATAGTTTCTTCTTCGGACGCCTCTTGATCTTGATCTTGGGGTGTCTCAGTATCAGACTCTTCTGTCGAACTTGCGACCTGCTCATCGATTTGCATCTGATCTTCTACAGAGCTTTCTCTAACCTCTTCTTCTTTCCACCCGTCTCTGATAACTGGCTCGGCCAATTCCCAAATTCTATCCAAGATTTGATTCATTTGAGCTCTATTCTCCCAGTCGAAAGCGTGACTGAATTCTTCTTCCAAGATTCTACTGATTTCCAGTACCGAGTTTGAGTGTTCGACAAAAGGCAACAGAGCAGTTCCAGCTTCGTCTACTCCTGGAGGATACGTTTTCAATAAAAGCAGAGCTTTCGCCAAAGCTGTTGACATCTCGGTTGTGGAGAAAGGGTGTTTCTTCGATTTAGTTGTTTCCTGGATGCTACTTTGAAGATCGGACAATTTCGAAAGTCTTGAGTTCATGTAAGCTAGAGATTTGAGATTCGCAGAACGTGGAAAGAGGTACTCAATCATCTCCTCACGAAGTGCTTTCAATTGAGTGGAAGAAGAAGCTGAAGGAATAAATCTGCTCTCTGAAGTATTGGAACTTTTGAAACGATTCGATTGATGAGTTGAGAAGTTGAGATTGGCCTTGTTTACTTGAGCTGGAGGATCTGAAAGCTTGAATCTGTAGATAGCGTCGGGACTGTAAGAGAGAATGAGCTAAGGGGAAAAAAGAGAAAGAGAGAAAGAATGACAGAAGATGATGTGAGCTTTGGATTCATCGAGCTTCTAGAAAGAACTTTCGAGCCAATCTGTTTTGTTCGATGCTTACCTCCTCTTCCTCACTATGCTGAGAGATCTTAGCAGCAGTGATATGAGCATCTTTCATCCTATCTTTCCTGTTCATCTCGAGCTTTCTTCTCTTTCTTCTTCCTGATCTTTCTTCTCTCATCTCATCTTCTTCGTCTTTTCTCTCATCTTCATCATCATCTTCTCCACTCTCATCATCAACTTCCACCTCCTGATTTCCATCTCCATCGAATCCATCTTCAGGTATTCCGAATCTTCTAACGCATTTCGAAAGACTCGTTTCATCATTTCCATCCATCTTGACTCCCCATTCTTCTTTCAAAATCCTAGGATTCATTCTTCTATCTTGAAGGTAAGCATAAGGAGAAGTCCCAGCTGCAATGAACAACCATGGAGAAGCTTTAGAGATTGAGATCGAGTAGAGAGAAAATGGGAATGAAGCTATTGGTGGAGGACAATTTGAAGAAGAACAATCGTGCTTCAATCTCAAATCAAATTCTCTAACATCTCCATCCTCCGAACAAGTCAAGAAGGTGTCTGGACTGAATTGAGTCTCTATCCTCTTTGCTCTCCCTCTGTGACATTTGTAGATCCTTATGCAAGCATTTGAATCTTCAGAATAATGTTGATAAGAACCGAAACCAGAGGGATTGGATTTTGTAGTTGAGAAAGCAGAAGCCGAGTTCAAATCAAAGACTCTAACTTGACGATCTCCAGCGCAAGAGAAGAGAATAGATGAAGATTGAGGAGCGAACTTGACTGAGAAGATGTTCGCACGATGACCCTATAATGAGGGATAGGGAGAGAACAGGGAATTAGTGATAAGGAATCCATAGCTGTGGAGGCATCAAACCGCTCTCCTCTCACAATGACATTTCCTAGATTGACAATAGTATCTGATAGAACTCACAGTCTCAATGACGGACTTTATACCTATATCTATCTTTGGACGATCCTTCATCTCCTTCTCATCTAGATCCGACTCTTCCTGATCTGAATCTACATCGCCTCTTCTAACGTTTCCTCTACCTCTTCTGTTTCCATTCTCTTTGGAGCCTGAAGTAGCAGTATCGTCTTCTATTCCCATTCCCCATAGAATGATATTTCTATCATCACTTCCAGTTGCCAATAGGCTTCCATCTCGATTCCAATCCAAAGCGTTTACGCAACCTGAATGACCAATCAATTCCTCATTGACTGGATCATAAGATCCCAAAGTAGCTATTCTATCGAATCTGTTGACTATTGAAGGAGTAAAGTTGGAGTAAAAGGAAGGAGAGATTGGATGAGATTTGGGATTGCATCTTAATTTGTGGAGAGAGATGGAATGATCTTGAGCTGATCTTGTTCGGTTGAGATTGAATGCTGAAGTTGACTCCATCTTTGAATGGAATTGGTTCTAAGTTTTGAATGCTTGCATCTTGGGAGGAACTGAGATTGAGATGAGCAAAGTAGTGAGAGTTACTGATTAAAGAAAGTCAGAAGCTAATCTTTCTAGTTTCTCTACCAACCACTACAATTCAATTCAAGAATGAGTTCCAATTCCAAGATTGAATCTTTACAAAAAGATCTAAACTCTGCTGCTCAGGCTTATCAGAAATTACAAACAGGTGCGTTACATCTATCCTCACTTTACTCTACTCTCTCTCTTTATCCACTCAATCATTCCCTTGGACTCATTCATCTCCCTCTTTCTCTTTCTCTCTACATCCTACTCATCAGATCTATCAAAGCAAGTCGAGATCCAGCAGAGGCTAGATTCACAATACAACGAAACAACAAGTGTAGAGAAGGAATTTGGCAAATTGGAAGATGGCGATGAAGTCTTCAAGTTGATGGGTCCTGTCCTCGTAAAGCAGGAGGTGGAAGAGGCGAAAATCAATGTTCAGAAAAGAGTAGAGTTTATAAAGTCTGAATTGTGAGTGAGAAGAACAAGATAACTGGAGGTCAAGGTGGGGATAGATTGAGATTGGATAGTGGAATGAGTCCTTCATATCAAGTGAAATGGAATCAAGTTCAAGTACAAGTTCAGTGCTGATGTCTCGAATACGCAGAATTCAGCCGCTGCGATATTCTTCCAAACGATGGCAGTTCTGATTCAATCAGACTAGAATGCAAGGGGAGTCTTGAGAAAATGAAGCTTAGGCCTTTCTCTCTCAATAGACAAAATGGCAAAGGGAGTCTCTCTCGAGATTCCTTTATCTGCAAAAAATCATCAAAGTCATCTTCAATTGCGATCTTTCAAGCTCCTGAGACTGCCTTTGGCTCTTCCATCTCTTCCAAGTTGCCTTTCGACACTCTAATCGATTCTTGCTCGAGATTCCAATCTTTCACAAGTCCCTTGTGCTGAAATTTTTCTTTTTCCTTCTCCCTTTGTTTCGAATCTTTCTTTCTTTCTAACCAGATCCCGAGTGGAGAAGCAGATCAAAGAGACAAATGATCAGTGTGAACATAGAAAGATGGAGGTGAGTTTCAGTTTCTCTCTCTCATTCAAATCGAAACCAACAGACCAAAGTGGAAGATACTCTTCTTAAATCGAGACTCCCTAGAGTCAAAATGATTTTCTCGGTCTCGAAGTATGCAAAAGAGAGCTCTGAAAGATTTGTTCGAACTCGTTTTCTTTTCATGGAACTGATCTCTGTTCGATCCATTTCTTCCGCTTTGTTTTTTCTCTCTATAGGTCATTACGATTCAGCAGAAGATTCAGGATATAGGAGAAGGAGTAGATGAGGATGGAAATGGTCCTGCCAATGGTGCTTCAAATGGAGTTCAAGTTGGAGCTTGAAAAGTCAAAGTGAATGAATCGATTCGACGAACTTTTAGCCTGGGGGAAGCGTTATTCCTTTCTCTTTCTCGATGGTCAGTGAATCTTTCTGGTCTCTTGCTTTCGCTTCTATTGTATCAGTAAAACCGTTCTTTTGTTACTTTCTCTGCCATCGTCTTGTCTTTCGTTTGAACAGTCGACAGAAGAAAGGTTCAGAGATCCGGATCTCTCTATTAAAGAAGGTTCTTCCTTGAGAGCTGTTACTTCTTTTTATCACTTCTTTTCGGTCATTCTGATGGATTCCAGACTTGGTCATCCCTGGTCCAACTCTACTAGTCGGACGCCGAAGCCTGGTTGGAACGAGGTTGATCCACCAGCCCTCGTCACCTATTGCTCGTCATTGACTCTTTGCTGCGTGCTCTCTTGGATGTTTTGTTCGGTTTGGATGGAGGTTTGCCTTGAGGAAATGAAGGAGAGTTTCGAAAGGAAGGGAAGAAGAAGTCGAACAGCGATGGGTTCAATACGGCGCGAAGAAGTGATTTAAGTAAAGTGTTACTTTCCTTGACCTTTTCTCTCCCTTCTACCAACAACCACAACAAATCAACATCAAACAAGATCGCCAAGATGGATCCAATCCAGTTCTTCTCCAACTTGTTCTTTCTTCAAAGACCAATCCAATCCTATCGCCTTCAATACATCGTTGATCTCGCTGAATTGGCACCCGATGTTTTACTCTTCTTGACGTTTGGTCCCATCTTGTTGGTTTGCCTTCTATACATTCTATTCTCAGTCATTGGTTCAATCGTCAAATGCATCGCAACTTTCTTTGGTAAACGTCAAGTTCAAGCTGAATCTCAAAACAGCATGGTGAGCATCAGAGCCGTCGTTCTTTGACAACAGACTCCAATCGCAAACATCCAATCTCAGACCACACTCTCTCTCTTTCTCTTCCTTTCTCCCTTCTGCGATAGGTTATTGGTCAAGATCATGAGGTGCAAGATGGAATCGAATTGGGGAATGAACACGAGGATCATTCTGTTCAAGGTGAGTATCTCTGATGCAAGGGACAGAGGATTTAGAAACAAGGGATGGAGGTGCAGCACTGGCAAAGAACAACACTGGTCCAAAACCAGCATGATTATCGTGTTTCTGAAGATGAGCTCGTGTTTGTTAATCGTTGACAGTATCAAGAATAAATGAACGCAATCTCTGGATGGCAAACAATAGGGTCGTGGAGGCAAAAGCTCACTGTTTGTGTCGACTCTATAGATCTTAATAGCCATTCTCTCTGCCCTTCTCCATTCCCCTCTCTTCAGATGCTTCGACTTCCAACGTTTCGCCTTCCGGTTCAGCAGCAACTCTCGTCGGTCAAGGTTCTCCTATCAAAGTTACGGATGATGCTCCAATCCCAATTCCAGTCCAACAATCTGCTGCTCCAGCTGCAGCTCAAGCTTCAATCGTCGCTCCATTCATCCCACTTTCCGAAGCTCCTCCAAGTTACGTCGCAAACGATGCCAACAATGGTACTCCTACCAAGGTTCCAGTCGCCGCTCTCGCTAATGCCAATGTCGCTAACGCAAATCCAGGTGAGTTTGAGTGTTCATTGTCGGAGTGGGATCGAGATGGGAGTTAGATGGATTGATGGGAGTTAGATGGATTGATGGGAAAGTTGGATTTGGGAACTAGCAGAACGGAGGAAGTCAAAGCTTCCTGATTCTATCGATGAAGATCAAATGCGAAGTTTGTCGAGGACTGTTGAGATAGCAGACCAAGAACTCCTCTGATCTCGATCAACATCACATTCTTCTCTCTTTCTCATCATGTAATCGTCACAGCAGCAACCGGAAGCAACCAATACACCGCAGTACAATTGAAATGGATTTTTGACACCACGGTCTCATTCATCAATGACAATCCAAATGTTCTGACAAAGGCCGAGCTCTACAGAAAACTGTTCGATGCTCATGAAAAGTGAGTTTTTCGACCATCCGTCGCTGAGCTCAGAGATCAGCTACCAGAAGTATCGTAGAACTAACATTGTCTTCTTTTTTCTTTCTCTTCTTTTCTGTGTCCGAACAGGTACGCTGGCGACAATACAACCAGAACCGAAATCGCGTTCTCTAAAAAGCTTCCCGCTCTCTACACCGTAGTCACGGAAGGTAACGACAAGGAAAAACGTAGAGCATTGAAGGGGAGTCCCCTACCCCGATGTCATTAGTGCCTTTTTCGCAAATGGTCGAGATTAAGTTGATCAATCGGAAAGCTTTGGTTGGAGCTATCACCCCATTTCAGTTCTCATTTTCCAGTGTCTCTGTTTTTCGTTCTCCTTGTTGTTCATTCTTTCTATTCCTCCATCATCAAAGATATTGTCACCTCTCTTTCGTTCATACAAGGAATCAATTTGGCATCTCGCATTCAACAATTTTGTATCCAAAGTCAAAAGCAAATCCCACACTCTCTCTCTGTCTTTCTCCTTTTCGTATTTCTCTTTTCACTTCTATTCCATTTCTTTCTACTATATATGTTCATTCTAAATCTTGTTCCATAGATGTTGATTCTTTCGTCGCTCCTTAATAAAACAGTCTTTTCCCCTCGAACATCCGGTTGGACTCTGGAGTCTGATCTCCTTTGCAGATACTTTCAAGATGTTTTGTTTTCATCGAGATCATTGTCTGCTTTCTGCAGACTCGATATAGCTACTCGATACAGCTTCGAGAAGAGCCGTCAGAGAGCAGTCAATTGAGTCAAAGATGACCAAGGAATTCTGTCGACTGATCACGACCAAAGAAGAGGTGAGACGTGAGACTCTTCAGATTGGATATCAGTCGATTCACTTTTAAACTTTTTCATGCTGGAATTGAGAAGAAAAATGCTCAAGGCTGGTGAACCAAAGGGTCTGGTACTTTACAGAGTCGAGATTAGTGATCTAGAAAGACAAAGAACATGCGGATTCGGAAAATGGATTGACAGCAGATCGAGTCTCAAGCGAGAACATGATAAGGCAGTCGTTTCGGAAGAGAAGGAACAGACTGTATGCGTCAATTTTCGGCTGTGGCGTACGACCAAGGTTCTTAAGGAAGGGAGAAAAGGAAAGAAGATGGAATGTGGGACGTCTGAGAATTTGTAAAGCCTGCGGAGATCCTTGAAACGAGAGTGTGAACTGGCTGTCAAGGCTTAATTGCCGCCTGAATGGAGAGGGATGGTCTGGCTGGGGCCAGAACGAGTCTTTGAAGAAGACTGCGAGTCAGGAAAGAGGAGTTGACGAGGAGTGATGAGATTTCTCTGAGAAAAGCCCACAGCAAACCAGGGATTGGACGCTCTTCGAACCTGCTACCTCCGAGCTCCCAAAGAATGACCAAAGCTCAATCGCTTTCTTTCCGTCCAGATCGACTGGAAACGAGTCTTTGAAGAAGACTGCGAGTCAGGAAAGAGGAGTTGACGAGGAGTGATGAGATTTCTCTGAGAAAAGCCCACAGCAAACCAGGGATTGGACGCTCTTCGAACCTGCTACCTCCGAGCTCCCAAAGAATGACCAAAGCTCAATCGCTTTCTTTCCGTCCAGATCGACTGGAAACGAGTCTTTGAAGAAGAGTGCGAGTCAGGAAAGAGGAGTTGACGAGGAGTGATGAGATTTCTCTGAGAAAAGCCCACAGCAAATCAGGGATTGGACGCTCTTCGAACCTGCTACCTCCGAGCTCCCAAAGAATGACCAAAGCTCAGATGCTTGCTGATGT
The DNA here is from genome assembly GCA_030280995.1 of Hemileia vastatrix. Lineage (NCBI taxonomy): Eukaryota > Fungi > Basidiomycota > Pucciniomycetes > Pucciniales > Zaghouaniaceae > Hemileia > Hemileia vastatrix. The sequence continues at coordinate 4,090 of JASXTE010000399.1, read as the reverse complement.
TCCAGATCGACTGGAAACGAGTCTTTGAAGGTGAGAGCGTGTCGAGAAGAGTCGATGACGAAGGTGTCCTCGAGAAATCAGTAGTCTGAAGATGGCGAAGCCATCGATCCGAGCAAAGCTTTTCCCTCCGACCTAAGACTGATCAGAGCACAAATGGATCATTGGTTCATCTTAAAGACTTGACAGTCAGGAGAAACTCGTATTCAGTCTTGAATGTCCCAGTTTCCGCTGAAGTCCATCTGATTCTCGGCGTCATCTTACTTTGCTGTCGACACGACTCCCTCTTTCTCTTCTTTCTCTGTATTCTCACTTGCTAAACTTGATAAATGCATTGGAGTTCTTAGAATCTTCTTATTTCCATAGATCAGTGAAAAATGCGAGCCAGAGTTGGTCGAAGGGGATGAAATGTCTCACTACCTTGACGACGCTCATTCAAACTCAATTTTGGGAGAAGACAAGGTGGGTAATAAAGGACTGAGCCTTTCTCTTCCTAACTCTCTAGACAAACCCCAAGGAACAACTATCAGTTCAACAAGATGAACAATCAAAACGTCCCAACTCCAAGGAGTCCAGTTATAGGTCAAGAAGGTGGATCTTTGCAAGAGGTGAGTGACGTTGGCCATGCTCTTTCTCCCACTTCGAGAAATCGCTTCGTCGGTCCCTTGTGTTCTTTCAGTCTCGCTAACTTTTCGATTCATTTCATTCAATGTTCTCTCTTCAGTCCCATGGAGCAACTCTGACGGAAATCGAAGAAGAAGGTGAGTACGACCAAGGCAATGTTTGCAGGCTCAGGAGTAGGGGAGATCGGAAGAGGATAGTATGAGATGAAGGTGACTTAATCAACAGGACTAGAAGGATGATCGGTTGATTCAGTAAGGTGATCTGTTGCCTTTGAGGATGATTTGAACATTTCTAGACGAACGGCGACTCGTCGAAAAGAACAACACACCACGAAAGTTGAATCTCTTCTCGATTTTCTCTTTCCTAACATCTCATCTTCATCTTTCTATCTCAATCCACAAATCCCAATCTCATCAGTGTCTCCGTCAAGTACCAACCATGGATCAACTCCAACCTCAACCGATGCAACTAGAAGCGCAATCAATCGTCTAACCTTAGAATTAACTCCAGCAAAGGCTGGTGCTTCGTTGTGTTGCTCGTGCTGCTCGTGCTTTGGTGGAAATGGTGAGTACTTGTGGTAGTGCTTGTAGTAGTAGACTCTCAAGATGGTAGATAGATGGCGAGGTAGATTGAAGATTGGATAGATGGACAGGAAGACGGATGGATGGATGGCTTGTTACAGAAGTCTGCAATGATGAGGTCCAATCATTCGTGCTTCTTCTAAGTCGAATTGGAATCATAGGGAACTCAAATGAATCTCTTGCACTTTGTCTGAAAGAGAACAGAAGGAAACGTGAGCTCATCTGAGACCATCGATGGATGATCCTGTTTCCTGACACTCTCTGCTTTGTCTTCCTTCTCTTCTTCTTCTTCTTTCCTCTATAGACAACAAGGCGATACCTTACAACAAATTTGAACTTCCAATCAATGATGGAAACCATGGTGCCTCAGCTCTCTCTTCTCCTTCCAACGACGGTTCTGCTCCATCTCGTCAAGATCAGCCAACCTCTTCTTCTTCCAACCAAGAGATCGTTCGTAGAACCAACAATCTCAACAACAATTCGATCCAGGAAACAAGAACTAGAAATGGTGGTCTAGCTGTCTCCAGTCATCAAACACCTTCCAAAGATCCTCAAGAGAGATTGATTCTAGACTGCTTCCTTCATCTTCTTTCATTCCTTCCACCCGAGTCAATCGCAACGACTGAAGCTGTCAGCTCTAGATGGAGGAACGAAATCCGTTCAAGTGGAAGTCTCCATCAAGAAATGAACCTGATGAGGTTAGGACTGGAAGTTCCAATCAAAGATTTCATCAGTCACTTCCGTCGCCTTTCTTTGTTGGCTCATCACAGACTGGTCAAAGTTAGTCTGAATATGGTCAAGCTGCTGGGCTGATTACCTCTGGAGAGGAAAGAACTATGACAACACTGAATGCCATCAGCTATTTGAAAATCTTCTCTTTGGATCCAAGTATTCTCTAAGGGAGGCTTCATTGGTATTTCGGTTGGATGGCAGGTTTTTTCACGAGTTCAATCGTTCTTTCTTCCCACTGGTCAATTCTTTACTTCAACAACTTCAATCCTTTCCACTGTTAGAATCAATCTGCATAGAAGGTCCGACTGGTGTCTCTTTTGTTTTGCAATCTGATCAAAATGGATCCAGAGCTTTCCAAATCAAAGACAATTTCGACGAGCTGGACTGGGGTACTGGCCCTTACCCTCATGTCGATCTTTCAAGCATCATAACTACGGAAGATGGGTTTATGGAGAATACTGATCGCTCTCATATAGTTCCAATGGTCGAACATGGTATGAAGTTTTTGGGAGATGGAGCTGGTTTTACCGAATTTGATGCCTCATACACCTTCCAAGACATTGGATCTACTTCCATCTTTGATTCTCTCTCAAGCTCGAAATCAAGCTTAAAGAATCTCAAACTGCACTGGTATGGATCAGACATGGAACTCAGACATGTATGGGACTTCGTTATTCAGTGCGACAATCTCAAATCATTGTGTCTGGTAGAGTCAGAAGAGGAAGAAGAGGTCCCATCAATATATCTGGAATTTCAGAAAGTAGGTAGGATCAATTCAAACCTGGAAGTCTTCATTCTCGACCTTTACGATGGCATAGTCGATTGGAAGAACGCTTCAAATTGGTTGGGTGGGAAGCTGAAAGTCTTGAAACTCTTTAGTCCTTGTCTGATGACTCCTTTGGATTTAGGACGGATCTTGAAGAACAACACAAGAAGTCTCATCACTTTGGAATTAAGATCCATCTCTCATCCAGGAGATGAGACAGATGGAGAGACCGTTCAGACTTCAATTCCACTGTCGCTACCAAATCTCAAAGAACTTTCATTGGGAAGTTTATCTCTACCTCTCTTTGATCTCTTTACCACCTTCTCCATTTATCCAAGTCTTCAAAAGCTCTCATTCATAGATCATAAAGGAGAACATCGTCAAAGATCCCTTGATTGCTTTCTAGCACTTCTCAAGGCCAACTCTTTGACTCTAACCTTTATCTATTGCTCTCATGACAAGGAAGCTGACTTTAACTTCCTATCTGAACCACTCGACCTCAAATTCAATCAACTTGAAGAACTTTGGTTCTACAATACTCCAAGGCTGAGTCTCTGGTTCTCAACTCTCGCAAGTGAATTCCCTCAGCTCCTGTCTTTATTGTCAGCCGAGAGTGCTCACGACGCCTTTCAGCGCAAGTCACCTTTACTTAAGACTCTCAAGAGCTGTTAGACGTCTCTAATCTGGTTTGGGAACATTTCTATCTTGGAAACATACTTTGCCCTGAGTTTTGTCCTTTCTTATACTACTTGATATCCTCTCCGTTCCCTCGCTTTTCGTCTTTCTGTATCTGTCCTAGAAGGTGACTCTCTTTTTTTCCCTATCGTTCCAATTCGGACCATTTCTTTTATCAAGATGTCAGCAATTCAGCACTTGCAGCCTTCGTCGACAGACTCTTTGTTGTTGGAATCTTTCTTTTGTCTCACCAACCTAGTTCCAAGTTAGTTCTTCTTTCTGTCTATCTTCTCTTTTTTCTTTTTTTTGAGCGTTTCAAGCATCTCTCATTGTGTCACCTCTCCGTCTTGTCTATACAAAGAATCAGTTTGCATTTCGACAGTTTTGTATCTGAGGTCTTAAGCGAATCTCTCTCTCTTTCTTTCGTCGTTTCATCTTCTTTTTTTTCTCATTCTTTGACTCTCTCTTCTTGTCGAACCTTTTTCGTTTTCTTTGGCTGGCTTTGTTTGCGTCCGAATTTTTCGAGTGCGATTTGTGTGCGACGCAAGAAAGAAAGCTTCAAAGGCGCCGAAGAAATCAGAAATAGGTCAGACGTTGACTTTCGAAAAGCGGTGCTGATCAGAAGGGGCTCGAACTTGAGGCTGCATCGGAGCGTGCGAGCGAGCGATCGACGTGGAAAGGCAGATCTTGATTTTCAACTTCTTCTTCTCAACCT
>JASXTE010000687.1:0-29417 GCA_030280995.1 Hemileia vastatrix | reverse complement strand
GATGACCCCTACTTCACAGCAGGGAGAAGCCATACATGTGAGGGTAAAACTCCAAACCACGAATCCTAGTAGACCAATAGACATCATGGCGTAAACCATTCCTAGATACATATTTTACATATGGACCATCTCTTTTTCAACTTATTTAGCCATAACTTTCTCACTTCTTAATAAAACGGGCTCACTTCTTTCCTATAAGTCCATGGCTAGAACCCTTATGAGCTCCAAGCTCTATTAGAGCATGAAAAGTTTCAATTGCATGAATACGCCTTATTTTAACTGATATACACTGGTTAAAATTGAAATAATAGTGAACAAGCTTGAGAACATCCTCCTTTGTTCAAACTACTCACTTGGCTGCAATGACTTGACCATTACGAGTATAAACTTTCCCTCCATAAAGAGGAACAAGCAGATCTAGCTGATAACGGTTATTTTGGCTGACAGAAATAAATATTAGCCCAGACTTAATATTATAGTCAACACTTCCATCACTATCTATCAGTCCTGATAGATAAGCACTGTCATATGTTAGCTCCACTGTTGGGATTATAGTTACCCCATACTTATCGCAGAGCTTCTCAAATTGAGCTTGTCTTACAGGATTTTGAAGTTGACCATTGACAGCATGGAGTACAGACATTATACCCTCTTTATGATGAATTTTGTAACGTAGTCTCTTTACGCCTGATATAAGCTTAATAGAGCCTCCAAAAGCTGACTTGATCTTATAAAGACAAGCACGATCTCTCGTTTCTATAACAATCTCCAGACTGGCACTGGTAGAACCCTTATTTGAGAGTTGAAAACAACCCTTACCATCCATAACTCCTGCAAGTCACTGATTAAATTTACAGCTTTTCTTATATTTATTACTTTCTGAATGTGTTGAAAACATACGTATGGCCTCTGAAATTCCTACTCACATGCTTCACCTTCGGTATATCGAACTACTAAGTGTCACGCATCCATTTTTTAGATACGAGAGTGCTTTGGTTATTTGCGGATTACTAAATTCTACATAGATTGTTACTAGAATTCTAATTATATAGTATATCTGAGTACTAAGTTGAAATGACTCTAGCTTCCTGCATATAGTATGTTGCGTATAGATATTCACTCTATAAGGGCCATCTTGACCAAAAATGCTCTTACCTGAAAACTGACTTACAATATGACTAATAACCCCAAATGCAGGGATAATTAGAATGTAAACTTCTGGATGCAATGATATAATACATTTTTTATATATTATATATCTGGACTATATCTTCATCTTATTCCACTCCGTTAGGAATGATTGTCAGGCCTTATTAGTTTTACTACAAGGTATATACGCCTTAAGGTCACAAAGTTCATAGTAACGAGTTACAAGATGTAGACGATGAAACTTAGCACTCCTACAAGGGTGGTGATTAAAGTAATTTAGCATCATAAATACATCTTCTCGACTCTGGACAGACCAATAGTAGTAGCCATTCTGTGAGGTATCATAGTTAATCACACCGCCAAACAGGGATAGGTAATGTTGTACATCTGCAAGCTGCTTATTCACCACACGTAGTGATAGTTTTGGACGATGATCCTTCATGCTAAACGTGAGGGTACCTTCGGCATCGAAAAACCCTGCAAACCAACCCTTCTGTCAAGTGAGAGGTGCTGGTGAGATAGGAGTGATATTGAGTTCTAGGCACACACGATGGTGTTGCTTAATACGTGTAGTATGACGAATATGCCCATTAATGCAATGTATTAATTTTATTATACCTGCCTTGTTATGTAGTCGATAGCGTCAAGCTCTTGCACCTGAACGTATCTTTATTGCACCTCCTAGCTTATATAGAAGGAAGCGTATACATCGTTCATCTGCTATACTTATAGTGATCTCACACGATGTATAACCCTGTTTGCTAACAAGTAGACAACCATCTCCATCAATTAGGCCCGCTAGTCACTCACAAAAAGGTTCCGGATAAGATGCTGCGCGTGTAGTCTCTGAGGTTCCTACTAGGCTATATGGGTGCCGTTGGTTACCTGCTGATCCCCTGGCATGGTACACATTTTTACTAAGGCTGGATATATTTAGTATAGTTAGGCAACTTATACTATTAGCCATGTACCCTGTTGTTATATAATTTCAGCATATAGCGCAGTGCATATTCATATCTCATGAATAGGGCCATTCTTGACCAAAAAATCCATACTCCTACACTCATCATTAATTACCCATTTAATGAGTCAACACTATAAAGTGTTGTACCCCCTAACGCCCCTCCTCAACCACGTCGAGAGGGTTTACGTAACCCCCCTTCGTAGGGTTGCCTTGCCTGATATGCCGGGTTGCCCGAGTTGATAGAGGAGATTGCTACTCGTCGATCCCATCAGATCATATCTTATGGTATTATATCTAAAGGTGGCCTCGTCAGCCCTCGACGAGGCCTGACGAGAGTACTTTTTAGTTAGTGGGCAAGGAGTCCGACTGTACATTAAGCACCTTTTCAGGCACCCACAAGTGACGCAGTCCGTAGCGATCTCTATAAAAACCGACGGTCTTAGCCTTTTGGTAGCTTTGACCGTTTTCACTTGCATCGCCAGTTGAATTCATTCAACCTCTCACCTTGTCAGGTTAGACTTACTTTTAATCGTTTTCTTCCTAGAGTTACACGATTGACTCGATTTGATGATACAAATAGGGTAAGGACTAGTGTGTAGTGTATAGTCATATATTACTTGCTTAAAGCTAGGTCTTAATATAGGCAGCATCTGCCTAGTAAGCTTCATAGCTTTCGCTAAACTACACACTTTCTTCCGAGACTGAAATGTTATCACATCCATAGTCATTAACGTTATATGTCCGTGATCCATCATCTGAACCTGGGTTGACTTGTCATGCAAGTGTAGTTATATCTGCTAGTTGTACATGATCCATGTTTTCCTTGTTATAGGGTCGTGCATGAAGCCGATACTCAGTCTAAACATCCTAGCTAGGTACATTCTTGCAGTATGATACCCAAATCACCGAAAAAGCTCTGCCCTCTGCCCATTTATTCGTACTTCTCCATTCAGGAGCTAAATAGGATCATATAACTATATTTAGCCTTAATCAAAACATAAAATTTATGCGGCGCACTGATTTGCATCTTACTTATGCGATATTATTTACCTGATCCAAAAAGCATGACATGACTCTTTATTATCATTAGCATTTAGGCATGAACTTAAAGTACTTAACTCTCGTATTATATTACTTCATTCAGTGTAGGAAGTACTGTTCGGTTGATTAGTGTAACAGTTAGGAATCGCATTAAATTGACTTTAGTCTTTACCCTGTTCATGAACTTAACTTGCTTAATAAAGCTAGCCGCTTTACGCGGGATTTATACGTAACTGTTAAATAGATGTACCCTAAGACTTATTTATACATCGTATTGTACTCGTAATTTATATTAGTCCCTTGTATTATTATTATCACGCATCCAAACCAAAGAGTCTCCGTATCAGGTTTTAGTGCCCTCATATCAGATGACTTTTATAAAATGACCTAACCTTACGGAAGCACAAACACCGCGTGTATGCACTTGTCATTATCATTTACTCTCAGTCTTCACCTACAAGCCTTTCCATTAAGTTTTTTGAAGGTAAAGAGCGACTTCCACACTTTGGATTAGCAGCATGACATAACATATTAAGCGGTTCCGTTGAAAGAGTTGGGGGGGTGGACTAAACGCGACGATGATAGGTGACACCATTTGGGTTAGGCAGAAGAGATGTTGGTATAGATGAACTAGAACATAGTATCGAGGATAGTAATGCCCCTTTCCCGAACCGTACGTGATAGTTTCCCATCATACGGCTCTCCATCATAACTTAACCTAACATTTTTATGATAAATTAAATCAAAATTTAAATTAAATTTATTCTATCTCATTAATTCTACATCATTAATAGTCTTATTATATGGCATTCTATACTGACGAATTTATCTATATAGATATATATTTTACCCTAATTATTTATCTCACATAAATCTTATGGTTAATATCCTCATATCCTTAGCATGAAGCATCTCTACTTTGGATTAAATTTTACCCACACCTAGCAGGGTCAAAACTAGCCATACTGAGTTTTATGTAAATAGAGACTGAATAACTGTGGACTAGTTGTTTTTTTGAACCGCATGTTATCAGTCTTATAGTCCGGTTTGATAAAGGATAGGTTGCTGTCAGGGTCTGCTAGTTGACTACCGTACTTCTTATAAACCTTAGCTGTTGAGCTTATACTATATTTCGCTGCAAGAAGTTTAGCGCAAGAAGTTTTTAGTGTTACATTAAGGAAGGATACTATTCAGCTATAATTTTGTACAAATGAATAATAGTTAATAAAACCTCTGAAGACTGAGTTATAAAGAATAATAATTTCTCTATGAGTTCTATGTATTCACATAAACCTAGGACTAGGTTTATTTTTTTGAATGAAGTGACTAGATGTTAGTCTCTCTCTCAGTCTGTCAAGTGAAACATTTATTTGTAGTTGTAGATTATTTCTTTGTTTTAATGATTCTCCTATTTTAGGAGATAGGTTCTTTTTTTGATGCTGATGCTGATGCTCCCTCTTTATTATTACTCCTATAAATTCAGCATTATCTATCCCTAGATTGAGGGTTCCATATGAACTCACTATAAGTCCAATATCCTTACAGAATTGGGTCATCTGTCTCATAATTATTTTCGTATCTATATAGCTACCACAAATACCAATGACTCAAACGTCGGCATATCTAACGTAATTTAGTTGTTTATCATAGGCATCGCTGGAATTTGTATTAGGTAGTTTATTAGTCTCCTTGAATAGTGATTTTACATTATCTATTTCACATGCCGCATTAACTCTATTGGCCTTATCTCCAAGGCTAGCGTAATGTTTATACACCCTCCCACTCTCAAACCCTTCTTTTATAGTTTTCATATATTCATCCAGTTGATGTATGAAAATATTGCTCAGGATTGGGCTAATAATTGACCCTTGAGGCGTACCTACTACATTATGTTCGTCCGGTCTAAACTCAAAGTATCCACATTCTAGGCTCTTTCTAATTAGTTTAGTAAACTGTCTATCTATAATTTTATTCTCGATAATATCCATCAGTCTACCATGATCTATACTATTTATGTTTAGGCTTATTTTACATTCGATTATTCATACAGCAGACTTAAATGTTATTATAATGGATTTAAGAGCAGAATGACTACATTTATTAGGTCTAAACCCGTGACTAGAATCGAGAAAAGTGGGTTCATAAATCGCATTAAGAATCATTCTAATTGCTTCTTGTACGATCAGGTCTCGTGGAGGAGCCATGGTTAGTTGTCTGGTCCCTATACCTGCCTTATTAATGTGAATACGTCGTCCAGGTTTAAACATGAAAGTCTCTGTTTTAAGACTCTCACTTAGCTGTGATAAATATTCGTTGGAAATTTTTTCTTGTGTCTCCTTGAACACACCAAAAGAGGGTGTCACAGGTTTTGACTTAATGTTTTTATAAGCCATTTCCAGAAAGGCTGGATCGTATATAAACTTTATTAGTTTACCTATCATTACTTTATCTGGGTTATTCTTACAAAATTCCTCTAGGCTACCTAGTTTGGATCTCCTATATTCAGCACTCGTTATAGTGTAGTATGATCTAATGTAAAATATTGTAATGACTGTATGTCTTCCCCTTCACATTGTGTTACCTATGCCGTATCTAACACCACGACATGCTAGTCGGGTACTACCCATAACTCTGTGACCTTTATACTTACGCATATAAGGCCATCCCATAGTCGCTGCATGGGTTGACTCACTCTCCTTAGGTTGTTCACTCATCCCCTTGATCCATCTTATGGATAGACATGCTAAAATGTTCACTCAAATGAGTCCCCGTTCCGTACTCATTTGCATCTTGTTCAGCCCATAACGACCTAGCTGACCCCTGGCTATAGCGGGCATTAGGTATTGAACTTCAAGCAGTGTAGCTTTAACCGTAGAAAGAACATCTCACAGGCCCTCAACACTTAGTCGCTTAGTTTGAGCTCCCATTTCTACCATAAATGCTTTGTTCAGCCTTGGGCTTTCCCCTCGACCTAGCTCTGATGATGTCATAATATAGTGAAAATTAAGGTCTACTCCGTAGACACAACCCATGAAACTGCAATGGCGCACAATAGGATCTCCACCTGCAGCACTATCATAAAAGGCTGTATTAAAATTTCTATCCGTAAGTAGCCAATTATGTTACCATTAGACCGTTTAAATCTAAGCTCCTACATTTACATGTAGGTTCAGACTATGTCTTTATCTTAATATTCTCTCTCCATCTACATTTATGTATAGAGGGGTGTTGAAGTTAAGATAGGGGACACTCGTGTTGAGATTCTTGTTGATTTACTCACTCATTAGTCGTTGAACGTTCTAATCCATTTTACCCACCCCCCCCCCCCATCTGTTTATTCCACTCATAATCCCACTATCCCCCCCCACGTCCGATATCTCCTGAAGGAGATAACCATGGGCTTTATTTATAAACTGGGTTAAAATACATAAATTAGGATCGCTGCAAATTGAGCAATGGTTAGTCGCTTGTCCTTGCCATTCACCCCCCCCTTTTCTATTACCACTCGCATAGTAACGCAACTTATATACACTATTTGATCTTATTCATACTGCCATATTTTAACTCATATCATGATATGTAACTTAGTTTAAGTCTTATTATACTTTATATCTTTAGTTACATAATGTTGTACACACCCCCCCACTATTACTACCTTATAAATCCCTCTCGAATGTAAATACTGGGCTTACAGGCCTAACAGCTTAATATTTAGGTCATACCTAATCACCTGTACATTCATCAGTCTTACAACCTCGGGTCCTGTTAAGTTATCCGAGCAAAGTACTAGTGAGCATTGTAGAATATGTATACTCCAGACATGATTCCATGTGCCAGAGCCACCGAATTCATAAAATGAAATATATCGAGTAACCTCCACATTGTTCACATATCAGAGGGTTATTTAATCACCTAGTACAATATATGTTCTTGTACTGATGGCTGCTATCTCATAATATACTTTCCTCCTACAAACCCATAAAGGACTAAGTAAAGCTAAAGCTATTGTTCAAAACACGTATCAAATGTAAACATACTTAGTCATTAACATCTCTAGCTTAAACCTATAAGTATCAAATTTAGTGCTTTTGGTTATAAAATGTCCCCCCCCCCATCACCAGGTCTTCGCCCTGTCATAACCAAATACTTAGTATAGCTGTTGACAGAGGTGTAAACATTCGTAGATAATGTGACATCATGGTCAGTCCTACACCTAGTGTGTTTCCGTGGTTGTATATAGTTTACTCCTTTACTCCACGGAATGAGTGCAGTACTATGGGTAAGTTTTTAAAGGTTTACTGATGCTTGCTTCCTTCTATAAAACCCAAACACATCATACGTGTGTGGGAACCCAAAGAAGAACGTTACAGGGTCTCAATGTGTGCGGTTTACCGTCGTAAACGCATTCACCAACTCCCCCCCCCATAATATGGGTTACAGTATGAATTAGATAAATATTATTGTATGCCTTAATCGTAATGGCCTTTTATATCTTGGCTTACAGAGTCCTGCTCTATGCATAAAGCTCTATAACAATACCTTATATTGCTAAAGGGTAAGCACTCTTATCTTCACAAATAAAATGAGACTGTATCTTACTAATGAATATATAACATATACACCTCGTAGCACATCCCTTTCCACCCTGACATTAACATTAACACTGACATTAACATTAACACTAACATTAATATTAACACTGATATTAACATTAACACTAACATTAACATTAACACTGACATTAACATTAACACTAACATTAACTCCAGGAGGGGTGAGGGTGTGTGTGGTGAGTATTTTGCAAGTTAAAGAACTAAACTATCAAAAGCATGGACCGACTTTTTATTAGCTTCAGATGATCTCAGTTAAAGATGGTACGCCGATCATTCATTTGCGACTTAATTTCTAGAATGGCACTAGCATTATCCTTATGGATAGCCTTTTGAAAATAATAAAATACATGACACCACGAATTAAAGTCTATAAACTTTGACCCAAAGAGTGGATACTTTACTAGATAGTTGACTAGAATAGTATGACTACTTACAGTTGAAGTACGTACACGGTATTGTGGATGTTTTATATCTCCTCGAATTTGATTGACAGACACAAGTAGGAAATATGCAATTTTTTTTATAACATCCATATTATCCATACCTCGCTTGCTTACTTTAGATTGTGTTAGTTCAAGAGAACAAGCTAGACGAGGATACTTAGAAGTAATACTAGTTATAACTAGAAAGCACCCCTCTGCTTCAATAAAGCCTGTTAGTCAAGCATTAGAGTTAAGTGGAGAAGTGTCTAGCTCCTGTGCTGAAATCATTATACCCGCTGTATCTGTATGGGTATTTTTCAGGCGAGTCAGGTTCTTTATATTCATATAGTCAATCAGCTGTTTAAGGTCGTAAATCTTAGGTGTACGTATATATCCATTGATCTTTGAAACAACATGAAAAAGACCTGAAAAGCTATTTACAGTGTATACGTATGCAGCTGCTTGCTTCTTTTTCATAATCGATCCGTGTCCAATGATTTCTGCAATATGTATTACTAATGGAAAATCCTTGGCTGCAAAAGACATTTGAATGGATGGATAGCATGGATGACCTTTAGGTGACCGCTCTGTCTTAGGAATTACAATGCATCCATCCCCTTCAATGAGACCTGCAAGATAACTCCAAAATTTACCTCCTTCTCTTCCCTCTCCCACCTCACCTCCAGAGATGGGAGATCTATGAGCAGCTATTCCTTGCGGTGATAGGGAAGAAGGGTTATGTTGATCTTCTCCATTCGTATCCCTCCACACACACATATATGCGTGTTTTGGGCTATCTTCTTTAATATTTTTATTAGTATTAGTCATTAGCTCTGGCGCACTAGTCTTTGAGGTTCTGCATAGACATGTAGTTCTATGCATTACCTGCTGATTGTCTTTCATATGATGACATGTAAAGAATTCCCAGCATACAGCCATATTTAGAGCTGGCACCATTTTATGATGATGATTATTAATACCGGCTAGAACAGGTAGACTTAGGAGCAGTAGAACTGCTGTTACTATAATTGCTCAAGCAAAGAGTGGTAGTTTATGAAGTGATATTCCTTGATTTCTCATATTTAGTACTGTTGTAATGACTTAATCACCATGCTTTCGCAGGGTGCTGGACTATATCTTCAGCGCATCTACTTTTTATTTCGAATGTAGAAAAATAAACAAAAACAACAAGTAGATACGGTGTCTCACGTATAGTCTCTGAGGATCCATTCTGTCCTATTTACACAGAACACTTGTTACCTGCTGATTGTCCATTGTACATCTTCAAGATTGTCACCCAACATTCATAGGTTTTACTTTCTTTTTGTCACTCCTGCCCCCCCCCTATAAAGAAAGAGCTGGGGTAATAAAAATTAAAACTGCTCCTTAATCATCATCTTCTGGTTTTTGTTTTTTTTTTATCGGCTGGGCTGGGCTGGGCCGGCTTTTTATAAAAAAAGGAAGAAGAAGAGCATGAACCCATCTAGTCTTTATATGGTACTTGAAGCTTTAGGAGATCCCAGCATACAGTGAGAATTTTTATATGAACCCCATTACTATTTTAAATCTTAGCTTATAATTAAAGCTATTGATGTGTTCCATAGCACTTGTACCCATAATAAAAAAAACACATCTTTACTGTCTAGTCGTTTAACTAGTGTTTTTTGTGTAGCAGGATAGCCTTTTTTATAAACGCTACGCAACTACCTAGGCTCATAAAATACCCAAATTTGGGGTACTTCTTGTACTTTCTTGGAATATATTTACAGGCCTACTTAAACTGTTTACAGGCTTAGCTAAATTAAATTTAACTCTATCTATCGTTAGCATCTCCCTCAGCTCTATATCACCCCTAGCAAGAGAGGCTAGCACTGCCTCTTCAACCCGTTCTCGTGTAAATACATACTTACCCAGATAATAAGTACCTTTTATTAGGTGCTTAGTAAAAGTATGGTAATTAATTTTGAACTTATTGATAAATTCACTTTGCTTGTTAGAACTATAGTAGAGAATTGTTATATCCCTGTTGTATATATAGAGTGTTTTACTATTTGAGCCTGAAGGATTTCCATTTCCTGCCACTCTAATAGTATTTAGGTCAAAAGCAGAATCAAGTAGATAATACTGTTCTAGAAGTAGTTCAAGACGAATATCCGGGTTAAATGGAGTGAGTACTACTTCTAGTGTAAATATATCCATACCTTGACGATAGAACAGAGGTATAAACTTCCCTATCTCCTTCTGTTCTTCTGAAAAATAAGAACGTAGTCGCACTGGCATATTATAAGCAGAACCTACATACTTACTACCTGAAGGCTTATGCGTTCAAATATAAATACCCGGGATGGGAGCATTTACTCCCCTTTTCCTAATCGTTCGTATTAGGGTTTTTTTTTCAGGTACTTGAGTAAATATGATCCTAGGACTAAGAAGAAGAGATTCTATATCCTTATCTGTAATATGAGTGTCACATAGCTTGTTAAGAATATCTGCTGTAGCAGGAACACCCTTACTCTGGTACTCCTGTGCAAGTTCAAACTTATGCCTTGTTACTGTAGAGCTGTCGCCGCCTATAATAGACGTTTTTCACACTTGACGACTACCTTCAAATTTATTTGTATTATAAAATTTAGGTTCTTTAGGATAACCTGAAGGTATAGGTATAGGTATGCTAACGGATGATTTACCTCTTGTAAAAATTTTTATTCTAGACAGTATACTTTTATTTAGTTGGAAAAAGAAAACAAAAGTATTTATTATGATACAAGTTTCTTGAAAATTCGAGTTCATAGCTCCAAGAAGACTAGAAATCCCTGCCAGGTGTAGTGAAAAAATGACACAATCTACGGCACCTCCTGAATGTGATCCTAGTAGACTTAGTGGTGGATAACATTTTTATTGATAACCTAAATATGTTTATACATATTGGCTAAGCCTGGCTTCCACCAGGGATCGGACTATACCTTTATTCAACCGTGAATATTATAATTATAACTTACTTACGAATCTTAAAATTCTTATCTTGCCGAATTGATCGTATTTCTTGCATTATATTTATAATTTTGTTAAGGTATTCATAACTAGGTTTTTGTTTCATAAAAGATCGTGCTCAAATACGATATTCTAGAGATTTTATTCCTTTTATAGTTCTATGAAAATATTGTACAAGATGGAAAATACTGCTTGTCTTTGTTGTAACAACTGTATTATAAGTTTTTTTAGTTATTACGTTAGCTCTGAAAATATAACCTAGTGCTTTACATACAATGAGGTCTCGCTTCTGCGTTACCTCAAAAGCATGTACTATTCGTCCTTTTTCATTAACGACAAGATAAAAACAGCCTTCAGCTTCAGTGAATCCAATAATTCAGTTTTTAGATATAACAGCTTCAGCATCCGTTAGATTAAGAACCTTATAGTCGATAATAGACCATGCTGGAGAGATATAATCTTCCGGTTCCGGCATCATTTGATGTTTAAGTTCTATAAGTTGTGCATCCTTCTCTGCAGTACTTAGTGTTTTATCGGCTATTATATAAACAGCCTGCTTAAATAGATTATAATTATAATATTTACTTGTGAGTAGTGGGTATTTATCAAAAATAGGAATAACGTATTGAAGAATATGGTCTAGTTTTCGAATTCTAAATTCCGCATCATTATTATCGATCGATACAAAACCGACTCCAAGAATGCTTTTTACATGATAAAGGAGTCTTAGATTGTAAACACTTTGTCCAATTTTAAAATTAAGTGTTCACTTATGGTTACTCTTATGAAAACTAAAACTACCATCACCATCAACTAGTCCCACTAGTCATGGGTGGTCGTTATTCTCTGTTTTACCATTACTACTACTGTTGAACGCTCCACGTGTAGTCTCTGATGAGCTAAAACGTTTATACCCTTTGATCGGATCTTGGACTTGACCCTTAATGGATTGTGTTTTAACTCAGGCGTGTTGTCCCCATGTAAATGACATTTTTACCCGATCATTAATCAGGTATTCATTTCCGATTAGAGGAGTTTCTCGCATCGAGTGGAGTTTATTATCATCTACCAGTCACATATATTGACTGATAAAATCGGACAGCTTATCACCTACTGTCCATCCTGTCCCAGCACCATTCTCAATGAGTGTACTAGCTAGTAGTAGGATTATACTAGGACATAGTAGTTGGGTCGATAACCTAGCCCTATCTTTGTAGGGTCTATGAAACCTCCCACCGAACCGTACGTGCAAGTTTCCCCGCATACGGCTCTCCAAGAAGTTATGCTCTTACCAGGTTTTTATTTATCTCCTTTTATCTTATAACTGATAATTTATCTAATCTACTATTATTATTTTTTGATTAATCTCTTATCTTTGTTATTATGAGGTCATTTAGGCTTTTACCCTTGTACCTACCTGCGTGGACGTTATTATGACAATTCACACATAGGGGAATTTGTTTACGATTTAGTTGAGACATTAGACTCATTAATCCAGTTGGTTTAGTGCCGTGCCCCCCTTTTCCGAATATGACGAACATGATGTATCTCAATATTTGACTGTCTACCACACACCGCGCATTCATCTGCTCAAGCGAATTGGGTCTCTGTCTTATAGTTGAGTGTTGCGAAGGGATCTGAGTCATTTAAGGACCTGTACAGATATTAAACTTTATTGTCTTCTTGTAGCTTGGCCTTTTTTAAGCTTTATATGTCCAGTACCCCCCTTTTCATGCTAGTATACTACCAAACTTCTTAAACGCACCCGCTCTGGATCTAAGTCGGAACTTCCTACTTAGTGTGTGGGCACAGGAGTGTTTAAGAATATAGTTCACAATCGTATTTAAAATGTAAAGGTTATCTACAAAACTATAGTAGTTCCTTAGGCCATTTAGGACCGCATTGTATCTCATAATGATTGCTTTATGGTCTATAAAGATTCATTTAGTTAGGGCTTTCGGTACGATCTTAGGTCTACTAGGATCATAGTCCTTAATAAAACCATTAAGTTTTAGTGTGTGAATCATTCTCTTTACAGGGGCTCAAAATACGACTTTAGTCTTTTTTATTCTTGATTTTATCGTTATTTTACTCTTGTGATGGTACCTTGTAACCATCTTGGTGTTTTTATTACGAAAATAAGGGACTCCAAAATAGCAGCCAAGAAACTCGGCCATGCCATCATGGACACAGGTTATCTTAGTCTTCTCAAGGTTTGTTGATACCTTCAGCTCTTCTTTTAGAAAGTTTATCGCTCTGTCCCTGATCATTCTAGCAAATTCCTTATCACCGATCATTCCGATGATTCAATTATCGGCATATCTTACATAATAAAGTCTTTGCCCAGTCATTATTCTCGATTGGAGCTGATTCATTTCTTTACGAATCCTCCTGATTGGGGCTATAAGTTCTATGTCCCGCATATCTTCATAAAGATCTCCACACTTTTTCTTCTTCATACGAGTTATATAATTAACCATTTTTTGGTTAACATTACTGATCATCTTTTCCTTGCTTGCTAGTTCCTCTGTTAGTTCTCGCATATATACATCGAATTCGTGTAGGTAAATATTTGAAAGAATTTGATATACTCAAGATCCTTGAGGTACTCCTACTTCCGTTGAATAGCCTCTCCCTCTCTCGACATATCCCGCTCTTACCAGCTTCCAGTAGAGATCTATGAATTGTTGATCTTGGATCTTTCTCCTTATAAGTGATTCTAGGGTGTGGTGGTCCACATTGTTAAAGAATGATAGGATATCACCTTCAACTACCCATGTTATACCACTTCATGTCGAAATATCTTTTAGTGCCGAATGATAGCTCCTACCGGGTCTAAATCCATGGCTGGATCCTATAAACAAAGGATCATAAATAGCATTTAGAATTTCTTTTATCGCTTCCTGTACAATATTATCTCTAGGCGATGCGATAGCCCGTGGTCTAAGTCTACCATTCGCATTAGGGATGATCACTATCACTCTCCGACTAGGTTTAAATTCAAAACTTTCATCTTTTAGCGAGCAGATTATCTGATCTAGATCTCTTGTCGTAAATGTAAATCCATCGAGTGTGATAAAATCAGTACCTGGAGTTATATTACCAGGTTTCGATTTTATATTGTCATAGCAAGATTTTATAAAATTCCTATTCATTATCTGCTTATACAGTCCAGTAAACTTGTTACTATCAAGTTTAGTAATACTCATTTTGTTATCTGTACCGCTACTTTCTGTAACAGCACAGGAACGAGTTGAATAACTTCTCTGGTTCACTTCGAGACTTATATGTGTTATATTTATATTTATATAACTATTTATATAAATATTTATCATTATATTTATATTTTGTCCTACTATTGAACCTCCGTTTCCATAGCGCTTACGCACCTTAGGAAATCCCGCATTTGCCTGATTCACGTCATTGTTTATTTTAGGTTCCATTCTGTGGAAAAAAACCCATGCTTGGATTAGCTTCCTTATAGTAGACTTTATAAGACTTTGACCCGATCTTATAAACATAAGGCTAACAATTTTAAATCGCCTTATTGTTAGAGTTCAGTTATACTCAGCTCAGATAGTATTTATAACCATGATAAACTTATCTAGAAACAGTTCATAGGGTTGGACGATAACCCCGTCTGTTCCTTCTCCTACATGCTCTGGTCCCTCCGCCATTTCGGCTTTTGGTGAGTAGGATGATTTACAAGAAATGTCTACACTCTTGGTAGTATTGTGGCTACTGGCGTGAACTAGCCCAAACGGCGGCGCACGTCAAAAACTAATATTGTTCAGTCTAGGAAATGCTATATCTGGAGCCCCTACTATGACCGGACAAAGATAATTCCCAAATCCTCCTACCGCTACCGGCATAACAAAAAAGAAAAGTAGAGTCAGCCCAAGCCCATCTTTTACTTTAAAAAAAGAAGAGGAACTGGAACTGCTCCCCAAACCGTACGTGATAGTTTCCCATCATACGGCTTTCTACAAAATGAATTTAAACTACTTTTTAAATAACTTATTTATAATTTATTCTTAAAAATTTCAGTTCTTAGAATACTAAGCAATAAGTCTTGGATCTGATGGGTTAAGGTTTCCTGAATGAAGTATATCATGATATAAGCACAAAGTTGAATTTTTTCTTATTACCGCACCTTGTCATTGACTGAAGGTTGAATTTCCTGTACGTACGCGTTTTCTTACCTGAGCCATAGCTCTAATATGATGTATTTCGATAAAATATTTATATTACAAATTACGAAAAACTTTAATACCGAGCTTTCGCTTTCGGTGACCTAAAAAAATTGAATTGAATTGAATTGAATTGAATTGAATTGGCTCAAGATTTTTTAATAATTTGTTCTGTCACTTCATCTTCATCCGGAGTTTTGTTTTGGGAGTTTGGTAGCTTCCCCCCCCATAATTATGGGGTTGCATTATTACTCTCGGGGTTATTAAGCTTTAGTCCCGTGGCCGGGTCTTCAAGTCTTAGCCCAAACTTACTAAATGTCTTTTTCATAGTCTTTAGTTTTAGTTTACGAGCTAGTGTCAGAGCACAAGATTGTTGGAGGATTCATACTAGTTTGGCCATTAGTGAATAATTTCCTGCAAATGAATAGGCATTGAGTATTCCTATAATTTTGCTATTGTAAAATGAAATTATATTGCCATGGTCTAGATGAATAAGATTTGTTATTCCTTTTGCTATAATTATATTCTTATGGTTACGTCTTGCATACCCAAATTTAATAAACTTTTCCATAATTATTTTGAGAGGTGCATCTACTGCTAGTCTTATAGCTCTTCTTCTAGTCATTTTAGGACCTTCCGGTGTTATAAAGAAATTGTACACTGAGTCAGTATCTCTTCGTTTACATTTTGCCCCTATAAAAATAAAACATTCCCTTATATTAACAATGCTGGTTTTATCAATGTTTAGTTCCAGGCCACAGTTGGATTTTAGGAATTCTGCCATGGAGTTTTTAATTTGTTCTGCATCCTTCTTACTACCTGTGATTAGAACAACAAAATCGTCTGCATATCTTAGATATACTATTCGTCTGTAGTCAGGGTCCTCTTTTATTTTAATAATATTCGGGATTTGTCTCATTTCTAGCAGAGCATTATAACGAGTTTCTGCTGATTGATTCCTCCTTCTAAGGTTTTCATACTTTGTGTATGAAGGGTTAAGTTTTCGCTTATACCCTTTCTCTCACTCAGTCTTATCATCATCTATGTATTTATCTAGTTTATCTAGAACAATGTTGGCCAGAATTGATGATATAACGCTACCTTGAAGGGTTCCTTTATCTGTTTTATAGAGGATCTTTGTTTCACTGTCCACATATCCTGCCTTTAGACTTCTTTCTATTAGTGTCATAAATCTTACACAGGAAATTTTCTCTCTGAGGCTTTCTATAATGACTTTGTGAGGAATGTTATCAAAGCATTTGGTGATCTCACCTTTAATACTTCAATTGTTACTTCCACCCCTTATATGAAGTCTGTCCATAGCATCTCTTGTGGATAGTTTGGGTCTAAAACCATAGCCATTTTCGCTAAAGTGAGGCTCTCAAATGGCTTTTAGAATAACCTGTATAGCTTTTTGTACTATCTTTTCTCTTGGGTTAGCAATTATTAGTGATCTTAAGCTATCTTGTGCGTTAGGCTTAGTCATTTTATTTAGTCTTGCTGGTGTGAATTTAAAACGCCCTTCCACAGAATCCTTGTGCACCCTTTCAAATCATTCAGTGTTAATTTTGTCCAGGGTTTCATTTTTTACCCCTGGTGTTATGTTACCCGGATTACTCTTTATTAGGTAGTAACTCTCCTTAAGTATTTCAGTATTCATCATTCTGATGATCCCGTTATATTTTCCATTTCGATCCTTAAAGTGTTCCAGTTGTTTCTTAATTACTCTGTCAAGTCTCTCATTGATATTCTTGAATATTTGGTTAGTTGCAACTGTATTCTTTTTGCTGCCCCCCTTCGTGGCCGGGTGACCACTACTACGAGGGCTCCGTGTCCGCTTGCCTGTATATTCTGAGTCTTGTTCATTCTCTGGATCGAATCCTTTTCCTGAATAGCTATTATAGCAGGTATAGGCGGTTGCATCCCGAGTTACATTGTTCAGCTCATTTTGACTTATGTCGAGGTTGTTTCGGTTAGGTGCTTGCAGGTTGTATTCATCTTCCCTAGATGTTGTCTTAGCCGGTAGGATATAAAGTCAGCTCATAATATCTGTCTTTATCTTCATGATAATGTCATTACTTCAGCTAAGCATTAGTCTACTAAACTGCGTTGTACTAATGGGCCCTCCTGATCCACAAAGCCTGTGTCAAGTTTCTGAACGTCACCCATACGAAACTGCTCCCTCTGCTCGATCAAACTTTAGCAGTCTCATTTGATAAAACAGTGCTAAATATCCTACTACAGCTATTATAGTCTTATTAGGTTCTATCATGCCGGATATGAGAGCTACGTAACCAGTCCTACCATACGTAAAACAGTCCCCCTTATCTGACTGTTCGGAAATATGAACAATGTTAGACGGCGTACTTATTAGGAACGCATGTCCTGTTACAATTGGTTGAGTAGTCAATACCCTCATTGCTGTTAAGCTTTTAGACGGTAAAAACCCTCTCAGAACCGTACGTGAAACTTTCATTTCATACGGCTCGCACCCTATCCTATATTTATATGGCTGTATTTACCTAAAATGTTCATGTTCACTTTATTGAGTTGTATTTATTTATTAGTTTTGACTGATTTGCATTACAATGATATTCTATATCACATAGTATACATAACATTGAATTACATAGTGGAACCTGCTTTCTATTCATCACACTTATAATACTAGTTATCAAACCTACCCTTCAGGATATGTCTACTAGTACTTCTTAGTGCTATAACATGATGTTTATATACCACCTTCGGTGGACATTACTTACAAAAGGTACCATTACTATTCATTACATCCATTGAACGTAAAGTTGCTGCTTTTATATCCATATCCTATTTACCCCCCCAGTTGGATGAAAGGATGAAGTGATATTTACCATTAATTTTAATTTGCCTATTCTTTAGCTCAACATCAGGCATTCTGTTGTCGCCTACTATAAGGTTGATGTCATCCCCCCCCCCCCCAACTTCTTAAATACTTGCTTCTCGGTTCCAAGCTTTAGCTTTACTGCTATAGTTATTATACTATTATTAAGAATAATTTTGATTCTTCCTAGAAAACATTATTGTTTATGAATTAGTCATCATTGAGTGTCCCCCCCCCATATATATATTTTTATATGGTGACCTGACCCCCCCAGACCATTTCGTTGTACCGAAAAGTGAATAATTCAACCCCATTCCCCCTTGCTTGCCACCACTTTATAATCATCGATCGAGATGATCCCATCATCTCGATGTTACAAATAAAAGGACTTTTAACATTTCAGTGTATCTAGTTTTGTTTCAAAATGCTTACTATTATACCCTGCCTACATCACTAATTTTGTATCTTTATCCTGAACCCTTAACTCTCTCCTCAACAGCATTAATCAGCAGCGAAGGATCGAATTTATCAAAACGGAAATATCACCCCCCCCCCCCCCACCCTATTTATCCATAAACGTTATAAAAGGTATTACAAATTTATCTTAGTGCCGTAGGGTAGCCCCCCCCCCCCCCCCCATCCCCTTCCCATATATTAAACCCTTATAATGTAACCTGGGGGGGGGCTATTTTATATTAAATAACATATATTCATATATATATTGCCTATATAAATTTTGTTTTTATGGCCATAGATCCCCTCAACATATCCACATAGTGTCCCCCCATCAGGCTTCGAAATGAGAGGGGGGGGGAGGGTGTACTACGACTAGGTCTAAATGGAAACGTCCATAATATGATATGAGTGCTAGCTCTTACGAGCCTATCTAAAAACTGTGAACTGATTCAGTTAAGTATCTCCCTGTTATTTAACCTTTTTTTTTATTTGCATAAGCAACAAGTAGAACATTATTGTTCGCCACTAGGTTCATCAGTTTTATTTGTGTCATAGGTTTATTATTTAACAGAGTGTAGCGGCTGAAGCGATACTATACCTGCCTACGTGCATAGCATAGCGCCCTCTGCATTGGATAGGCTAGCTCCCTTCGCTACTGAATAGCATCGAATCTTACCCGCGATAGTCATCAAACTATTCCTAGCTACTACTGAGCCTCCGTCACCTCAAGAGTTTCGTTCCCATTCCCTCTATCAGGTGATCCCGAGTTCCTTCATCTTCACGCAAGTGTGAGTAGAGTATCTCTTCCACACACTGAACTACTTAGGTGTCCCCCTGCATTGTGACTATTACTTACAATCCACCCATCTGAGTGAGAGAACAGAGATGACACAACACAATTCTTCTCCGCCGGAGATGGGTCCGTCGTCATACAAGCTTATTCTAAGCGACGTTCGGAACTTATACCGATGTTGCAGGTTGAAAGGGATTCGTTAGCCTCACCATATAGCCCTTAGTTACTCGCCGACATTCTTTCAGACAGCTTTTCAAGCATGCTATTGTCACCCCACCCAGTTGGCCTGGAATGGCTAAGCTTGATGCATTACAGTTACTCATTAATGAATCCCTCACTATAACTGGCTCCGATAACCACTCTCCTTGAGGTAGGATGGTAGCCCGAAACAGCGAGAAGATGAGTTAAACGGCGCACTATTGTAAAGTTGATTATCCCCATGAAGAATTCCTACTCCAGGTGCACTAAGTTCTAGTCTAATTAGTACTGACATACCTGTCCCTAGTAGTGCTGAAAATAGACCAAATACAAAATAAAGAATTGAAATATCCTTAGCATTTGTACTATACAGTCACCTTATAATTTTAACCTCTTCACTTTTATCATTACATCCCTTTCTTCTTCATATTACGTCATGAAGCATATGATGGATGTTATATCCTATCTTCCCTCATTGAATTCTTCATTTATTCTTAAACTCCTTTTCTTAAATTAAACAAAGCAAACATTATCTCATCCTTTATCCCATCATCTTATGACATTCATAATCCCCCCCCTTCATCCCACCTAATGCATCGAATGCATCTATTTTTTTTTTATCTTTCTTTTTATACTTCTACTACTGACCTATCAAAAGTTTGTCTTAAGGCTGGATACGTATCTTATCAGCTTATGACCCCCCCCCTTTTTTATATATATCCCTATATTCTTTATAACTTTACAGAGCTCTGGCTACGATTTATTAAAAATAAAAACGGGGGGAAAGGTTTCCCCCCCCGGGGGTATTGGTAGTCGTATCCCCGCACGCACAAATATAACTAATACTCTACAATTCACCTTTTCCTGTCATATCTATAACCATGCCCCCCCCCCCCTTTTTTATGTTATTTTTTTTATATTCTAACTCTTATTCATCTTTCCTCCCATTATTATATTTTAATTATAATATATAACTCTATTATCTATTACCGGATTATACATTATTATCTTATATCCTATCTCTCGAATACTTTACGTCCTTTTTTTGTCCTCAAAACATTTCTTAAACATCAACTTAAGGTTTGTCCACTTTACTTTTATCCTCTTTCACTCTAGTCCCTTTTTACTTTTATTTTAGTCCACTTCACTTTACATTCGCTTATTTTTTTTATCAACATTTACTGACAGAGAGAAGATTTAAATTATCATTTTATTTTACTTTACTGTACTGGTCTGATCATCACTCTTCACGAAACTGAATTTTACTTAAATTTACTTACCTGACCCCCTTTACATACATCTTATATTATTACCCTCCTATCTGAATATGCCCTTTATTGTTATAATTGGGTTGGTTATTAACCCTGGCTTAGTATTAAAGGTTTGTCAACGCGATCTGGTCATCGATATATTCTCATCGTGCTGTCACCTTCACTCTATACTTTTAGGCTATTAGGCTTTATGACTCTCTGCACCCCCCCCTCTCTCGTTATTACACACACCTCATTCCCCCCCCCCCCACGCAGCAATGTTCTACTGAATCGCGCTCGTAGTTAGCTGTAACTACATACCCCCCCTTTTATAAAAAACCCCCTTAGAATAGCATGTACTCATCACATACATCTCTCTCAACAAAATAAAATTCAACTTAAATAAACAAAAGGAAACAAAACTGGATATTATCAAGGCCATATATGGCCTATTTGTTTGTACCCATACTATCAACATACCTAATATTACAACATATTGTTCAAATGTAAATACAACCTGTGTAACATATAAATTATAAGATAGTATCTTATAATCCTTTAATAAAGGATAAACCCCCCCCCCTTCTCTCTCTATTTATAGTTTTAAATAAAAGAAAGAGCTGCTTGGCTTATTTTTATACTACTATGAGTGTATGTGAGAGTAGCTTACATCTCCTCGTTACATAACAGTAACAGGGTGGTTTATCCATTCTTTAAATAAAATATTTTTATTTGTTTTTCAAGTTTAAGCTTTTTTTATTATAAAAACATGATATATCATTATCTGATGGCCCCCCCACCTATATAAGCTAAAACTATAGTTTAGAAGGGGTTGGCCATTTTATTTATATCTATTATAAGCATGAGTAGAGTCGAACTAGCTATCCCACCATTATCAATAGTGTGTTCTTACCGTTGAACTACATGCTTTTTTATCCTGATTTTTTATATGAAAAAAAACAGGAGCCTATACCGGCTCTATTTAACCCCCCGTATAGGCACTATCTTCTCGCCAACCTCTCACCTCCTAATATCATCTTCTCGCTACTTATTAAAGGGTTACCTTACATAACATGTTACTACGTTTTATTACTTGTTATTACCTTGTTTTACAACACCTGATATTACCTGATATCACATCACCCTTTATGATGTCTTGTCTATATAGAGTCTTATCTCCTCCTATATATATATAAAATATACAACATCTTTCTTTACATAGGCTATCTTTACTTTATCAGCCGACAACCTGGCACCTCTTATTCCTATCATACTCAACATTACCTAGACCTTTAGCTATCATTCCTTCAGGATGCATATACCATCATCCTCATCTCTGCATATTATCTTTATCATCTCAACTCTTATCATATAATTTATCTATCTCTCTCATTCTTCACTTGGCTAAACTATCCCCCCTTCCACGACACGAACCTTTTTTTTATTTACGTAGAAGAGGTAAAAAAAGGTCTTAAGGTGTTGTTACCAGTGTGTACTAATGGTGCTTGCTATTTATAGTGGCAGGGTTTACTTTCTTTATGTTATAAACATAAACATAACTGATAATAAAATTATATTTTACTCTTTAACATATTATTACACATTTTTACATTAAATTACATCCATATTATCCTTATAACATAACCCTCTTACATCCACTTACATTACATGAATCATCATTATCTTACCTTGAGTTACATTATATGTAAGGTAATGACTTCATATAAAATATTATTCATCTTACATTACATTTTATTATTAATAATACCCACCCTATCTTATAGGGGCAGCCCCAGCAAATATGGGCTTTTGCTATATACCCATGGCTATAGTCACCTGCTGCCACATAATTACAAAACCCACACTATCATTACACTATTATTCTTTACTTCAAAACATGTCACATTCGCCAGCATTCCCTTACTTCATCATATTGAGCTGGATTTATTAAAAGCATATCATATCACGTGATACCAAAAGATAAGGTTATCTTCTTATTTTACATTTTTATTTACATTTACATTCCTATTTACATTTACACTTATATCTATCATTACATGACGGGTTGTTATATAGATGTTATACCATTTAACTCTGCTTAATATCCTTTTATAGGATGGATTATAATAGGATAGAATCTTCTATCTATCTACCTATCTTGTATATTCTTTCTTTCTATATATTTTATTACACCCCTATAACATATATACGATATTATATTATCATGTCTTTTTTATTTTTAATTACTTACTCACACACGAGCTAGTGTTAATGTTAAGGAGCATTTAGGGTGTTACCCCCCCCCCCCCCCCACCTTGATAGATGATATAAAATCTGAATTGGATTGATCACATTTTATCTGATCTTATCTTTATAGGTTTTATTGAGTGTTTTATTTAACCAAAACCCCCCACCCGTATGATTTTAATGGGTTAATTATTAACAAAAAAAAATAATGATTTTATTCCTACAATGTACATGTACATACATACATTATAATAATATATATATATAATAGCATTGTATAAGCAAAATATAAGCATTATATTAGCATAATCCTAGCATTGCATTATATAGGCTATATATATATATATATATGCATTATATAGTAATTATATAAGTGTTTAAGGGGGATATATAAAGGGTTATCATTCAAGCTCACTTTCCAGTAAGCTTACTCTGTGACAACTTCGATTATTCTATCAGTATGAAACTGATTATTAAGTTCATTCTCTCCCTCCCCCTCTATCTTTATCACTCATTCTTTATTTCAATATCGTAGATATAAATAAGGATGAGGATTTTTGAGGAGAAGAAAGTTATTATTTAAATCCATGAATGTCAACATAATAATTTCATTTCGACCTCAAGAATAATAGTGATGGGCGATTAGTGCACTAAGTATTAAAAATTCACCGTTACATAGTTATAAACGATTACTGAACACTCCTACTTCAATGATTCGAGTTACAGAATCATATTCGTCACATATGTAATTTAAGTCATTACGTGAATAGACTTTGTCTACATAATTGTGTCACACTGATAGCCTTAAGCATAAGGGTCATAAGGATCTGTTTTTATTCTATTTGTATGCCTATTAAGCACACATACATATTATATATATGTTATATATAATATAAGAAGGTCGTCCGTTCAAGGTATATACCTAACATCTTAC
This sequence comes from Hemileia vastatrix, assembly GCA_030280995.1. Lineage (NCBI taxonomy): Eukaryota > Fungi > Basidiomycota > Pucciniomycetes > Pucciniales > Zaghouaniaceae > Hemileia > Hemileia vastatrix. The sequence goes on along the minus strand of JASXTE010000687.1, from coordinate 5,309 downwards.
GATACGGACTTAAAACGACTATGTAACACCTGTATTAGATTATATACCTGCATGATGATATAATAATATCATCACATTTTATCACGATCCACACTTTGCGGTTTGTCGCGTTGTGATTTATATTATACTTTTATACATTTATACTCTCTATATTCAAGCTTAAGTAAGATTCATCGGGGGTTATCGAATTAAATAGCATGACCCGAAGTTCGATCTACTAGGCCGCCTAGCTCTTTGTCTTTCGTTCTTTCGAATTTACTTAACATGCGGATCATTTAAGCGTTAGCTTCTTAAAGCCTATCTTTTACCCACATCCGACTTTAATCATGATCATCGTTGACGGAGTAGACTACCAGGGTTTCTAATCCTGTTCGCGCTCTACTCTCTCATCCCTCAGTGTCATATTATTATAGTAAGACGCTTTCGCTATGCACTACGTACAAGATCATAAGATTTAGTCCCTACTTTGTACATGGTTCCTACTCCCTTTAATATCTAGTCGTATATGAACAAAACCTCATATGAGATCATACGAATCCACCTACAGATCCTTTACGCACATTATATGACTGAACGTTCGCTGTAGTCGTTTAACCGCGTAGCTGGCACGAACTTTATACACAACTATTCCCTAACTGAACTTCTTTTGTATCCAGTTACTTTACAGAATTACTTTATTTTATCATCCTGCTCTATTTCACATGATCACTCCCTATTTTGTATTGTTTATTTACCTCCTACTCTCTAACTCTCGTCAGTTGAAGCATTTCTTTTTATACTGTTCCGTACTTCAGAACTTTACTTCACTTCACTGTTTTTAAAAATGTTACCAGCTCTAAGTTCTAAAAACACTTACAAAATATTTTAAGCATTGTCAATTATTCCCCACTGCTGAATAACATAGTTATTTTAGTCTATCTCAAAACTAAGGTGATCTTTAGACTCTCATCTTTGACTACGCCTAATCAATATTCTCATCCATCTTCTCATATCATGAACTTACCATCATCCCTATCATACATTATTCTATGCTGAAATTCTTTATCTTTCTCTGCAAATTAAATTATTCAGGCCTGCATGCTTATAATTTATTCATTTTATGATCGATTTACCTTCTAACCCCCCCCATCCCACACGTCCTATGCGTGGGACCCAGGGTTATGAAAATGAATTCTATATTAGTAAGCTCTTACCTTACTGTTTAGACGAATAGAACTCATCCTAAATATTTTTTTTAGGCTAGATATCCTACTTTACTCACCCGTTCACAACTTTATCCACCTTCTTACCTAGCACTTAGTGCTATCTTTAAAGATATTTAAGTCATTCGCATGTGTTAATATGAATAGATAACGTTACAGTCTGGCCAGAGCTAAACCAGTTTTTTTAGATTTTATTTTTTTTTATCTTGTTGATTATTCTAACCCTCTTCACAAATACCCCCCCCCTTACTCATATCTCACCCCCCCCCCTCCCCATAACCTGCCTGCTGCATATCTCACCCATGTATTCCCCCCCCATACTCATCTCATATATTTAGCGGCATTTTATATATCTTGGTGTAATAGCCTTAGTCTATAAATAATATATATACTCTTATATCCATGTATTTATCTTACTGATATTTTTATATACTTAAGTATATGGTTGAATAATCATTTAAAGTATAGTATCGCTAGTACATCTTCTTCTATGCTTCTTTATTTTTTAAGATCCTCACCACACCCTCCTCTCTAAACCATTTTATTTTTAAGCACATTATATTATCTCTTTGGTCATTATCAAAAGGTGGGAGGGAGGTGTTACACGCACAAAGTATATCATCCTCCCCCCCCCCCCTTACTACACTATGCAACAAACACACATGTTTGTGTGTGTTGAGAGATTCGGCTGGATAGATTCTTGGATTCTATTAGAAAATAATATTCCTATAATAAAATTATAATATAGAGAGGTCCTATCTAAATCTAATAACACGGGGGGGGGGATCATTTTACGAAACGCATTATAATAATATTATTACCTATTTTCCTAAATATATTATATATTATATATATATAACAACTTACCCCTCTTCCACGAACATTTTTTTATGTAGAAAAGATAAAAATGTCTGCTGGTGTCGAAATATGAAAAAACCTATACTAATACTCTTTTCTACTTTACTCCTTGCGCTACATGTACTATCTGCTGCTGCTGATATCCCTCAAATTTAGATATTCTCTCTTTTTTTTATGTGCTGTGCATTTTTATTTTTTTTATCTATCACTATCTCGTCCTTTTACATGCCCTGGGTATTATTTTTTTCAACAAAAAAATATATATACCCACCCAGGGATATATTACATATTATCTGCTTAAGCATTCAACTTAGATATTCTATCTCTTTTTTTTATATTCATAAAATTTAAGCGCATAATGCGCTTAAATTTACATATATAAATAAATGTTGTGCTACACACATATAATATAATATATAATATATATATATATATATTTTTTTAACCCTTCTTTTCTTTTCTTCATGCTGCCCGAGGGCTGCGCTTATATCTAATATCGATCTCCGCGCTCTGCTTGGATTAAATTTTATTTCGCTGCTGTGAAGCTCCATCCTCTTGCATAAGCTTAAGCACCTCCATATCTATATGATATACATAAGATAAAATCTTACTTGCTGCATCACTTTAAAATTTATGCCTGCATATATAATGCGGCTTATATACTATATATATTGATATATATCTCTTTTTATTAAAAGATAAGATTCATATGACCCCCCTCCCACGCCTATTACATGTGGAAGGAGAGATGATAACGCATTGCATTATCTTAGTTTTTTACATTGGCCATTTACCACCCCCCCCCCACCTATCACCCACTGAACACACACTTATTTCCCGTCAGGTTAACCCTTCTCTATATATATAATCATATCATAATATGATTTTTTATATAAAAATATATATATATATTATATATAATTATATATTAATTAATATATAGAATATTATTTATATATATATATATTCTACATATTATATATGATTATATCTATCTATTATATAGAGACCATCTATATATTCGAAGGCTTTTTAGGTTAAAAACGATTTAATTTCATGATTAAATCATAATTAACTTACTATATAACAATGAGTAGGCCAGCTGGACAATAATGCAGTATTGTATAGTTCGTACCTATTTTTATAAAAAGCAAAGCGTGTGTAGATCACATAATTTTATTATTATTTTTTATTTTATAAATAAATAAACGTCACACTTTACAAAGAGCACTACCATCCATCCTATTTATTATCCTACCCTCTCGAGGGTCTTGTTTTGTCTTGTTTAAGACAAGAGATGAACTTTATATTCGGGACAGAGATGAAGATCTCCACATACACCTGATGCCGGAGGTTTGGATATAGAGGGTTATTTTATTGACATGATCTATTACATTTTAGCATTCCTATTATCCATCAAGTGATGGTGAAAAGGGTTATTTTATGTCTATGACTATCAAGAACTACACTCGAGAGTGTACGATAAGCACATCCACATCACTGTTATTATTTTATATAATTTACGCGAAACACTAGTATTAAGAGTATAGGTATTAAAGCGTTATATATTCTATATAGAATACTACACCCACACTATTTTATATAAGCGCATACATTTCTCTCTTCCTATTCTTTTTTCAGATACAACTCTTAAGATCTAATCCTATAACCCTCTCCCTCCCCCCCCCCTCTCAAAACCATCCATATCACCATTACATTTTTTTTATCTCTCTATTCTATTAGCTAGAATATATATTTATTATATTCAATAAAATGAGTGAGGGCGTAACTAATACGTAGTCATGGATATTTTCACTACAGTACGTTATACTTATACTTACTAGCATTACTTGCTACGTAGGTACTACTCACCTCATACTTATACGCCTAGTTTTGCTTATATGCGTATAGTACAACACAATCACTAACATATAGGCCATAGATATGTATATCTAGCAAACTCAAAAGGGGGGGGATGGCAATAGCCCTATATTTTGATTGGATCGGAGGGGATGTTATTTTATTTACGGCTGCAAGGGAGGTATAGGTATGACTACCCCCCCCCTTTCATTTTATGAAATTTAATAAAATTTTATTTCATGGAATGAAATGGAATAGGATCTTATTTTATTTCATTAAATATCATTTCATTGAATATCATTATATTGAATATCCTTTCATTTAGAATCTTTATGAGGTAGGTGAATGCGGATTGTGTTAATGCATTAAAACACCTATAAATATTATATATATTTATAAGTTAATTTAGTTTAAAGTAGGCTATATTAAAAAATATAGGAATACGTTCCACCTGTGATGGTTACTGAAATGGAATAACTACCCAGTCCATAAATACTATTTGATGTTCTTGAGGAACTAGACCTTATATTCTTACTACATTGCACCGGGTTTTCGAAAATACCCACACCACGTTTTGTATGTGGCAGGAAGGCGTAGTTTTGTGATATTGAAGTACGGGAAGGTATAAAACTATGTGAACCAACTATGACCGTTTGTACTGTTTTACGAGGTTTAATCGGCTCTGTTTGAATTCGTCCTTTAAGTGTAAAAGTACCACCTGTAATAAAAGATTTATTCACACTACTGACGGCAGACATATACTTTACCTTATTAAACATCTTTTTTTTAGATGTCTGTATGGTAGCTATAAACCTACTTGAAACAAAAGGATTCGCCGCATTACTTACTGATTCCTGCTTTATAAATGGCAGCACCTTCGGTGATGGCTTATAATGTCTATAAATATATTTTACAATTTGAAAAAAAGTTCTCACCTTTGTATTAACTGATATATATGCGGATATCACCTTGGACTCCATAACTGGTGAATATATATGAGTCAGGTTGAACCTTGTATTGGCCCTCCATACATTGAACTCTATCATCTTATTTACTTCTTCAAAACCTCTGGATATAATTCCTATATTTCGAGATACATATATGGATTCTATTCTATTCGGGCTATAATAATTCACTATAACCATATCCTTACTTTGAATTCTCTTCCTCTTCATCCCACTTAGTATAACTATAAAATGTGATGAAAAGGACTCTATAAGAGTACTTATATTTCTATCTGTTGAATAAGTTAGGGTCGTTAAATATCTTGTCATCCTCACTTTATCATTCAGCTATTCTGACACTTTCACCTGTTCTGACTATTTATATACTTCATCTCTACTTCACTAATACTCATTCTCTTTACGCTATTTTATCGAACCCATCCCC
>JASXTE010000347.1:0-54646 GCA_030280995.1 Hemileia vastatrix | reverse complement strand
TTATAAGTTAATTTAGTTTAAAGTAGGCTATATTAAAAAATATAGGAATACGTTCCACCTGTGATGGTTACTGAAATGGAATAACTACCCAGTCCATAAATACTATTTGATGTTCTTGAGGAACTAGACCTTATATTCTTACTACATTGCACCGGGTTTCGAAAATACCCACACCACGTTTTGTATGTGGCAGGAAGGCGTAGTTTTGTGATATTGAAGTACGGGAAGGTATAAAACTATGTGAACCAACTATGACCGTTTGTACTGTTTTACGAGGTTAATCGGCTCTGTTTGAATTCGTCCTTTAAGTGTAAAAGTACCACCTGTAATAAAAGATTTATTCACACTACTGACGGCAGACATATACTTTACCTTATTAAACATCTTTTTTTTTAGATGTCTGTATGGTAGCTATAAACCTACTTGAAACAAAAGGATTCGCCGCATTACTTACTGATTCCTGCTTTATAAATGGCAGCACCTTCGGTGATGGCTTATAATGTCTATAAATATATTTTACAATTTGAAAAAAAGTTCTCACCTTTGTATTAACTGATATATATGCGGATATCACCTTGGACTCCATAACTGGTGAATATATATGAGTCAGGTTGAACCTTGTATTGGCCCTCCATACATTGAACTCTATCATCTTATTTACTTCTTCAAAACCTCTGGATATAATTCCTATATTTCGAGATACATATATGGATTCTATTCTATTCGGGCTATAATAATTCACTATAACCATATCCTTACTTTGAATTCTCTTCCTCTTCATCCCACTTAGTATAACTATAAAATGTGATGAAAAGGACTCTATAAGAGTACTTATATTTCTATCTGTTGAATAAGTTAGGGTCGTTAAATATCTTGTCATCCTCACTTTATCATTCAGCTATTCTGACACTTTCACCTGTTCTGACTATTTATATACTTCATCTCTACTTCACTAATACTCATTCTCTTTACGCTATTTTATCGAACCCATCCCCCCCACACACTTTATGTGTATGTGTCATACTAAAATTAACTAATATCTATATGTGTATTAGTTTATTAAGAAGTTAGTGAGTTGGTGTGTTAGTATGTTTGGGTTGGTTCGTGTGTTTGTGTGTTTGTTAGTTTGTGTTTTAGTTATTTTGTGGAGGGGGGAGGTGAGTCTCACAAACCAAACCAGATCGTATCGTCGCTCTCTAAGTGTTTACTCTTCGAACCCACGTCATGACTGGTGTATGTGAGTTCCTTCCTCAGTTTATTTTATCCGTAGGTTACCCTAACTTCTCATCCCTATAACATGCTTCGCAGCTATATCCCCCCCATATGGGGGGGGTTTTATAATGAAAAAAAGCGTATTTTTTATTTCTACCTTCATTCTTCTTATTTTTATAAAAATTCACCTAACCCCCCCTTTTCTGTTCATCCCACATGTCCTATGCGTGGGGTCCCTGGGTGAAGTGTCATGAATCTTTACATTTATTTATTATTATCGTACTATACCCCACCCCCCCCTTATTTACTAGCACACCCCCCCCTCATTTACATTTATTTTTAAATAATATATATATAATACTATATATACCCATAAAGAATGGGTATATACAGGGCATATTCATAAGAACCATTTTATTTACGAATAGTAGAGAGGGGGAGGGGGGGGGGAGGTATATAAATATTCATATGAATGTTCATAAGAACCATTTTATTTACGAATAGTAGAGAGGGGTGCAGTGCATCTCATCCCCTCCTCGTATACATATCCCTTGTTCATAAGAACATTTTTATTTACGAATAGTAGTGGGAGTACATCTATTGGTATAGATATCCCCTGTTCATAAGAACATTTTTATTTATGAATAGTAGAGGAGTATATACACTGCATGTTCATAAGAACAATTTTATTTACGAATATAAGTAATATTAGGTGTATTCCTATAGAATCCTCTCCTAAATCTATTTACAAAATAGGATGAATATTTTTTATTCTTCTCCTATGCTCTTTAATTCTACTATCATTGCATCATCCGTATCAACAACTATTATGAGTCTAGGTCTTTATATAGACTGCTTATTAACCATTCTCGTTCAATCTCTACTAATAGAGAATTCCAGAAACTCTAATGTATCTCTTCTTAATCAAAGAAAGAAAACTAAAACTCGATCACTTTCTCTATCTCAAACTAAATCACTTTCTCTCTTTAAATCTGAATATTTACGTCTGAGTAAACTAAGGAAATGATTTGCGGGGTATACTGTTATAGGTTCGACTGTTTTCACTGCCGTTGATGATGTTATTTCCATAGTTCGGGGTGTTTTTTTTATTATAAACAGTCTTTATGTTATAAATAAATACTAAAAAGTATTGACTTCGATGTTCCTAAATGTATAACACGTGCACACAATGTTAATAATTATGACTTCGAAGCGTTTATTTCAATTTGTAAGATAACAGTTACTTTCTATATATTATATATATACATAGTAGTTAAACATATTATGGATATCTTATGGGTTGATAGTTCTACTGTGAACATGAATATCGAAGTCTAACTACAGGAAAAAAAAATATACTTATTTTTTTTATGTTTATTAGGATTATATTTAAAAACAGGCTAATTTTATTTTTATTTAAATAAAACCAAAATTATAGGGTAATGTTTATAATGTTCTTTTCTCGTATAGTCCATATAACATCCATGAGAGTATGGGGGGATATTATCAAATTCCACAATAAAGAGGAATAGAATATTATTATAAAATATATCTATAAAGATAATATATAAGGATCAATTTTAAATAGTTTATATGACCGTTGAAAAGAAAATGGTGTTCAAGTATATGTATATAGTGTTAGAGTATATAAAGATAAGAATGAAATTATATGCTGACGTGATCATATTTTTTGTATATAGGTTATATACTATATCTAATAAATATTTTTCAATGAATCAAAGATCATAGCATTCAATAGTACTTATAAGTTTAGTAAACTTAAAAAGATTAAATCTAAATACGTAATAAACAATAAAATTGGAGCTATTGATATTGAGTGTTATCATTTATTGATAAATAGTATTTTATATTAATTATTATTAATTTCATAAATATGAATTTAAGCATCACCTCCCCCCCCCCTTTTCAATTCCTCCCACATATTTATGGGTTTTAGTGGTATAATATCTATATTATACAATGACATAATATATATATATATATATACTTATTATAACTTTATTATATACTCTCTCGTTTATTTAGTAAAAATAAATATTGAACCATTCCTCATACAATAAAAAGTGCAATAACACACACATCCTATTCTCTTTTTATTAATCTACTATAAGGTACACTTAACAAGTTATTTCAGCACTATCTACTATTCTTACTCAATCTATTTAAACTCAACTTCACCCATCTTAACTCTCCTTTTTGACCTCAACCGATGGGTATGACATTACCCCCCTTCCACTATCCGTGTCATATGCTACATAAAAATGTATTAATTATTGAGTGAACGTGACGTTATTTTTTAACTATTCTATTTATAATGTGTAAGTTAGTTAATCTTTTTTATTATATATAAAATATTATATTTTATTTTATATAAATGGATAAAAATAATATTATTTTTTGAGCGTTGCGCTTTTTTTTTTCACATTTAAAATCGATGGACTATCTAATATTTCATCTTACAGCCCCCTCACCCCCCCTAAAAAAGGGGGGGTATATTAATATAAATGAAAGGTATAGTTCATTGCATATAGATGCAACCCTTACCCTCAAATTATGGATTATCCATATTACTATTCTGTTAAAATGTACGATACAAGTATATTATAATAATAGGTTTAGTTAACATTCCTTTTTTTTTATACTCCCCACCCCCCATCCCTTCATCACCCTACCCCACCCACTATCCATTCTTTAATATAACTTTACGCTCGATACTTTACACCCAGGTCTACACTACCTATCAATATATATTACCATTATATATCGTAACTCTCGCTAGTGATATAATTATATATATTAGTTTGCATAAATATTTATAGGGGGGTATTTAAAAAAGCCAAAGCTGGGCTTTTTTATGTTATGTTAAGTAAGGTAAGGTAAGGTTATGTGACGGATAATGTTGAATTAGGTAGTGTAAGGTTAGGTAATATAATGTTATGTTATTTCATGTTATGTAATGTCATGTGATTTCATGTTATGTGACGGTTAAATTATGTAATATAAGGTAAAGTAAACATTGTTATTAGGTTTATATAAAATAAAAAGATTCAAATATCCTCAACCTCTCGATTTTTATTTTCTTGAGAATGTGTTTAATCCCTGCGGATTTTTTTTATTAAAGCCAGGCAAGGCAGGTGGGTGGGGGGGGGGCGCCCCACACACACATATCTACGTATGTTGGATACCCTATATGGGTATAGCATGAAGAATCTATTTTTATAGTTATTCATAGATATACCCTAAAATGACGATAAATACATATCACACACATATATGTCTAATCTAGTCTAGTCTTATCGATACATCTATACCTTTCTAAAGACAAACTATCACTAAAAACAAATGTTGACTAATTATTAATATAATAGTTAAGGAATACCATACCAGACCATACCATACCAGACCATACCATACCGAATTAAACCTAAGCTAGAGATGTGTAGTGTGGTGTAGAGTAGTGTGATATGTACTAACTAATATCCTTTTTATATATTCTCTCCAAATAGATTGGCGATGGCTGGGCTTCATACGGGATTTATTATATACTTTAAAACACACGAAAAAACAGACATACTTAAAAAATTAAGTCACTTAGTGAGTGACTTATTATATCGGCGGCGGGATGCCTGCTTATAAAAACAATAACGTATTTATCATACTAACCCCTCTTTATTTACAGCTAAATATGACGTATAAAAGCAGGCTGGAAGGCAGGCAGGCGCATCTGTTTTTTTTATATAAAAAAAAAAAGTTGTTATAGCTTTTATAAACTTTTTGTATAACATATCTCACATATTAATAAACTCTATATAAGCTCATATCGGCTCAGCTCAGCAGCATTAAACAAAATATATTATTATATTAATAAGATTAATTCAATTTATCTGTAATGTTAGGTTTATAGTCAATGAGTGTAGTGGGTATATATTATACTATATATAGTATAATTAGTATTACGTATGAGGAGTAGAAAGAGGAAGGTGATGTATTATTTATAAATAAAAATATATATTTTTTTTTGATAAGGTAAGGATGAGTTATTTTTACTCATCTGACCACTGAAAGTGAGTCGAATCTTTTTTATATCGATGTTAATGATATTGGAGTTTTAAAAGTCAACTCATCTCTACGCTTACCCTCTTTTCTACTTTTTATTTACGTCAGCATTACGTGGAAGTACTAAGGATTTAGGCATCGTCAGCGCATTTTTTCAGTCACGCCCACTTAACTTTACAAACGCATATGTGATCTATATCCCACTGTGGTGTCATCTTATCACATAGTTTTTAGTATATATTTACAGTATTATATTAGCCATAATAATGTATACCTAATATGGCTAGCTTATATTGGAGATATACAGCTAGGGTTCATTCATATTATTACTCAACTCCTTATAAATAAAATAACGTATGCTTTTTTATACAATATAATTATGTAGAGTTGAACTACAATGCACTCACACGTGTTACGGGTCTCGGGTTTTGATAATATGTAAAAAAGCTTACGATAACTGCGATAATTTAGCACGTGCTGCAGGTCTTCCTGCTTAGTTCTATTCTAGAATAGAGTTGTACATCGCTCTAGTGTGCAAAGTCCTAACTGTTATCTATTACCGTACTGAAATCCGCGGACTTGACCTTGACCACCTATAAGGTATCGCGCAGGCTTAATTATCATACCATTCCTATTACTAAAACAAAAGGGAATGGCTTTAACTGTCAAAAAGGTTCAAACTTCAACAATAAACCATCCTACATTTTTTTATTTTATATTAGGCTCAATAACCTGTCCACCCGGGCCCAGGTTTTCCCCCCCCCGGGGGGGGGTTTTATTCATCTTCATTTTAATCTGGCTTAAAAAGATTATTGTGTCTTTTATCTACTCCATTATATATATCTTTTTCTAAATCTTTATTATATTTATTTTGGAAATATATATTAAGCCTATCTTTAGCACATATGCCATTTTTCATCTGTATGAAATGATGTTTTATATCAAAAGCCTTTTTTAGGTTCTTAATTAGGATTCAGATTACACAAACTTTATTATAAAAATATTGTCATAATTACCATCGAATTATCAGCACTGTTAGTTAGCAAATACTATTGAATCTATCAGATCTATCACAGCATTATAAACAAACTATTACCTTTTTTATTCTTAATTATATCCCCTAACCCCTCTCTCCTCTCTACTCATTCTCTCTCTAACAACAGCGATAAATTGTTATGATGCATGGCATTGCATAGAGAAAGGAAAAAATTGTATTTTATAAAAAAAAATGAAGACCTATCCCTATCCCTATTCATATCCCTATCCCTATCCCTATCCCTATCCCTATCCTAAAGTTGTCTTGTTAAACAGGTTCACATAAATATGTGATGTTGCACAGCCCACGGAAACAAAAAGGAAAAAGATAACTAAACATATGCTTTAAAAAAGCTACTTGGCTCAGTAGTAACACCTTTTTATCTGTCTGTCTTACATTTACCTGTGGTATGGGTCTGGTTATGAAATGTTAGGTGAGGGTTATGTAGGTTACCCTTACCCTGTGTGAGTACCTGTCATTTAGTATTATACTTATTACTACTCTTACGGCCTTTTTATATATTTGTTATATTGCATTCTCTCAAACTAGGTAAGTAGTCTCTTTTTTAGTTTTTTACTTTATACCTAGTCCTGAAGGAATTCAACATTACCCCCCCCCCATTAGTATTTTAGGTTTATTTATATCCTCATCATTTTTATGAATCCTATTTTTATTCCCTTATTCATTCCCTCTTCACGTTAGTATCCCTGGAGAAATGTAAAGAATTGAATTATACAAATAATATGTAATTATAATATTTATTTTTTGTCATTATTTATTTGCTTATATACATTAGGTTTGTTTATGAAAAGTTATGTTGATGGATTTATATGCACTCCCCCCCCCCCCCCCCTTGATTCTATTTCTATTAAGAATAGGTGTTTTAATATAACTGCTGGCTGCTACTTTAGGAACTAGTACTCTGAACTCTATTTTATATAGTGCAGTATAGGCCTACTAATATTCATAATGTTCACCCCCTGTATACATTAGTACTATTATATATAATATATAATATAATAATACACCCATTCATAAGTATAATGACTCCCTCTAATTCTTGAAACTTATTTGACTTACATCGCTAGTTAAATGAGTAGTGAATTAAACATAGCTACTACACTTTTTATTTGAATGAATCTGACTCTTGCATTAACTTTATTTTACTTATAAGGATTTTACATAAAATGTAAGATGGTTGTTGACTGGCTATACATTCTTATCGTCGTCTATATATATTATATATAATTTCAAGACATCATATTATGTCTTATCCTTTATCTGATTTAATCAACCTAACCTTTCTGCTCATATTATTATATGCCTATATAGGCACCCTCCATTATATTATATAACGTAAGCTCTGATTCCCCTTTATATAAATGCTATTATAAGGATGATTAGGTTTACTTGAAAAAGAATGAATTAACATAATAAGACACTCAACTCCTATCCACACTCAGTGCGCCCCTATGACATAAAAGGATAAGCTGAAAAATAAAAAATATCATTATTTCTTGAACTTTTACCCTCAGAATCTGGAGATATATTTTAATATATAGACAAGGTTGTTGTGGTATTACTATTTTTAGTGCTAGACTGAGTTTTACTTCGCTTATCTTGTCACGTCTTAGTGTGTGGCTGCTTTATAGAGTACCCCCCCCCCCTATTATATCAACCCTTTATAAAGCTTAAAACATGCTTATTTATATAAACTTTGTTTGGCTTAAACGGGTTTTTATTGTATCAGCACGTAGCTGAGCATTTTAGTCTATCTGTATAATACCTATTATTTTATATTATTTTTTGGTTCATTAAATAGCTTCCCTTTACTCTACAGCATAAAAATTATTTAGACTTAGTCAAGATGGAACTGAACCCCACACCCTATTCATGATGGAACTGTACCCCACTCCCTATTCAAGATGGAATGAGAATGAGGGTGTTATTCATAAATGAAAATACCACCCCCCCCCCTTTTTAACCCCCCCATCACCTTGCAAATTATTTTTTCTATTAACTATCTTATAGTTAGTAATTTTATATATAAAAAGAGAGAGTTTTTTTATTAATAAATAAAATTATTTACCTTACTGTAATTTAGGAGATGTTCTGTTGTATTAACGTTATCACTCTTAATATCCCTTAGAGTCTTTTAGGGTTACCTACTAGCACCCTTTATAAAGTGTTGTAGCCATATGTACTACGGGAGATTTGCTGACTTCCAAGGTACGTCAGGATAAAGAAGTCTGCAACTCTTATTCATAGAACTGATGTCTTTCTTTACCCCTCTTAGACTGCTACGATCCCACCCCCCCCTACCATAATAGGTCGGGTCACAACTCATTATAGTGAAGTGAATATAACCCTGCCCCCCCCCTCCCACTTACTAAAATGTAATTATATAAGCTTATATATAATATATTGTATAATAGCCTAAAATAAGACTCGTATCAGTAGGGTATATAGGGTTGAACTGATAGAGATAGAGAAGAGATATTATTAACATATTTTAATCCTTTCAATTTACGAAAAAACAAGCAATGTAGGTCTGTAGGTCGTTTTATATACTATACAGTACATTTTTTTATATAATAAATACGTCTTAAAATATCAATATCACATAAAGGGTACTTAGTATGAGGTATACATCAGGTATATATTGTATATTCCGCAGATCATTATTCGGAAACCAACAATCAGGTGTATCGTGTACTGTTTTATTCACCCCCTTCCCCACCCCTCCCAAATACCTTTTCGATATATTTATGAATAATGTCCAAACCATCACTTGGTTTTAATTATGAGTGGTTAGTCTAACCCTCTCCTCCCCCCCCCCCACTTTTAATTAGGGCTATGTACCCGTAACAGGCCTATCAGTTGTAAACACGGTTCATTATTAATAGTGTTCGAAACCCTTTTTTTACATTTCTTATTATAAGATAAATCCAATATTAAAAATGTAGCTATAAGGTATCAAAACAAAGGGTGTTGTATAAAACCCCCCCCCCTTACCTCTATGTATATGGGAAAATATATATCAATATTAAGATTTAAGGGTTATATGTCCAGAGAGTGAATAGGAGACACGTGATTGGCCAGCCCTGCTAGTTTAGTCATCCTAATTATTCTAATACTTGTATTACCTGTAAGTGATAGTCGCTTTGCACTTATGTCACTTAGCATGTGGCCTATAATGACATGACACTCTGAATGTGTTTTGAGACCTTAAACGGATCTCACTAAAACTTTTTAAGGCGCTTAGGGTTTTTAGGACCTAATTCCTATTGAACTAAATTTATAATAAAAAGTTTGTTTATTTAGATTAAAAAAGATATAAAAAAGGGGGGGGGTTATAACAAATAAAGGGGGGGGGGCTATTAGCCTAAAAACAAAAAAAAACTATAGTTTGGTAGTAAGTACATACATACTCATACACACATAAAATGTGCTTAACTAATACTTAATAAGGGTTTTACTATATGTAATATATTACACCACAGCTCGATTCAGAATATACTGAACAGATAAAGGGAAATAAAATAAGAATGCACATAGCATTTGCGTGAGAGAGGTATGGGGGGGGGTGATATAACTATAAGTTAGTTATAATCCCAAACATGAACAAAAGGGGGATATAAAAAATATACTCCTTTTATCTTATATCTATTAGCGTATTCTCGATGACAGCTGTGATAGGAACTAGCACCAGGAATCATGCAAAGTAAAGGCCTGTTGCAATTTGTCCTACTATAATGTAAGGAGCCTCTACATGCTGTGATCCCAGATAGGTTAGCACTAGGAAATCAGATACTAGAATTCAGAAAATAAATCTGTTAAGCGGTCTGAATTGACTCCCTCTAACTCTTGAAACATCTATAATGGGCATAGCAAGTAGAATGAGTAGTGAAGCGAATATAGCAATAACTCCTATAAGTTTATTTGGAATGGATCTTAGGATTGCATAAAATGGTAGAAGATATCATTCAGGAACGATCGACGGTGGTGTTTGTATGGCGTTAGCTGGAATATAATTATCTGAATGTCCCATTATATTTGGAGCGTACATGACAATAATAGCTAGTACTGTAAAAAATATAAAAAGGGTTACAAGATCTTTGAATAGAAAATAGGGTGCTATGGGTAGTCTATCTGCATTCCCAGTCACCCCTAGTGGATTGCTACTCCCATGCTCATGTAGCGCGATCATATGCATTATGACTAGGGCCGCTATAATGAAGGGTAGTACAAAATGAAGACTAAAAAATCTATTTAGTGTCGCATTGCTTACACTGAACCCACCTCAAATAAATTCTACAAGGTCCCCTCCTATCCATGGAATGGCACTTAGAAGATTTGTAATAACTGTTGCCAGGCTCCCAATCATAGTATTGTACATAGATCTAAAATTAGTTCTTACCCCCTGTTTTTACCTACTCTTTTTTATCGATCGATTTAAATAATTATCAGCTTTCGGTACTCTGCCCTAGACTGAATAAGGATTTTATGGATAATGACTATCACCTTTCCGGAAGAAGTAAAAGGAAGAGTAGGAACTCATAGAGAACAGAACCCCCCCCTATACTATACATGACCCTGTACTCTATCACTATTGCAACAAGAGGTTTATGATAGAGCCTTGTGATAGCACAAAAGCTACGGGAACATCGACTGTACATTAAGCCTATATCCAGTCTTTATTTATATCTTCTGTTTTTTATTAAATAATAAAAATCCGTATTATTTAATTACAGCGGAGCTGCCTTCGTTGAATAAAAGCTACAGAGACTCGACTTCGACTCTACGGAGAAAAATTAAAATAAAAAGAGGAGGTATAAAAACAAGATATAAACCCACCGATGGACCAGTCTGTAGCGATGACTCCTGCTCAATTTTAACCCCCCTTCCCTTTTCTTGAACCCAAATATCTTCATTATTCTTATCATTATTATGAAGAGAAAGGTGTGGAGGAATAGAGGCTAAAGTATAAAGAAGTTACCGACGGTCTTGACAAGAGGGAAATGTCTTTAACCGTTTTCATCAGTGTTGCCCTCCCCCCCCCCTCATTAACTCTGCTATCGGTATACTCTAAAAGGCTTAAGCTCTGATAGTATAAAAGTACGAGACCTTGTATCGTATCGTATAGGGGGAGGTTTTACCCTTCTTATTCATTTTATTTTTGTCTAAAGCCCTTCTTTTTCTTTTGAAGGGGGGACAAGAAGAAAGAAGAAAGCAAAGTTGGAGGATAAGGACTATACAGAGCCTCTAAGTATGAAAACTCATTGTTTGACTATTGTTTAATTTAACAGTGCTACTATTCTCCAAGCTTATATAGCATGGAATATACCGTGGTCGTACCACCGATCGTAGATCGGACATAGATTCAGCTCAGATATAAATAGGATATTGTCAGGGAGTTCCAGCTGATTATACACTAGACTTAACTCTTATTAAGATCATATAGAACTTGAGTTAGACGTGTACCATCTTGATATGTGAACGAGTTCGTACAAAGCTTTATACCTTTACCAACTCTAGCACCATCATCTATAATTCAGATAGCTAGAGCAAGTGGTGTTAGGAATTCATAATGTTATTAGGAATGTGCTTGATCGAATTAGTCTATCATGCTGAGTAAAGACTGTCCATACTAGAATATGTAAATGTATGAAATCTATAAATGTATCTCCTGTTAGTTTTCAACCAGTACCTAGTCGTGTTTATATCTTAGGCTGTACAGGATTACAATAACCTCGATTAGCAATCTGTGCATGAAGTCACAGTGGGTATTCACTACGGTTATACCCTTGGCTCAGACTTAGACGTGTTCCTAGACCTGATCATCGTCGTTCAGCGTGAGGGTCACCCGTTCCGTAAAAATACTCAGAATGTCGTGATCGTGTGGACATTTTATTATCATTAGCTTAAATGAGCTTGGCTGTTTGCTATGATGTTAGGTATACCATGATAAAGTAGTAGGATGTTAGAAGAATACTTAGTAAGTCCCTGCATGTGAGGCGGTCTGATGTACTACCTCATAGCGACATCTGCCCGTAAGGCAGAACATACAATGCCTCCTCAACTAGCTAGTGAATATCAAAACTGGTGAATGGAGTTAATGTTGTACCTAGTTTGCTGATCAATCCTCTCGTCTTGAGTTTATGATCAGCATAGCATCTTTCTAGGCCTTGAACTTCCTGTTTTTGGATATCCTATTTCAAGATCATAAAAAACAAAAACAAGTCATAGGCATCCGACTGTACATTAAGCACCCTTTCAGGCACCCACAAGTGACCCAGTCTGTAGCGATCCTGCATAGAACCGACGGTCTTAACCCTTGATGATGATTTTTTACCGTTTTCACTTGTATTGCCTAAATATATTATATGATTTAGCAGTGAAATGATATAGTATATCGCATACCTCTGTCGAGGTAATCTATTGATTTTATACATACTCAGTCATGAAAAATGACCTATATAGAAACAAATACAAAACCCTTTTAGTCTATGCAGATTAACAAAGGGATTACAATAGGACTATATATTCATATCATTCTTATCTTTTACCAGTCTATACTTTCCTAGTTGTTAAGTTTTATTATAAAGAGCCTAGCCTATTAGATTGGCCCTCATTTGTGTACAGTACATCTTTAAAGTAGTGTAGGGCTGCATCCGCAATACTCGGGAATTTTTGATTGATATCCATAGTATCACCATAATAAGCAGTAAAGGGTACGGATTTATTATTATTGATAGACATTTTCTTTCGTGTTTCTATGCTAATTATTTCTTCCTAGTGCTTTTTCACGAAGTAGTTTTTTTGTCTCATCACTAAACACTTTCCCTGTCTTCATTACTCGTAGTCGTTCCATATTATTTACCTAATGTTTATAGCTTGTTTTAGTCGTTGTTCTATGGTACGTTTTACTCCTAGTACAGAACCTGCCATTTTTGGTGATATTATAGTCAGGGCATATCATCTCCATCTTATATTGTTCTAGTTAAATTATAGCCTTATATAAGCTTTATTTTAGTTGTCTTGCCTAGATCCGATGGTACGGGAATTGTTTGTTTTTCTTACAATGAATGCAAAGTTTTATACACCATATTTATTTACTGCATTATTTACTACTATACTACCCTTTTCAGCCTTATAAAGGTGTCCACGAAAACGACGCTATATTAGATCAAGATCAGCACTACATATATTTTCCCCTTAATGGGTATATATATACAAATATATACACCGGCAAAGGTATTAAGTAGCTTTTGAATATAAACGAAACTTCCTTTTTATTTAGTATATCTGTTGTATACTCTAGAGTGTAGGAATTAGCTGATGTTTTTGGAGAATTATTTGTAGCTTTCGGCTGGCTCTAGCTACTAGAGGTATAGACAAAAAAGTTATCGTTATCCCATTATTTTTTATATTTGAATATATATTAGGCTATCTTTATAACCTATGAAAGCGGTCGCTATTATGATGACGAGAATCACAACTCCAATAGCTCATGGTAGTGTTCTTGGTGACTTGTAAGATCCATAGTATAGACCACGTCCAATATGTAGATATACAAAAATGAAGAAAAATGAAGCCACATTAGCATGTATATACCTGATAAGTCATCCATACTCAACATCTCTTATGATCATCGTTTGACTCGGATTTGGACTTTTTATTTCCTGTTCTTACTTCTTTAGCACTCATATCCTAAACTTCACCCTATCTACATTGCAGATAAAGGGAATGCAAAAATTAGAGTAATATCAAGACAGACAACTTGGGTGAAGAATCAAAAATTGAAGCCCCCCCCCCCTACCTATTAAAATAATATATAGCTTGTTAGTATTCATATATCGTCTAGTCACTACTTAGGGATGTACGCTTTAGTCCTATACTTTATTGCGGCTGCATATGCCTTATTATTGAAAAGGGGTTTACTACCAGGAACTATAACTAGAACATTTTGATCGTAAACTCAAATAGATTTAGATATTACAGTTTTAGCAACTATTTGTGAGAATCTAAGATGGTTTTGTTTATATCTGGTGTAATAATAACTGGTACAGGGGGTCTTAAATAGCTATAGCTGCGGATACATTTCAGGGACTTGAATATTTTTACCTGAATGACTCTGACTCTATCTATAACTATATATATATTCTTAAATTTGAACAGCTAGCTAACTACCCTCTGGTTTATAAAAATAACCCAATTTGTGCATGTATAGAACTAAACATCAATACATAAAGTCAATTTTATTACGAGTCTTGAATTCAATAGAGATAATATTTTATGCAAGAATGTCGTGTAGTGAGTCACTATTCTGAAGTTAAATAGTGAGTACCTTCGTATCTTGATTTAGTGTCTTGCTAGGTTTTAGTTGTGGACTATTGACTGTAAGGTTAAAAAGATGACAGAACGAACTCAGATAGTTACATATCTGCATTATAAGCCGGAGTATAAATACTGTGTTGTCCTACTTTGGTTAAAATTAGGTACTATATTCTTAATTCCGAAAGTTCATTCTCCTTCAATAAAGCCTATTTATTAATAAAAGGGATGGATATAATTTTTAGGAATTTTGTCTCAGTCAAAATTAGTTCTACCCGAGTTCATATTAAGAATATATTTATTTACAGTATTTAAATCGGTTTCGATCACAGCAGTACTTTTCCTATTCTCATTAATTAATTTTATTAAAAATCTAAGTATCTATAATATAGATACTTAGTTGTACGGAGTGTTTTTTTATCTTATCTATAAAAGGACCTACCTACATACCTTTATAATATCCAATACTCTACGAATAACAAACACACAACACGTTTTATATGCATCAACGTGTCCAACCCCCCCCCTATATATTATTGGATTCTATATAGAATAGCGATATCATCCGGAGGCAAATCAAAACATAACACGAATATATTGACGATCCCCCCCCCCCACCCCAAAAAAAATACTAGGAGTCTGCGTCTGCATCCATTAAACCTGTTAGTCATTGTGCAAACTTATATTCTTCATTTTACGTTGAGCTGTCTTGTATAGTGACAGTACTATTTTTTCAAATCCAAATTACATTAATCATGACTTGGACTATATCATCTTTCAATTCAATTACTGGAAAGCTTCGCGTGTAGTCTCTGAGGTTCCTACTAAGCTAGAGATATAGCGTCGCTGCCGTTGGTTACCTGCTGATTGTGCCTTAGTTATAACATTTTCACTTGATCGGGTATACATAGTCTACGACCGCTTATGTTTATAGTAGTTATGACATCATACAGACATTCCCAGCATATAGCAAAGTTTAAAGAGCACATCATAAGATTTTAATTACATGCTCCACTGAAATAAAAGCTAGGTCTACGTTAGGTGTATAATGCATTGCTAGTGTAACTCCTGTGATAATCTGAATGACTAGACAACATCCTAGTAGACTCCCAAAATTCCACATATAACTAATATTAGCTGGTTGTGGTGAATCTACAAGATATGAATTGACTAGACCTAGAATCGGGTGTGTTTTTTATAATCCTCATTTTTAAGTTTTTTAGTTCCACTACACACGTATGTAGGGTATATAGCTGTAATATTACATTATCAGCGTAATATCTTCTTATTTAGAATCACCCTCTCTTGACATGAGCATGAGCTGAAATAGGGTGTCAAGGTACATGGCGTAGCGTCTAACTCTTACTTACATTCATTACACCATCGGGCAGGCTGCTTTATCCCTCTTAGGTCCTACTTACTCAATTATTATAAAGATAATTGAAATAATTGTACACCCCCCCAAGCAAGCTAGGGTTTATATTATATTGCCCTGGCCCCCCCCCATATCACTAGTCACACACAGTGTTAATTATCATCACTTTACAATATGAGCCGCTTAGCTTTAGCTTCTATAGATGGGTCGTAAAAACTTAGTTTTATTACCTTGATTTTATCGATGAACCTACACTACACCCCCCCCCTCTCACATACTCATTGTGCTCAGGCATCACGCGTGTAATGTCTTTGTCTAGTTGGGGGTTAACATCAAAATCAAAAAGAGTGTTATATTACATCGTATTTCTATCATATCGATTAGTTTATTGATTTAGGTTTCTTAAAACATACATTATCAACCCATATTATGGGTTATTATATTTTTAATCCCTCCCCCCCCCACTCTTCTTAGCTTAGTTCAGATGCTGAAATGTATTATATCCATCCATACGGTTTATCTATTTATCGTCGGGAATTGAAGTTATAATTTTTTGTTGCATTATATGCAATCTGTCTCTTCTATTTTATTCTTTTCTTTTACAAACTAAAACTACACAGAATATTTTATTTATTCGAAATAATGCGTGACCCAGATTCGAACTGGGATAAGCGGGCCCAAATTCCTGTGAATTCCCATTATTCTATCACACAATATAGAACTATATCCAACTACTCCTCATTCTTATTTATAAAATAAAAGGCTCTCTATAATAATATTAAGCTAATATTAGTTATATCTAAATTTACGCATCCTATTATGCCTCACCCCTCACCCCTCACCATTATATATATATATATAATAATATACCCTAGATTATATAACTAGGGTATTATAAAAATATATAATATTCTATATTATTATATTTGTACGGGATTATATATGTATCATATGATGCTATTTTATATAGCATATATTGCTATATTATACCCTTTTTATATATATATATATATTATATATATACTTATATGTTATACCATAACAGGTATAGGTTATTTTTAAGTCTAAAATAGCTTTATAACGTTATAGGCGTTGCTCTATATTTATTATATATCATATAAAAAGGGAAGTATTCATATTCAATCCTCTCTATTATATATACTACTAGTAACTTTAGGGTCTTGTCGTCGTTATATTATACCCTTAGCATTTTTGATAATGGGTAAACTGTATATGTAGTTTAGGTTTAATGCGAGCACAAGGTGGAATATAGGTTATTATTTATAATATCACATCATATAAAGAATAGGATAGGGTCTCATGGATATTTTATATCTGTCTTTCAGCGGAATTGAACCACTAACCTTATTTTTACAAGAAATACGCTCTATCCAATTGAGCTAGAAAGACTTATTTATCTTTTTTATACAAATACACACACACATAAATATTTATTTCATCTTAAACCCATACCTACAGAATCTATCTTTACCAAACGGATATTAAAACATCATCCATCTATCTTATTACGTTACAAATATTTCACTTTACTTTATTATTATTATTATAATAATTAGGCCATTCGATCGTCTTCCTTTCACAAGTCACACTCATTGCATGCCTCGAACCCCCCCTAATTTTTATTAGTAATAAACAATATTATAAATTCTCCTATTAGGAGTCTACATCATGCCACCTCATCCCTATACACACCCTATATTATCCCCTCCTTCACCTATCCATTTATACATCATTTGTAGACCCTCCCCACTCCTACTTATACTGTCATACTCTACGTCATACGTCATACACATTCTCACTCTATCATAACTCCCTGCTGTGTTAATGTTTATTCCAGAACCCTAACTAGCCCAGCTAGTTGACATATAAGGCATTTATTTATATATTACCACGTGCGGTGCGTACAACCCGGTTTGTTTAATTTATTGTCCTATAATTGTTTTTATTACATGATATTACATTTAACATCCCCCCCCACCTTATTTTATAATATAAAATAAAACACAAATAAATGTTATGTTTTTATAGATATTTTTTTTATTATATATCTATCTATAGATAGATATCTCTACAGATAGAGATCTATATCTTTATCTATATCCATATTTGGATCTAATTAGATCCATATATATATATATATATTTATTTAAATCTTTATAAAAATAAAGATTTTTTATTATATATATAAAAAGTATATATGTCAAGCCTAGTAAGGTAATGTTTATATAATCCCCTGTCACATTCTGTATATCTGAGTTCGAGTACACAACAGTACCCCCCCCCCCCTCTGATATCCTTTCCTTTATTGTATTAAATTCTTATATAATATATATTATTATTGTTTATTTTTCACCCATTTTTATGGCAACATACACCACATTCACCTATATGCCCCATACATATTCCACCTTACCAGCTATAATATTTAATATATGCCTATTTTAGCCTATTACAGTATGTGTATGGGATAATATATTGGATGACTCTCGAGGTATCCTTAAGTATCTGAAACCCCCTCCATCACATGATTAAATTATCCCTGATACATCAGTAACCTGAATATGACTTAGTTTTATAATGTCGCTGACATTATCCAAAGGGGGGCATCACTCCGTTAGCCCTGGTTCGGGTCACTACCAAAATGGATCATATCACCATTAACTCTATTTTTGTGAGTTTATCTACTCACCATCCTATTTTTATCAAAACATTGACCTGATTCTCTGGTCATTTTAAGCCAACTCATAATTCATTTTATACTATTTTATCTCTTTAGCTCGGAGCACACACCCACTGACTCAGGTCAACTTAATTTATTTCGGAAACTCGACCGCTCATATGATTTATTTTTACGAAATGTGTTATTAAAAATTACCCTCTACTCATATGACTACAACTCTCTGGTTACATCCATCCCTATTATGGATTTAGGTAGGTCATCGTGATACATCTTACTGATTATTATTTAAGCTATTAGGTGGTATTGAATCTATCTTTTCTTTATTATTATTTTAACTTATCACAACACAACTCCATACTCTACCAACTTATCTACTCTCTCTATCCTCACCCCCCCCTCCCCTTTACCACTAACCTGATGCACTTAATAAATAAACACTTATCCATCATTATTATTATATATATAATAATAAATCATTTTTATGTTATAAAAATTGATTAGAATCAAATAATGAGTATTATTATTCCCACTCACCTCCCCCACCCCCTCATTATAGTTATAATCCATTCAACTAAAAAAAAATACTATACTCTACAATACCATCTTGAGAATTGCATTTATGCTGAAGCTCTTCATGCATCTCACACTACTTTTAACTTTATTATGACCCTCCTTATAATCTAAATATAATCTTTATATATATTTAATATATAAGTTATATTAGGACTTATTTAGAATAAGTTTTGCCAACTTATATTAATAATAATTAGCTTTTCAATACATGAAAAGATCTCCTATCCTATTTACTAACCCCCCCACATATTACTCTTATGGCTGTATCATATCTTTATATAACGAAGATAGATTATTAAAATAACCTGCTCACTCTCATTCTACTGATGTTTATTTCATCTGATGGTTCGTATATTTATCCTAGTCCATCTAATTCATATCCAAACTTTAAGTCAACTTAGCTTTAGCTGCCCGAATCGTGCACCGTGGCCGTATTATAATTCCTCACCCATTGCATTGGACAGATGAATGAGTTATAACATTACCTCCTATAACCCTCTCACACCCGATGATGGGCGTAGGGCTTATTTTTTTTTACA
The DNA here is from genome assembly GCA_030280995.1 of Hemileia vastatrix. Taxonomy (NCBI): domain Eukaryota; kingdom Fungi; phylum Basidiomycota; class Pucciniomycetes; order Pucciniales; family Zaghouaniaceae; genus Hemileia; species Hemileia vastatrix. The sequence continues at coordinate 34,796 of JASXTE010000347.1, read as the reverse complement.
TATTATATTATAATCTAAAATACATAAGGTTAGTTTATTTCAGGTTATTTATTTTATAAAATGTTGCAGAGGACATGTCAAATATAGACATGATACATCACCAGGGTATCATTTAATACCTATATATAAATATCTCTCTCTGAATCCTGTGACGCTATATTATATCACTCTTAATGAATTATTTTATGCTGTATATTATATATATCAACGGCTGCTCCCCTTACCATGATTACCTCACATCATTTTTTTTGCTTTGCTTGAATTGGTTAGTGCTCTTATGCCTCCTTTTAGGAATCTTAGCATAAGCATCCCCCCCCCCTCATTCATATGAATGAATGCTTAGCATATAGTATATATTAGCATTACCTTACCATGGGTATATATATTATATAATCCTATAGGATTATAATCATATTATTATATAATAGCGCTCGCGAGCGAGCTATATATATATTTTATTATATTATATATTTTTTATTATTATATATCTTATCATATTTTATTTATTTTATAATAAAAATTATATATTTTATTTATATTTTATATTTTTTATATATAAATAGCATTAGCAATTATATTATATGGCTAATATATTAGATGGTGCCATTATATGGCATATATATAGGCTTGGGCTTTAATATAGACTTTATACTATATATATATATAAATATATATTATATATATAACGAGTGTTCGCATTTTATCTATGGAATAAATCAAAAATCCCCCCCCCCTTTTCGCATAGTATTTAACAAGATGTGATGATATATCCATAAAGCATCTATATATAAAACTTACGATATGCATTAGCATAATTTATTTATTCTCTCCCACACGTTTAGTTGAACCTCGCCTTGAGGGTTTTTATGAAACGTATAACATAATTATTATATTTATTTATCTTACTACATACTCTATACCGGAGTTGAACCGGTATTGTTAGTTTGAAAAGCTAAAGTTCTAACCGTTGAACTAATAGAGCTGACAGCTCAAGCTGCGCTACCTTAGTGATTTGGCATCACAACATCTCAACGTGTCTTTTTTATCCATCTCCATCTCCATATAATATGTCAAACCTAAACCCAAAATACATTCTAAGCGTATCCTTTAAAAAACCTACGGAACGTGTTCAGATCTTGATGACTGAACCCTATCTGTTCATAACGGGCGTACATTAAGTTTTGATATAAATATAGTATATACCAAATTGAAGTGTATTTATTTATTATAAAAATAACCTAAAAATTATCAATCATGTCATTTTTAGTCTGTATTAATATCCTCTTTTTAAAACTAAACTCCTCATCCAATCCTATCCCCCCTCCCTCCTCACCCCCCCCCCACGCATATGACGTGTGGGAGGGGTTGGAGCTGTATTTATTATTAATAAATAAATTATCGCCCTTCTCTCAAAACATAACATCGCTTGTTACCCCCCCCCCCCTTTTCATCCATCATATCTACTACGTCATTATTTATTTTCATAAATGCTTGCCTTTATTTTTTCATGCTTTTATTTAAACAATGGCGATAATGTAGGTATGTATCTCACCCTTATCATTTGGGGCTGGGTATATCTAATCTATTTTAGAGAGATGTTCTATTCTTTCTCTATGTGTAGCCCGACCCCCCCCCATCATTATTACATAACATGATATTACATTACCTTACAATACTATACCTCTCTTTATCTCAAAGCAACGAAACAAAACTTAGCTAATATGATTATAGCAGCCTTTACATTTACAAGGTTGGCCGAAGGGGTTAAAATATTTAGTGAGGGAGTATTTTATTCCCCCCCCCCTTCCACACGTCATATGCGGGAACTCCCTGGGTCTATAGATGAGATGAGATGAGATTTTTTTTATAAAAAAAAATATATAAAGTGCCCTGATCTTTAACTTTTTTGTTTATTAATAATTATTACTACTCCAATATATGGATAGGGTTATATATTACTTAGTTCAATAAATTATTATTTAATATTATTATTATAATCATAATATGATGGAGGGGAGGGGGTTTGTATAAAATCCAATCCAATCAAATCTTATCAAATCCAATAGTAGACATAGACACCTGCGTGTCGGGTCGGTTTGGTTACTCTATTTTATTTTATTGCATCCATTGAAGTTAAAAGACACATCATATTAACTCAATTGGAAAGAAAAGACCCTTGGTCTGGTAGGGTTTTGTATGATAGGGTTTGGTATGGTATGGTTTTAGATGATCGGATTTTATTTAGCATTCTTTCTTACATACATCCTGTAGTGTATATTCCTATACATATCAATCATAATTAATATGCAGCCCGCCACATATTATAAATATATTTTAACCACATCTGCTCAATATACCTTAATCCTAACATATAGATAGAGTCATTCCTCTCATTTTACCCCCCCCTCCCACACGTCATAGTCATATACGTGGGGAAAAACCCCCCCCCCCCCCCACCCCCCCTTTACGGGGGTGAAGGAAAATTAAACAAAACAGAGAGATAAGATTATAGAAGCATAATGAGCATTATAATATAATATTATATTTATATAAATATTATTATTATATAATTATATAATAATAATAATAATACCCTATAGAGAATTGAACAAAGCAATATAAAAATATAACTTACCTAACGGGGCGAGGTAAAAAAAAATGATGAGGATATGTGTTTTAGGACCTCGTTAAGTCAAGAGAGGATTTTACGAAGGATGCGTCTACGCTGCAGCTTATATTACCCACCCCCCCCACCTATTAGTATAAACTATACTAAGACTAACGCCCCCCCCCCCCACCCTATCTTCGGCACATTCAGTCCCTGAATTATTAACACCCGACATACTTTACGAATACAAAACTATGCACTCAACCTATTCTACGCAAACAAAACTATACTTTACTTTAATGAACTACACTTTACAAACGCTTCTAGAGAAGAGAACCTTTTATGTGTATATCTCTCTATCCGACATATACCACACCCACACCCTACTAAATATTATCTATAATCGTTCTCATTATCGTTTTCGTTACGAACTCTAGATACCTAGAGCATGATATATATCCCTCCACATCATTATATCGATCCTAAGATAAATCCCTATCCATATAGGATTTATAAAAATATATACCCATACCTATTTGGGGTTATAAACATAAACCCTGATGGAGCTAATATTATCTGAACTGAGCTGAGATGAGGGAGAGGTTTTATATTATATAATAAAATATTATTTACTTATATAAGTTTTATACATACATTATGCTGATTAGGATTAGGTTATGCTCAGGAATGACTTATAGACAAACCCCCCCCCACTTTAGCCCTTCCCTATCTATATACTGGCTGATATCTAAGGCCTATTTATTATCTATGTCTAGTCTTAAATAATTAGGACGTTAAAGGTACATGAATGTTGCAGAGATTATCTTACTACATAACTTCACTCGAATTTATCTGTACTTCCATTAATAAACAAAAACAACTCTTAATCTATCTATCGCAGACTATGGTACAAACGAACATGAGTACTATCAGAGCTGATGTTTATTCATCAAACGTGGAATTATATAAAATACATACTACCCAATGGCTATTACCACTCGTAGAGCCGCTTTATGAGATGACATACTTACTAGAACAAGTCTAGGATTTGAACCTAGTACAACTGATCATGAGCCAGTCATGTTACCTTTACACTAACTTGCATAAAACTCTTCTCTTCTATATATTCTCCATATTCTCTTCCATTCTAATATATGTCAAGGTATGTATTATTTATAATCTCGCTATCGTTAATTTATACTCAATTCCCCCCCCCTTTTTAGCTATTTTATCTATAAACTACATCCAGCCTTGTGACCGTGTGGGATGGTTTTTTTTATTCACATTCGTATTTTTATTCGGTCATGTCCTTTTATAGCTTGACTAGTTTTATAGCACCGTCAGATAGATCATCCTAGATGTAGGGTCCCACAGGTTTAGCTCTCTTGGACTTATATAATATGTTCCCTATCTAAGTTTACATTCTAGTTTACCGAAGTATTTAATGTTTATCCCTACTATACTATAGTTTAAGAGTCATAACCTCGAGTTAGCTTACCTGGCTGAATATTTTATTTTAGTCTAGGACCCACCATTGGCAAGCCCCCCCCCCCTTTTCTTTTTAACGGATTGAATTGATTATTTTAAGGTTTTGATTATTTTAAGGTTTGGATTTAGTGAGTTGATATTAGTATCAGACTCTATTTGTTATATTTACGCTAGGCATATTCATAGTTTTTATTATAAAATAGCCTAGCACTATGGACGGGCCTCCCCCCCTTGCTACATGACTAGGTCCTATTTACAATAGTTTTCCTGCTATTAACTCCTCAGTTCAGTCATAATACCGTGTCCCGTATTATTTTTGCTAGTTCACGGCCTGAGCTAAAAACTACCTCCCCCTTCTATGCACTGTACTGCACGGCGCAGCACTGGCATATTGTGGCTATTTATTACAGTATACCCTTATACTGAACAGCCTTGAATGCTGTGGAATACAACACAATATCTCCGCTATATTCTATTTTTCCTACTACTTATATACCAACCTTCATCCATTATTTATATGACTCTCGCAAGAGAGAGGTTGTTTATATTCTACGCCAGGTCTAATGCCAAATGATAATAATACGGACGGACCTGACCCTCTTTATATCTCAGTCGTATTATCTATGTATCGTATTTATTTATAGTTAAGAGAGCTATTTACTATCTAAACGTCTGTTTAGATCTATGTCCGAAACTTTGATCGGTGTTGCATATTCGAAGAGAACATCACCTCATATTTATTTTATCCTATAAAATCCTATTTTTTATAAAAAAAAATCATATTTTATTATATAATAATATAGCTGAACTAAGCTTGCATACATTATTTCATACAACCCTCCTAGTTAGCTACTGTCACATAGTTGTAAGCAGACTGTTAGGAGCTATATTATAACATAGCAGAGGTCTATACTATAATATATATACATATGGTTAAACTTGATGGGGATCCCTCGATTCCAGATATCTATTATGATGATGACATCAAAACTAGATGCGTTAGACTGTGCACATTTTATAAATATATAGTAAGGGGATAAAAATATCTATATTATTGTGAGTGTGTGAGTGAGTTATGGATTTAGTTTGAGGGTTTATATTTTACTTATCCTATCAAGCCTTATATATTAGACTTGAACAATTAACATGAAGATAATCTAGTACTATATTAGGGTATATACCTAGTGCTATTATTAGAAGGAGGAGGGGTATTAGTACATTAAATTCTAGTCTAGTCACATCTATTACTGGATTAAGGTAACGAGATCATGATCCGAAACATATTCTATTATAAAGATAGATAGAATAACAAGCACTTATAATAATGGAAGTACTAGCGAGTATTGTAATAATAGGGAATATTTGAAATGCTCCTGCAAGACTTATAAATTCACCTGTTCAATTTCCTGTTAGTGGTGTGGCTATATTACCAAGTGTGAAGAGTAGAAAGAAAATTGAAAACAGAGGTATATAAGTCGCGAGACCTCTATAATACCTGATGGTACGATCATGATATCGATCATAAATGACTCCCCCAACCAGAATAAATAGAGCTGGACTCACGGCTCCATGACAGAGGGATAGTAGGATCCCTCCTTCAACACCTGTCAGATTGTTACTATATAGACCTATACATACAATACCCATATGATTAATTGATGAATAAGCTACTAGCTGCTTAAAATCTGTCTGTCTTAGACAAATAAAAGCTGTATAAATAATGGATATTAGACTTATAACTATAACTAGACTCTGAAAATATATAGTTTGTACTGGTATTAGTTGAATTATAATTCTTAGATGTGCATAAGTGGCTAGCTTTAGTACTAGTCCCGCTAGGACTACTGATACTGCACTGTTAGCCTCTGCATGCGCTGTCTTTAGTCATAGATGAAAAGGTACAAGAGGTGTTTTCACTGCTAGACCTATGAAAACTCCTAGTCATATGAGTGGATGATAATCTTGATTCATTATACTTAGTACTTCTATATTCGTCGTATGTGTTATCGTATACATTTTTATAAAAGATAGTAGCATGGGTAGACTCCCAAATAGTGTATATATAAATAGAAGATAAGCAGCACTAATTCTCCTACGCCCTCCATAAATCCCTACTAGTAGTGTCAGTGGGATGAGTACTGCTTCAAAGGATACGTAAAATAGAATAATATCTAGACTTAGAAATACTGACATTATGAAACCTGAAAAAATTAGTATTAGACAGAGATATAGCTTTTGCTTGTTATTATCTATATAATAACTTGTTATCATCGCTATCGGTATTGTTAGTGCTGTTAGTAGTACAAAAAACAGACTTAGACCATCCACTCCAAACACAATGTTAAATATTTCTCAATCTGAAAACGTACTCACTATTTGCATCCGTACCTGAGATGGATTAAATTCAATCCACATCATTATACTTATAAAATACGTAATACATGTATAAATTAGACTCATATTCCTAATCTTACGTACCCCTATATTATTATTTACTTCTGTTAGTGATACATGAATCGCACCTATTATTGGAAGTATTATTAGACTACAAACTACCGCTCACATTTACTTTTTTTTTATTCTTCTATATCCTCTTACTTTACTGAGGTTTTTAAGTTTTTATATTAACCGCATCCCCCCCCCCTTCCATAGTCGGGAAGCTAGCTAAAACCTTCTATCCCTGTGGTATAATTATATCCCTTTAAATAATCTTATCAAGTCAATAAAGAACAATAATAATTTATTGTTCTTTATAAATAAAATCTTATCATACCCTGCTATCTCATTTACGTAAACATTCCGATTTAAACATCACCACACCCTCTCATGCGGTGATGTCATAAATACTCTATAGCTATATTAGTTCCCTCATTATCATATAATGATGTTATAACTTATTTCTTAGCTGTCTAAAATTATTATATAAACTATATCCTACACACATTTATCATTCATTTTTTAATGAATGATAATGGGGTTAAAATTATCATATTCATTCATTATTCACTCATCGTATCATTCTTCATCGAATCTTCCTGAATGATGATAATCTGAATACAGGAATTTGTTCACTCCATCTGCATGCATTTATAAATATTATTTATTTTTTTTTATTAAATTATAAACATCTTATCCCTGTCTTGTGTTAGTGCATTATTGTATCGTTATATCCTCCCCCCCCCCCTTTTTTTACTTAACCCTTACTTACTTTTAGTATTTTTTATAAAAATATAATTTATAACTTAATATAACATTCAACATGACTACCTCTCTCATTTTAAATGGTCATAATGTCAAAAAGTGTTATTAGATAAAGGTACACGAAACAACCCGTCACTACACATTACTTCTTAAAAAACATTATCATTATTTAGCTATACAAATCGAATTTATTATCTTATAGATGTTATTTACGCTCGTAAGTCATTATTATTAATCTATTTATTTTATTTTATAAATAAGAAGGTATGTCCATGTCCATTGAGTCGTGTTTCGTATCATTGAAAAAGGTTCAATATCGTTGAATATTATCTCCACTTATTTTTATTTATATAAGATTCGGGTATACATTCAAGTTACAAGATCATCTCTCAACATCCTTCTCATCTCTTACCAACCCTCCGGTGAACGGAACATCCATATTATTAGTTTACGTCTACTCGGAAACCTGTAAACCTAGGGACAAAAAGAATTTTATATCTTAGGCCTGCTCATTTTTATTTTTATTTTTAAGCACGTTATAAACTCTTTCTTTTCTCTAAAAATATTCTTTATAAACTATAACTACCCATCATCACCCTTATTATATCTATGTAGTACATACACTTCAGTTTGCACAAACTGTTTCTATACACCATACGTCATACGCTATCTTATTTTACTGATATACCGCAGCTGCTACTTTATACTAATACGGCTGGTTTTATTTAGACTATACGCCTAAATATTACTTATACTTATACATCATACTTATAGGTATATATTTACACTTATACATCATACTTAGACGTATACTAACTATAATACGCTATACGCTATACTTATATTGTATTTTATATACACCTAACATAGGCGTATTCCTACGAATATACATGACATCATATGAGTACGTCATTTGTCAGACGTCATGTAGTTTGTCATACGTCATACTTATTCTATGTATAAATACGTCATACACTATACTACGTTAAGTATATACACTTAACTAATTAGTATTAATATACGTAGGTCCTCATACGTCATACTTTTTATTATTCCTTTTACTATTGTACGCCCATACTACGGTAATTGTTATTATACTAATATTTATATATATACACTATACTACCACCCTTGTGCATCATGGCTACAATCTATCATAGTTTAGTTTTTATTTATTTAATTATAAATTAAACCCACACAGTGTGATATCATACCCACCCTTTTTATATTATATATGATTTCTGTATCTATATCTATAAAGATAGTATCATATCATATATATATATATATCTATATCTAGGTTAGGGTTTTTATTAAATTTAAATAGGCTGACGTGACGTCTTATCTTATTTATTATAAAGGAGGAGTACACGCTTAATTATGGAGTCTATACATCCTATACATTACTTTATTAGGTCATTTAGCTCTTTATTCGAGAATATATATCAATAAAACACGCAGCGTATAATTTACTAACCACATAAACCCTTCACCAAAAGTTAATAATAACTACTTACTATTTCAAAACATAACATTATAATATAACCTATTATTATCACTACTCTATGGGGGGTTGTGTATCATTCGAATCCTGAGTATGAGTTCTTTATTCTCCCCCTTCCACACGTCATATGCGGGGAACTCCCGGGGTCAAAGCATTAGCATTAGTGAGGATTTTATTAATGGTTTAGTCATTTACGATTTTATTTTAAAGCTAGCGCAAAAAAATTAAATAAAAAGAAAATACCACTAGCAGAAATTGAATCTACGCGTACTCAGCATGAGTGAGTTGTTCTACCGCTGAACTATAGTGGTTGATAAGAATCTTGTACATAAGCCGAATCAAGTTATGCTGTCTATTCAGGTACTTTTATTTATTAATACTCTTAGGATCCGTATCCGATCCTCTACGGCACGCACATATTAACCATTTTTATTATATCCCCCCCTCCCTATCATACCCTATGATATCATATCCTATACCATTTTATTTATTTATAAAAATAAATATCCTATTTTAACCTCTTTCTTACCTTTACTTTATAAAGCTGATGAAGCAACTGTTCCTTCCATTCAATTCTACCCATCCCATCCTATTATAGGAAATTTTATTTTCTTATATTCAAGTTACGGTACTCCTAAATATAAAACGTATCCTATTCTATATCGCCCATACCACTGCATTTATGGCCATATATTTACTGATGGGTTTTTTAAACTTTACCCATTCTCGAGAGATTAATATGACTCAACATCCCTATCTCTCGATTAAACTTTACTGAACGTAAACCCTTTCATTTTTACTCCCCCCCCCGCAAGTACATACTCTATTAGTTGAGATCCCATACGATGAGTCGTATCGATGAGTTCATCCTTGTCCTCTCATCAAATTTTATCTTATCTATAAAAGTATAGTATCTCTTTCCCTTTAAAGCAAATCACTCTATTCAACTTACTCTCTTAGTAGAAGGATTAATGATAATTCTGATAAATTAAACACACGAGCTTATATGATACAAACTATTTTTTGGCTTACATAGGATAACGTGATGCACGCTGAAGGAGGTTATTTTTATTAAACGAAGGAATACAAAATAGAACATATCACCCTACCTCTAAATGAATGTTTTGTACGAGGGTCGGGTCTGAAATGATGTTTTAGGTCTTTTGCAAATGTTATATGTTAGGAACCACCATTTTATAGCCTGATGTGGAAATGACTTATACATATGTTTTGAAGAAGCTATTTCAGAGTCTTTTTATTGTACTTTTATCTGTTTCTTTAGGACGAAATAACCCCCCCCCGCAATCCTGCTTAATAATCTCACCCAAAACATGGATTGCATTTTAGTTAAACATCCTATTACCCTTTATTAACTTATACTACTGTACGTCTTACTACGGTTCGTCATACATCATACTACGGTACGTCATACTAATACACTATAATTAGTAGCTAAGTCCTTACAATTACTTTTCGCAGATATTGTCTGTCTTTTAAGATACGAGTGGTAAATAAAAAAAAAGACTCGCACGTCTTACTCTATATTAAATATCCATAGTTATGGATTATACATATGGCATGTTAAAAGGATCTATACCTTCATATCATTAAGCTCATATTGCCCCCCCCCCCCCCCTTTTTTTATTATTATATCCTATTTATCAGCACCCTATTCTCTTTATCTCAATCTCATCGTTTATTTTTTTTTAGTTTAGTTTAGTCAACACGGGTTTAGGTATCATGGAGTAGTATAACTTTATTATTATTTCAGATATGACTTGACATGACATGAGATGACCCTACAATACAAGACCAGGCTAACCCTTATCTATAAACTCACCCCCACATACACATAATGGCGTGTGTGGGAGAGACAAGACCCTCCTATGCTTGCTTATATTACCTATTATTATTATAATAAGACTAACACGTAGGGTAGGTTGGACTGTGTGAAGAGTTTAGGTCCTAAATATATACCCTTCACACACACGATATTAGGGTAGGGTCTATTAATGTTATTGGCTTATGGGGCACTTATATCCCCCCCCCTACCTGCTGCTTACTTTAAAGCCCGCCGCAGCAGCCCTTCGTATATACGTTGCCACACGCGTGTGTAAAGGTGCTGCTTAATTTAAATTAAAGACAACCTTTAAATTGTCTAATTTTATCTATTCTCTCTGGTCTCTCTCCCTACCCCCCCCCGCAGCCAGCGTGAATCCTCTAAAATGGGTTGGGTATGATGGGTTGATTTAAATTTTATTTCATTGGTTTTGGGGAAAACCCCCCCCCCCTTTACGGGGGTTGAGTATCAGGGTTAAGGTACTATAAGTAAAAAAAAAATAAATAAAAACAAAAAAGACATATTGTTTCCTTTCTCTAATTGATCTTACATTTCAATTTAATCGGCTTTTATTTTAATCACCCTTGAACTATAATCATATACAAAAAACAGAAGTGGGATCGCTTGAGGGATTTGATATGATATGAGGATTCTGAGGTATCACATATTATTCTCGCTTCCCACACACACGTCAACATTATGGATAGAATTAGAATCCATTCCTTCAAACTCATATTATTACCTATGGCCTATCATCCCACATGCACTCCCCTCTCTCTCTACTTCATGTAGAGAGGTTATATCTACACGGGAGTAAATCTTGGGTCGGTTGATAGGTTTTGGGTTGGTTGGCTGTCGGTTTTTTATTAGTGAATTCGGTATGTGGGCTGATCGGTTTGTAATTACGTTGGTGGGTTGGTTAATTTGTTTTTTTTGTGCTCCTCCACTCCACATCACTCTTACAAAAACCTTTAACGTTTAACTTTTTGGAGGCCCTGATACTATGACTACGCTTCCTGAAGAATCAAATCTCTTATTTTCTTCATTTTACATATTTGAACAACAACATCTCATCTCTCTAATACCATCATCACTCAAACCCTCAAATATGATATGATGACTATTATTTTTTTTATCCTATTAAATATTCTATTCTTATCTTTTTTATATATAAATATATATAAGTTTATTTAATTTTTTTATTTTTAATTTTAGAGGTTAGTGTATTTATTCGTTGTCATTCATATGATTTGTCTAATAGCGTAAACATTTGTCCACACACATCTCCCCTGAACATTCCTGTATATTATCTTCATAGAAAAACATTACATCCATCCATCTATCCATCATTAGATATGGATATATCTAACCATACATATATATATATGTGGCCTAATAACTATTATTTTTAATACCCTATATATCTATATATCCCCATATATACCTCTATATATAGCAAACCATTATTATTAAATAATTATCTATCTATATATATATTTTTTTATCTATTCAGATCCTCTATATCCATCTTATTCTCCTTTCCACCTTACCCCCTTATCTCTCATCACCTGAGAGAGATTTTTTTTATCATTTTCACTATGTATGTATTACCTACCTACTTATCGTAAAATTAATTCATTGGTTCAAGTGGATATCCATAACTGATAGTCATCAGAGAAGATAGGATATTAATTATTATTAAGCATCCTATCTATATATATAGATAGATAGGATATTCTATCTATATAGACAGCTCATTAATTAATAGTGATAAGGGTTTTAGCCCCCCCCCCTTTTATTATTTAATAATATTAACTCAGGTCGTTTATTGCTGTTTAATTTATTTTCAGCGATACTCTTGTGAGTACATATACTCTCTTTCAACTATACTGTAAAGTAAAACATTTTATATAGAGCTCTAGCTGCCTAGGTTAGGCTACTCTATTTACAGAACATGGGAGCAATACTCTATATTCTAAACCATCAAACAGTTGTTTATAGCATAGCATACTATGCTATACAATACCTTATGAATTGAATTGAATAACCCACTAGCTTGTCGCTATACCTTTTATAGGGACTATAAAATATTAGGACTTTGGATCCATAAGAATTCGGACTTTACTTTAATTTTATTTAAATAAATGAGCAGCTCTACAAGATTCTTATTATATCTGAAAGGAGTTGAACCTATCCTTATATCTATATAAACATATACTAACCGATTGTGCTCGATAGGTTTATTTTAGTTCCACCCATACCCCCCCCCTTTTATGCTCATCATTTCAGGCAGCCTGCCTCGCTCTTATATGTATGTTATACCTGGAAAGTACCCGAGGGTATATAATATTCAACTATATTATGAGGATATATAATATACAACATTTAAAAGCACAAGCACCTTTATAAAAAAAATTATCATATCCTATAATGTCGGTCGGTCCGTATATATATTTTTATAAATAAAATATGCGGGGAACTCCTCTGATTTATGTCATTTGTGTACCCCTCGCCTCGCATACGAGAGTGTTAAAATGTATGATAGGCTATAAAGCTAACGGGTGATAGCTCAGCTATACATTATTATTATACATACATATATATATGTATGTTTTATAGGTCTACGCACACCTACACAAACCCTCGGATTTTAGTTTTAGAAAGGTTTTTTTACCTTTTAAACACCTTCATCCTCCGTGCACCTTCACACACACATATATGTGTGTGTGGGGAAAGAATTTAGGTTAAACATACCTATAGTCTCTTTAACATTACCTCTCATCATCCCCATCCCCCCCCCACATACCTTAGTTACATCATCAAGTCCTACTAGCGTGAAAACAAACGAACGTATATTATAATGATAATAATATTATAGCTGTATCATAAACGGCCTAGCCTACTACACAGAACCTCTCGAATACTTTACTTAACAAATGCTGATATTTTTTATATTAAAAATATAATTGAGAGTCTTTCACATCACAATCACATTACATTTTATTCTATACTATGATATTACATTCTATTCTATTAAATTCGACATCCTACTCTACTCTCTTCCTTTTCTATAAAATAACACCCTATTCTATGAAATCGATATCCCACACCCTAAGCTGCCAGGATTCGGTTCATGAAGGTTTTATTTATTTTTATTAATTACCTTCTGCAACACATATAACGTGAGCACTATTTTGGCAAAGCTTTTTATATGCACTCCTGTTAGTTACATTACAGCGGCAAGTTTTTATATGCACTCCCGTTAGTTACATTACAGCGGCAGGTTACATATGTGATATCTTGCTGTAGTTGGATCTGAAGAGGGTTGGTGTTTGACTGCCAACACATAATGTCATAAAATAAAATTTTTATTTATAAAATTATATAAAATTCTATTCCATTCTATTTTATTCTATTCAACGACATTTTATTCTATCTCTTGAATACTCAGTCATTAATATATGTGTGTGTATTATTTTTTGAGGGCTCGTTGAATGTGATTATATTTTCATGTGAATATATCCTATTGATAGGACTGTACCAATTTAATCATCTCTATCACGTCATCCTCCCACAGCCATTTTAACCCCACCCTACTATTAACTCCCTCTTGCAATAGTGAGATACTGAGATATATATATTATATTTTACAATAAAACATATTATTTCATAGAATAAAAAAATTATATAATCTAATCTAGGTTAATAGGATTGTGGTGTAGAGAAGAGAATACATGAGTTATATGTCCACATCTTCTTCCATGTATGTAAAGATAAGTAAATATCTTATCTATAAAATATTATTCTATTAAAGTGTATATGGGTGCGGTAAAGTGAAAAGCCCTCCCCCCCCCCCCTCCTACCCTCTCTATACAATTCATATTTGTCTATGTCTATTTTTATAAACGAAACGTCCTCTCTCTGAATTGGCCCACCTACCCCCCCTTCTTCATTTATAATCTTAGCCATTTAGGGTTAATCTCATTTTACTTTAAAAAAATGTGAGTTGAGAGAGGTATATCACTCTACCTAGCTATACATTACATATCACTACACTACATAACATTACATTATATTACATAACATTACATTACATCACATTACCTAACATGACTAATTTTTATCCCTTTTCTTATCCAACACACTTTATTCCCCCCCATTAACACAACCTTGTTGACTAATTTTACTACTCCCTCAAAACCCCCCCCTTTAGGTTAACCCTAACCCCTGTGAACAAAAGACCTTTACTACTACTCACTTACTCACTTTAGGTAAACCCCCCCCCTTTTCCCCTCATTACTACGCCTAATTTACTTTAATGTGCAACCCCCCCTTTTATAAAACTAAATACGCTAACTTTTATATATATCAAACCTAAACCCACCTAAACTATCCATCACTAACTAACTTTTTACACCTTTTGAACTATGACTAATAAAACACCCTAACTTTGCTTTACTTGCTTTAGGGTTTACCTCCTTTTCCCCCCTCCCAAAACACTCCCTCATTTCTATTTAGTGGTAGACGTAACCCATTTAACCTTATAAAAAGGGTTACGTTACTCCTCTAATCCTTACATCCATTACATATCACCAACCCTGTTACTTCACCTAACCTTACTTTACCTTACATTACATTTACCATTACATTACTTTACATTATTTTACTTTACATTATATAACTTTACATTATATGGGTTGAAATGAATGATATTATTGAATAATACTCCCCCCTCCATACCCCTCCATTCTAAAACTCTAATATATTCGAAAACCATCGGAATAAATAAAATCACACTATGCTCTTTCGAGAATGTCAGGAAATTCTCTGCCCAACCCCATCCCCCCACTCTTTTTCTTTTTACACAAGATTTATATTTTTATAAAAAAAAATGAGGGGACTCCCGGGGAGGTTTTATTCATTTCCGGATAGTATAGTTTTTTTATGAGGGATTTTTAATTTATAAAAAATTTTTTTTATTCAATAATAAATGAGCGCTAAATATATTATTTTTTATTATTAAAATAGTTGTCATTTATGATTAGGGTAGATTCAGAGATTCGAACTCTGGACCAGACACGCCACAAGTGTCTACTCTACCGACTGAGCTAAAACTACCTTTTTATTAAAAAATAAATAAACAACCCTCGAGCAAGAGCAACTCACCCTCGTGTATTACATTTACATGATTATGCCACGTATCTATCACGGCCCCTTCCTTCCCTTCACATTAGGGTGTAGTGTGTGAAGTGAATGTCCTTCAGCCCTTTTTACGGACTGGAACCAGGAACCTGCTGTTAGATAGGTCCTGTCCTCAAATTTTATCATCTACTATCTCCCCTCGAAAAGATCAACTCCCTCGGGAAGGGAAGGAATAGAAAGGAAAGATTGCCTTTACAAGATCAAGATAGTTAAAAAGCCTAACTAATCTACAGTTTAATTCAGGGGGGTTTGTTTTAATTATAAAATAATTAAAACCCTGTCGCGTTGTGTTGAGTTATGTAGTGTTGTGTTGAGTTATGTAGTGTTTTATTGTGTTGTGTTGAGCTGAATCGTTATATGCCTACAAAGCAAAATGATGATATAAAGAATCGCAATAGGGTTTTAGTTAGGGGATGGGTACTACCACATACCTACTTATATAGTATTGTAAGTAAGGGGATTTTTTTATCCTTTTATTATGATCTACACAACTTACAAAGGAATGACGCAGCCCACACAATGTCAAGAACACAAAAGATCATCATCATCCTAATACTACTGATTCAAATTTTATGTGAGGATGATTTGTCAGTTGATTACATCTTTAGATAGCTGCATAAAGGCAGAGGTAAAGAACATACCCTCCATGCCGGAGGTGGCCGCGGATATGGACCAGCATCAAGCAATATTATACCTAACTAACATTATAACAGTTCATCCCATCCCTCGATAGTATATATCTATTAGTCGTGTTACGACATATATCCATCATCTATGATGCCTGTGCTATTGAGTGTACTATAGGTATAACTTGTTCCACATGTTACTGCGTTTCGGCTGAGTCATACCGCACTACAACTGTTACTACATAATGCACACAGCCCTGAATCAATACTTGTAAAGAAAGACCTAGGTCGAGTATTGCTACCCTGCTTTAAGTTATTTATATAAAATATATCATGTATTTAATTCGTATTTAACGAATTTTCTTTATATGCCGGATGTTTAATTTATATATCCTTTACTAAATTAAATTTCTTATAGGGTATATTTACTATAGCCGCAATTTACTTGTCATTCGTTATACTATAAAGTTTCACATCTCTTCAATTTCACCTACCAAGGTTAAGTTTATAAGCTGCTGCTTATTCATCTCAATCATGCAAACTAAACTTGACTCTACCTTATTATTAATCCCCCCCCCCCCTTCATCCAGCATCAGCCTATTTTTTGTTAAAAACTGTTATATTTATTTAATACTGACTATACAAAAGTCTTGAAGACAGTTTAATAAAGTGGGTTTACTTTACCCTCTGGCCCTCTCATTTTATTAAAATGACGAGGATTAACATAAACTAGTCTACATTATAAGTTTACACACCTTTAATATAATATTCGGCCATTTTTTATTAAAAATAATAATTTTTTAAATTTTCCCTGTGGCAGTCCATATAAAAATATAGTTGCCTTATATACTATGGCTTGCAAACTTAGTTGTGTTATTAGTACCTAACTGTTGGCCCCCCCACCCATAAAACCCAAGCAGAATGATATTCATTACATTACTCTTATCATTTTTTTGTTTTCATTTTATTTATATATCCTTTATGATGAGTGATGTTTTAGACCCTTTCTTCTCCATAAACACTCATGAAGATGAATAGTCTGACAACATCAACAAAATGTCAATACAGTGCTGCTGTTTAAAAACCAATATTAGGATAATACGTTACTTATTACTTATTATAAGTAGACTTAACAACTCTTATTTTTATTGTACCAACGTGTTAATACTTAAAAGGCGAGCGATTGCTATTTTTTTTATAAAATTCTTAACCGAAGGATTATCTCGTGAAGTTGAAGTTGGGTCAAACCTGATAAAATCAGGTTTTATTAGGATTTATGATTTAACTAAAATACCTTGTTAGGTTTTAAAGGCTCATACTAGATAAGGCTGAAGTGATGTTTGAAACCCTCATACTCAGAGTGGGTATATGGATTATTAGTCCTGGTACCATAGCATTATGAATTAGTTTAGCACGCACCTATTACTATTACTCCTACCGTCACTCTACAACCCTATACATGACTCTTAAAGCCACAGACTAGAGATGACGATTCAGAAGTTTCCGACTAACCTGTAGAACCTAACCTTACTGGCGGACGCCATACTAGGCACTGATTATCTTAGGTATTATTACCTTACACTGCTTTTAGGATTAAAACCGCATCATCCCTTTACTATTGTCTTTAGCCTAATCATAAATCTCTATAAGATCTGGAACTTGTATACGTAGATAGTACTAGCATATTAACATAATTTACACCCGGTTTTATCCCCCCCCCCATGTCATTATGGATTGCTCTATAATTCGTAGAACCTATTCGTTCAGAACACGAATAATGTAATGTATGCCTACCCAATCAACTAAATTGATATGATTATAAGATATTTTTTACATCCAGGTTTAAGTATCCGTTAGGCCCGTAAACAGTGGACCATTTAACCGCTGCTCTATTATCATGAACACTGTCTCTAGGACACTGTCCGATAAAAGTTTGGGTGCTGTGTCATACGATTCATAGCATTGCTAGCGTACCTTATGTACTGATAGCTCATATGACTACTATAAAATATATATATAGTATATACTATATAATCCTCTTTGACACCATCACCATATAGAGCATCTATTAGTTGACAGTATCTTTTCCCACTACCCACAGGATTTTTCATTACACTATACCATCCTACACGCTAACTCGATCTACAACATACTCAATCAGGAGACCTATTAAATATATATTATATCCCCCCCCCCCCCCCCCCTTTGGATCAAGTCAAGTTATTTTTTTTTTATTTCAATTAGAGTTAAGTTTAGTAGCTTTTGCTACTTTAGTTTAGGGGGGCTTATATTATCAATCCCACTTTTATTAGTATATAATTGTCATATTGTAGCTAACTCATTATATTGTAAACAATTGTCATAAAAAAAATGACAAGGTGTATATTATATATAATTAAGATCCTCATCAATAAACACTAATGAATAGAAATAGTCAAACTACGTCAACGAAATGTCAATATAGTGCTGCTGCCTCAAAACCTAGATGATGATGGTCTGTTAGTTGGTAACTAATGACTCTGAATATAGCTACTGTTAGCATAATTGTACCTACCATTACGTGAAGTCCATGCGTTCCAGTACTAAAGAAAAAAGTACTACCAAAAACTCCATCGGAAATGGTAAACGGGGCTTCCATATATTCTAGAGCTTGAAAACCTGTAAAAGTTACAGCAAGAACTAGAGTAATTATAAAACCCATTAGACAGGTTCTCCTATTACCATTGATTAGGGCATGATGTGCATAAGTTAGTGAACTGGCTGAAGCTAGTAGTAGAACAGTATTTAGAAGCGGAATCTCAAAAGCATTTAGCGGCTCAATACCTGGAGCAGGTCATTGAGACCCTAGTTCTACTGTCGGACTTAGAGCTGAATGAAAATAAGCCCAGAAAATAGATACAAAAAAAAATATTTCACTTACAATAAATAGAAGTACCCCTATATTTAGAGAACGTTGAACATCAAAAGTATGATAACCTCCTAGTGCACCTTCAGCACTTACATCCCTAAATCATAGACTCATGACTCCCACCGTGCTCATAAATCCTAGCACGACTCCTACACCACTACCTTCTACATTGTTAAAATAACATACGGATGACAGTGTTAGACTTAGTAGAGCAAAAGAACACACCATAGGTCAGGGACTCATATCTACTATATGAAACCCATGATAATTAAAATTAGAACGTACTATTATTAGCTTCTACACCCATTCATTACAACTGCTATCTTGTCGTTAGGATCTTTTATGCGCTGCTGCGCAGCTGCTACACCTTATGGACAATATCTTCGCCCCCCCCCCCCCCCCCCCCCCCCCCGCACTTGTTTAAGAGTCTTATTGAACTTATGAATTAAATTTTTATTCAAAAAAGTTATTGAAGGGAACGATATTGATTTATCATCATTTTTACTTACACTACCTAATCATAACTAATACATCTCATATCAAAACCTACATCACTCTCAAGGGTCTAGTATAATCAAAGATTGAGATAAAAGTCCTTTTTAATAAAATAAAAGTCTTAGCTTTTTATGTTTATTATATATATATATAATATATATATATTTATTTATATTTATATATTAATATATATATTATATAATAAATAAATCCCTATTAGGTATTTATTGCAGGCGAGGGCATATATCCGCTCTGCGGTATATATAAAAAACGTACCACACCTAGTATTATCATACGTGTGATGATTGATATTATTTATCTATATATTATTATATATATAAAATAAATACTGTTACGGTTTATTTATTTTAGCTAGTGTTTTATAATTTTTTTTTATTATTATATATATTATATATATGGGCAATGTGCTGTGCACATATTATCTAGTCAATAGCATTGATTAATTTGCTTATGCCTTCGATCATCTCTTTGCACTATAATATCCCTTCACCCTTATTTAAATAATTGACCTTTTTATACTTGAAACTCATTTTTAGTTGGGTTATAGGCTATCGATATGATCTTCTCGAGATACCTACCTATATTCTGTTCATCCCTTTATACCACATCTCCTTATTGAGTCTCGTTACTATCGCGAGAAATAGAATAAAGAGTGAAGAATATATAAAAATATTATTTTTTTGATTTAACTTTAGTGTTGACTAAATTTTCACAAGGCTGCTGCTATTGCTACAGCTACCGCTACGTATACCGAACATTTAATCACCTATACCCCCCCCCATTTATGATGACAGGATATATAATAGCAAGCAAAACCTACTAAATTTAAACAACATAAGTATATTATATTATTTACTTATGCTCTATAAGGACACGACGAGGATCGAACTCGTGATCTTATTTAGATTCATTAGCTCAAATAATGCGCCATTACCACTCAGCCACATGTCCCCCCAATTTTTTTTATTATGTTTTTACAAAAAAAATAAATCTCATGTCACCCTCGTCTCTCACTATATCATATCTCAAACACTTCATCTCAGTGCTTATATTATACATATATATATACTTCATCCATCATCATTATCCAAAGGGTGGGTTGGTTTTTAAATTTCATACTTTTATTTATATATATATCCATATCATTATCCTTATCAAAAATATTTTATCTTTATCCATAGAGTTTTTCCCCCCCCCCCCCCCTATCCATATAGTATCCCCTTTAGCTCCTATCTCTATTTAGCCTCTATTCTATACTGCTACTATCTTATACTACTACAGCTACTATCTTATACTACTACTATCACTCTTTTATGCTACTTTTATACGGCTACTATCTTATACTACTACTATTTGGCTACTTTATAATACTACTACTATACCGCTACTATCTTATACTTATACGGCTACTCACCATGAGGTTGATGTTTTTTTCTCTATATATAATATATATAGTCTATTTTTTTATATTTATTCTTATGAATATACCCCCCCCTATATTTATATTTTTATTATTATTTAATAAAATTAACTTACAATATGTCCGTCCTATTATCACTATTTTTAATAGTTTTTTAGCCAGCCCTTAATACACTTACTTTTGATATGAACACTCATACGAACCACCTTATATTGTTGTCTTTATTAAAAGTTTTATAAGCCAATGGTGTGTTAAATATAGAATATCTTCATGAGAAGAAGAGTGAGTAAAAACTCACTAACCCTTATATGCAATGCGCCATTATTTATATAGAAGTTGAGGGTTCGATATTTTATAAATATAAGGTTGGCAGGGGGGGGGATACATTTAAGGGCAAGGGCCGGGCCCATCTATTATATCATCTCTCCCTCACACACACACATATATGCATGTGCTTATACTGGGAATCTCTATTCTATTTATACTTAATAGTACGGGTACATAGCTATTATTATAATAATGGCCACCATCGCATCGAAAAATCAATTTTTATTAAAATAAAAATTTTAATAAAAACGTAAAGAGAGGTTACCCTGTTCTATATGTAACACATAAAAGCAATGTTTGAGTTATATCTTTCCTCTAACTCATTCTTATAGATTTATTTATCTCATGTCGAGGGTTAAAGGTGAGATAGTTTATTAATATAAAAAAAAGAGGGTTTAGTTGGACATTGCAGCTAGTTATTTCATAACTATTATTCTTACCTTCCCCACCCTATAGACCAGACCTTTGTTGGAAAGAGGTCTATATTATAGTAATTTTAAAAATAAATACCCGAATATTTTGTTTTCATCTCTCACAAAACCCCGCACCCCCCTATCGTGACTTTTGATTTTAATAATTAAATAAAATTTTAATTTAATGGGTAAGCGAGCATACTATAAATTTTATATCAAAAGGGAAGGAAAATATATTTTACTTACTTACGACTTAACTTATCATCACTCGTATATAAATACAGACAAATTATACTCAATCTTATAAAAAGGATCTTATACTATGTTCCCATATTATAAATGTATACCTGCTAATGATAGATCAGATATTATTACACAGAGTATAGATATAATAGGATGGATCCTCTATGTTATAAATAGGATAAAGAGCAACTTTATTTTTTACCTCCTCATCAAATATACGACCTGCCAACGATGCTGCTATAATATGTATCATTATATAAATTTATATCTAGATATATACACCTATATGATAGGTTTAAGGGATCTATATATATTTTATAGCCCCCCCTATATAAAATATATAAATCACCCTAAGGTATAGATTGAATAGAGATATTATATATTGCCGAATATTATATATATATATATAATATATATATATATCATATTTTTTATCATTATATGATATATAGCTCAGGATATAATTATGATCTATAGATAGTAGGTTAATGATAAATGGTTCATATTCCACAGATATTGGGATAGGGTATAGAGTAAACCTATACCTACAGACCACTTCACTTTACATTTATTATACTTTATCCTTTATTATAAGTTATAAATATATATATCCGTTAGGCTATATAGAGTTAAAGTGATATAGATAAAAAGTGAAGAGCACATTAACAGCTTTTGTTGATTAAAATAAAATTTATTCAAACTTTTATAAAAATGAATGTGTATAAATATTTATTAACTTAGGCAATGCATAACATTAAAAAATGTTCTATTACATTTTAATGTAATATGCTATTTTTTGTCCTTTTTAGGGTCGGGTCTTATTTTTAATAGCTTGCCAACCCAACCTATTTAGATATTTTTTATGTTTTTATTTATAATGCTTATATATTACTTTTTATAAAAAAGTTAATGGTTCTGTTTGTTTACATTTTTGTGGAGTGAATATGTGTATGCAATGTTATAAATGCTGAGTTTATATAAGTTTAAGTGGGTTATATATTATATCTAATCAGGGTCTGGGTCCATACAAATTATTTTATAATAATATGACTCTGATGAGTTAGTTTATTCGTGTTATATATATAATTCTATTTTAGGCCCTTTATTCAAAGGATCTGAATCTGATCATGTTGTACTTGGAATTAAACCAATGTTCATATCAAATCCTATATAATGGTTTATATAATGTTAGAGTTGTTTTCGTTTGCAATGGTTATATCCCTCACAGCTACAAAGGCTTATACGATGACTTAAATTTTAATTATACTATTGTTGAGGCTCTGACACGGTCTATGGCATACAGCTGTACGCATGCTTGCTTTTATTCGATATTTTATTATAAAATAACGTAGAGTACTGTTTATATGTATATTGTGGGATATACATCCCACATGGTGAGCCTGATGTATCCAGCTTGCTTTTAATGAATGTTGATATTAACGGCTCTCTATTCATGATATGAAGACACCCCCCCCCTCCCATTGAATTCCAGACAGATAGTTGGATATGATTTATGCGCTAAATACAAGTTTCGCGTCATCCATTATTATTTTTTTACCTATTATAAATAATAGGTTTATTAATGAAGCTTTCCTTGTAAAATCATTCCATTCTATATGGAGGTTGAAGGATATAAAGTATTAAAGACTTATATGACGCGAACATCATAAGCATTTATTTCATTAATAGGGATATGGATCGCCCGCCATATCTTAACGCAACGCATTTCATATGAGTGTTGTGTTGCTCTTTTAATGATTTTACATGATACTCATTAAGATTAAGAATCTCTCTCTATAAATAGAAGGTTATTTTTATTACTTCAATAGTACAAGAGGTCGGGTCTATTTTTTTATAATGTTAAACTATTTTATAAAAATAAATAAAGGATGGTAGGCTATTTTTACCCCCCCCCATTTTATATAATTTTTATAAAATAAGTGCTATCGATATATAGATATGGGGGGGGATTCTGAGGATGATTTTTAAGTTTCTCCTGCGGAGATAAAAAAGAGGTTCTGGTCCAGTTTTTTATCAAAATGTATCATTATATTCATGATATGGGATGTGAAGGTAGTATTTGTATAATTCAAGGTATGCCTTGACAGCAGGCTGCGGGAATTATATCAAATTGGGATATGTATACATTCTATGTTCACATTGGATGGTCTCTATATAAGCAGCATATAATGTATATTAGTTATATAGTTAGTATTATGGATCGTGATATGGATATTATAACTATCACTATTAAAAATAAAAAAAATTTTTATTTATTGACTGCGAGGACTATAAATTTTTTTTATTCTGGATAGCTGTATAATTAGGATTATAAGGATGATGATTCAATGATGGTAAAATAATCGCTTTGGATTTAAAGATTTGAATCGAGAAGATCTATCTTCCTAATACATTTGTTAATGCGAAGAATGTATGTATTTTATATAAAAACACCTCTATTCTTTAACGTATATATATATTTTAAGGTATCATTATCCTTACATTATATTAATAATGATGTCTTAAACATAAGATAACTTACTATTAAATATTTAAAGCGTAATATAGCATGTATAACGTATATCATGGAAGCAGCCTTTCATTTTATGAAGCTTGTCTGAGAGAAGTTTTATGTTTATGTCACTATAAATATATGTAATATGAGTAGTCGTCTATCGCTAAAAATATATATATCGGTCATCGTTTTACAAAACTGCTTACCATATCCTATCAGACTTATTTATGGGTTCGTCGCTCTCTATATAAGGCAAAAGGCTCCACCCCCCTCCACCATTTTTTTAATCTACATAGGTGTAATAAAGCATTAAAACATTTATTTAGGATGTTAACAGCATGTATTAGTATGCCTTTACAATAAACAGGCAAACTTTTTATTCTATTATAACAAATTCTATAACACTTTAAAAGCGTTCGGTTTATGAGAAGCAGCTGAAGTGGTTAATAAACACGCATGTATTACACTACCGCGTCATGCTACATTTAAAGACTGGATGTCTGTATACCTCTCACAACGACACCTGTAATACCTTTTACAGGTTAATTCTTATGCAACTGCAACTGCAACTGCAACTGCAACTGCAAAGAACTTCGTTATGCAGTTAAAATGGATTATAAAGTTTTTATTTATTGAGGTTCTCCAAAACAAAAAAAATTTGTTCGAAATGATAAGGTGTTTAATTTATTTGTATTTTATCTATGCTACAAACTACTTATGTTTTATAGCCTATACAATTTACTATGCTATATGCAATAAGCTTATTATAAACTCACTTCACTAGAAAGTTTAAGGATATCCATTTATCTTGTTACAAATATTATATATATGTCTTTACTAGGCATGTGTCTATATACTTACACAGTTCGTTACTGTTATAATCTAGGTAACTAGGCTCTCCTAGTTATTTAAACATAGCTACATTATCTTAGTCCTACGATTAGCCCCCCCCCCATGAGTCGTTTAATAACGACTTACATTTTTGTAATTTATATATGAAGGGGGATTTATACAACAGTTTTTTATAGTCACTCCATATTATTTTCGATTGTCGTAGCTAAAACTACCATGGATTTATAACCATGGGCAAATTAAAGACAAGATTAACCAAGGATATATATATATATAATATATATAGAGCTATATATAGATCTATATAGAACATATTTTAAAGTGGACTATAAAATTTTTATCTCTTAAAGGAATTGAATTGAATAGTTTAAACCCCCTCCCACGCAGCTATAGCTGCGTGGGAGGGGGTGAAAGGAGTATTATGATTAAGTTTTACATGCTGAAATGTAACATTATTGGAATTATTACAAATATTATAATACCTCGATAAGTTTTAATTTGTTTTTTATTCACTTTTCCTATTAGTTTATGACCTAAACGTTTAACACCCCATCAACAAGAGAATAACCTCGGGCGAGCTTCACGGTCATATCGAATGTGCACTGCTAGTATAGAGTTAAAATGACCTGTTTTTTTTTTAATTTAGATCAAATACTCAGTCATCTTGGTATATATAATATTTATTATAGGTGTGTGTGTCCATCTAGTTGAATGTACTTTTGTCGGGTACATACTAACAGGTTTAGTATTAGCTCATTCGGGACCTTTAAATATAACCCAACCCTCATTCATATAAATCCAGGTTATTCTATCCAAGTAGTTAGTCCTAGATGGTTATAGATTGTATTTATATCTACACAAAATCAGCACATGCTGTTTGACTAGGTATGATGTATGTGGATCTCCTGGCATGGTTTACACCTCCCACAGGAAATGTAGTCTACTTTTGTCTTATTATCATATAGAGTTGAATTTACCTATCTACATAGCTAAACTTAACTCACTTTTGCGAGTTAAATGTTACAGAATACTTATGAATTAGGGATTCTTCAAGAACTCTACAAATTAACCCTATTTATGCCTTATAAGGCAAGGCATAATTCTATTCTACTCTATTCTATTCAATTCTATTCAATTCTATGTAATAATTTCAGCTCTTGATCGGATCGGATCCCTATCAGGATGATTCTTTATAAATAGAATAGCTTTTCAAGATTATTATCTATATAATTTACATGTCCTAAATTCCAATTCATATCATTAGGCTTTATCTGTAGTTCCTTGATAGACGACAGCTTTAAAAGCTGTATTTATATACTTAACCCTTACTTTCAAACACTCATACAGGTTCAAGAGTTCTTGAGTTAAAAGGGGGTCGTACTTACAAACACTTAAACTTGCCCTTAAACTTAAAATAAATATACACCTGCTTATATCTTATAATTTTTATCTACTCTACTTATATCACAAGGTATCATTAGATCGATCACACTTGATAACCTCAATTTAAGTCCTAGTCCTATTTTGCTTTTTGAGGGACAAATGATACCATGCACTTTTATATATATTATATATATTCTATTATTTATAAATAAAGGGCTGGCTTTTTATATTAAGACACTCATAAAGTCTTTTACAGAGCATGTAACTAACCTTATCTATTCTATAACAGGTTACAACTGATGTTATATTAGCTTGCTTCATTTTTTATTTTTATAGCAAAGATTTATCTTCCTATTTACCCCCCCTCCTCCCATATTTTATCCTGTTTTGTACCCTTTTTTATGTTGAAATAGAGTTGAAGAGAAAGAATAAAATAGAGAACGTTTTTAAACCCTTTTATATTATATATATATATAATATATATACCCTCCTTAAAGATGTTACACAGGGTCCAAATATAATTGGATCCTATTCAATCTTTATACTATTGAATTTAGCCACTTCAGGTATTTATCAATGGACACTGCTTCAATTACAATACTTATATTGTTATGTGCGCAAATATGTTATCATTATCTTATGAAAAATATAATTTCAAATAGTCACCTACTAGTTCAGACTATGTTTTCATCCTTTACTTTTACCCATTTTTAGAAATCAAAATCCTTTAAAGGAAAAGGAGGGTGGGTCCTCGTGTCGGGATTATGGTTGTTGTACTCACCCGTTAGTCGTTGAACGTTCTAATGTTGTATATATAAATAAATATACCGTTTCACAGTTATACATACATTAGCTTCGCTGCAAATTGAGTTCTGTACTTTCAAGAACTTGTTCTTGCAATTCACCCACAGAACTTACACCTGTTATTCACATGACAGGCTGGCCTGTTTATTGTTATTGACCCCACATAGTTCGGAACATTGACCGTAGAATACTCCATGTCTCTCAGCAATAGCTGAAGTCTGGTTTAGTCTACCAGGTACTGAATCCATCTTAAGACCAAGAGAGGGTACTGCAAAATCATGAATGACATCATTAGCTGTTACAATAAATCTTACATGAGTTTGAACTGGAATGAGTAGTCTATTATCTACATCTAGAAGTCTTAGTGAACCTTGCTCTATATCTGCTTCTGGTACTGTGTACATATCAAATTCGATGGACTCTCCTTCATCGTTGATGAAATCACTTAGCTCATAACTCCAGAATCACTGATTACCTGTCACTTTCACCGTTAGAGTTGGACTAATTACTTCATCCCCTTTTTATTACCCTTATCTCATTTAAAAATAAGTTCTTATAGTTACCTATAAGTTTAGACTATGTCATCTACCTGCCTTACTTGGGGGCTGGTAGTTAGGCGCTCGTGTCAGGTTTATTGCTTGTACTGCTCACCTGTTAGTCGTTGAACCTTCTTCATCAGCCTCCTTTCAATACTATAAATTTTATTTTATTCTTCTTTTTCCAAGCCTACTTATAGCGGAGTTGTTATTTCATGCCTTATTTTACTCGAGCTTTAAAAAATAAAAAGAAAAAAGTAGAAGAATAGAAAGGTGCAGGTACAAAATGGCTGCAAATAGAGTTGATAAGAACAACACATTTTTGCAATTCACCTAATTATCATTAAGTCATTACTTACTTATGAGACAGATTTTTATCTCACTATGATAAAACCCTTATTATTATTACTATAATATAACTTTATACCATGATTAAGTTTATAACTTAAATTTATTACCATGATTTTTTTATAATTAAACATAGGTATAATGTAACGGAGTTACAAGCTCTATTAGCCTATTTATATATTATATATAATATATAGGCATTTGTTGACCGTTATTGTTTTGTACAGTAGCCTCAATATTAAATAATGAAAATACCTGCTAGTTTATAAACTTCAATTCAAGTAAAATGATCCGTATTGATCACTATACCAGAAGGATCGGATCACAACTCCCATCATCTATTATAAATAAGCTAGAGCTACTGCATCAAAATTAATAAAAACGATACTCAAAAGGAATCGTTTTTATTTTATTATTATAAAAGAGGTTGTTGATCTCAATCTCTCTATTTTATAAAATGATAGTTTCTAGTCACTACTTGAAGTGAATGATGAGTTTTACGTTTATTTTACTTTGCTTATTATATCACTGTTTTGCTTAGACTTCAAATCTTTGTAAACAGATACCATAAAAACTCAAATTTATTGGAGTGCTTAAGTCTGAAAAAATTAACTTAACATTGCTACTCGTCTAACTTTTATAAAGATGTGCTGTGCATCTCCTAGAAGGGTACCCCCCCCCCCAAAAGTATTTTTTTTATTTAGTAGGCTTAGTTATTGATAAACTCATCTATTAATATTAATTCCAACAGAGCGAGCAACTTTTACTAGCTTGATAAGGAACTACGGCTGTACAAGTTGTTTTAATTTTTATTATAGGCATAGCTGTTACTTCTTTATTATTTATTAATACGCTTAATCATTGACGTACTTGCTATTATATTAAATAGGTCTTTATCAGAGATAGGATCAATCAGATATAGAAGTTTGAAACTTGGAAAAGCAATAGCCACTAGAATTATAGCTGGTGTAATTGTTCAAATCAGTTCAATAAAAGTTCCATGAGTTTGATATTTATGTACAATTGCCTGTCGCTCATTATTAAAATTAATTAGAATTGATCCCAGTACTCAAAATACAAGAAATGAAATGAGAACTAGGTGAAGTAGGAAGAAATTACACGAAACAGAATAATTTAAACCTCATCCCAAACCGTACGTGAACCTTTCAGCTCATACGGCTTTCCAGCAAACCTTAAACACAAATTTATTATTATTTTTTAACGAAATGGATGGATTTAATTACCCTTTATTTACGCCGTAAATTGTTGCTGTTTTTGAATTGTGAGCCGAGCCAAAGGAGGGCTGTGCTCCGCTTACATTATGAAATATAAAGTATATTTAATTACCGTTATTTTAGCAGTCTATCCATATTGGATATGATCTGATCATTAAGGCTCACTCTTCTATCTTTATACCCCCCACCCCTCCTCTCCTCTACCCATCTTCTTCTTTTCCTCACAACAGTTAGAGAGATATAGGATTCGATCCTATCCGATCCTGAGAGGATCGGATTCTGATCCCAGTAGGGATGGAATATTGGATGCAGCAGATCTTACATGATGTATTTTAGCAGGTACAAAATGTATTTTAGCTAGTACATTCCCCCCCCCACAAATCACACAAGCTGCCTAAACTTTATATTCTATTTAGTTATATTAGTCTTTTTGAGGAGCCTATTTTTATTTTATTTTATTAGGTTTAATTATCTTATTAATGTGGAATGTACGTGTTCTACTAAATTTAGGAGCTTAAAACGGATACTATTACCTGTTTTAGTATCTTTTCAAGTTAGATGTTTTCCAAAGGTTGCATAAACTTTAGCTGCTGTTCTTAGTTTAAATTTTAGAGCTAGAGTTAGAGCACAGGACCCTTTTATACCATGTATAATTGAACCTAGAGAAGACTTATTATCAGCAAAGGAATAATAATTTATAATACCCTGGCTAACCGCATTAAAGGATTTTAGAATTTCAGGATGATCCCTATTTGTTATACTACGAAAAGCTGTTGGGACGTATCTGTTTATAGCTTGATTATATTTAAAATATCCTTTTTCTGTTAGTTTTTTTAGGAGATCTAGTTTGGGTACTTCTATTCGAACTTGTTTATTAAATATAAATCTTTTACCATATTTGGCTATTCTTATCGGGTTTTCTTTAAGGATCTTATCACTCATTCGAGCACCTATAAAATGTACCCCCCCCCCTTTATTAAATTTAACTACCCTAGTTTGATCGTCATTTATATCCAGTCCTAGTACATCCTTACAGAATATTCTTAGTTTATGTCTCAGTTCAATAGCTTCTTTGTGAGTTCCTGTGTATGCAATAATAAAATGTTCAGCATATCTTACATAATTTATTCTCCTCCCCCCCTTCCACACGTCATATGCGGGGGAGGGGGGTCATATTGAATCATAATAAGGCCTTCTTACTGTATGTATATTTCGCATTTTTTTTCGAATTTCAACTGTATCCTCATGATTGTTTTTGAGTCTATACAGCATTCGTGCGTAGTCAGGATTCTGTCTTCTTCGGTTACATCTATTATATTCTTCCGACTTTATAAGCTCTGCTATGTATTTATCTAGAGTATGTAGATAAATATGGGCTAGTAGTTTATTTATAACGCCATATGTCCTTTTTACTGAGGATCCTTTATCACTCCCCTCTGCAACTCATCCTCCCCCTCGCTCTTGTGATGAATAAGGTTGGTGGATAGAGGAAGGGATGGGTATAATTTTACCTGATTTGAGCCCACTCTTAATCAGAGCAAGTGTTTTAGGACATCCAATTTTATCGCTTATAATTGCTATTAGTTTATCATGTGGAATCCTGTCAAAACAACTTTTGAAATCTGCTTCAATAATTCATGTTACACTTCTGAAATAGGTTTTGATGTATTTTATAGCACCGTGGCTACACTGATCTGTCCTAAAACCATGACTTGTCTCCATAAAAAGAGGCTCATAAATTCTTTCAAGCACTTGAGCCATAGCTCTCTGAATGACTTCATCTCTCTCCCTTGTCACTCCCCCCCCTTTTTCTCTGTGGCTCATCCCCTCTCTCGCTGTTGTGAGAGAAAGAACAGGTATAGAGAGGGGGGAGGTTAGGAATTATGACTTGCAGGACTGAATTTGAATTTACCTGCAATGATATCTTTAGATGTTCTCTCTATTCATGCTAGAGACATTTCATCTATAGTCTCTTTGTTTGTTCCTGGTGTTAGGTTCCCACGTTCGCTCTTTATTGCTTCATAGCTTGAAATGATATTCTCAAGTTGGCCCATTTCGTGAATTACATTATTTATTTTATGAGTATTTGATTTTATGTTATGAACGCCCTGATCACAGTTAATGTTTATATTAAAATCAACCTTTTGGTTTACCTGCCCCCCTTCAGAAGCTTTTTTACTATAATATCTTGAACTCTTATTGTTTATATATTTAGTATTATAACTTCCTAGTACGAAGGCTCCGTACTCATAGGTTTTTTGACCCTTAGAGTATCCCGAGTTACCTATATATGACGTTATTGATTGTTTTAGATTCCCGCCATATTTCACATCTATGCGATGCTGTGCTGAAGACTGACAGATGCATCAAAGACTTTTACCGTATCTTGATCCTCATTCAGAACTGTCCTCTACTATTTCTTCTACAGCCATGCTTTGGGGCACCACTTTATAGTTAATCGGGTTCGTTATCCTAATCATGACAATCTTAGCTTGCGGACACATTCTATATTGAAATATCATACAAGTGCCGCTTTCATTCTCGCTTCGGACTTTAGAGTTTCCACTAACATCCGGAAAAAGTGCTTTTATCCATTCTTCCGTCAGGTTGGATACCCTTATTTTATAGGCTACGTCAGGTAGGGTTAAACGGCGCACGTAAAAACAAATTGTATCATGAAGAATGACAATACCCTCATGTGTAGGACTTGCACAATCTTGAAACCCATATTGTCAAGGGTAGGCTGCATCGGCATATACTGTCGTAAATGGAAAAATAAACATTTTTTTTTATTAGATGCAAGCTCCTCTAGCGGAAGACGGAGCGCACCCTACCACCAACCCCCCCCTAAGATATCATATCTTATCATATCATATCATATCATATCATAAAGCTTTTGGTTCAGGGTCTCATCATACAACATGTTTAACATGAGGTAAGCTTAACATTGCTCACCTTATAGGACCCCCACCCTTCACCTTCACATATTTGTTACCTCCCTCTCCTATTATTATTCCTTACTTGAAGTTATCTCCTATAATAAAGCCTATTTTTATAAATAAAATCTTAATCTTATTTATAGGGTATTGTTTTGGTCTGTTCTTTTTTTTTAAGGATATGACACCGTTAGTATTTTATCATACTTCACTGTGCTCAGCTATATCATCTGTAGAACTATAACTATTGAAAAGGGTTGTGATTTATAAATTAAATCAATTCATATCAATCTCTTTATCCCCCCCCCGACCAAGATACTTTTCGTATCTATATATAGGCATCTGACCTGTGTAACATATTCATCACTATCTTAAACTAACCCTCTTCTATTAAATAGATTAATATTAGCCTTAATAGCTGTGTGAACAAACATCACTTAAATGTGTGTACATCTTACTTAGATTAGCTAATATTACCGCCATATTATGGCTACCCTATCAAATAGGGCTATGATTCAAATACTTTTCTCAACTACGTGACCTGCGTAGTTTAGAGAGGAATATGAACTGAAAACTTATTTCCCCCCCCCTTATTACAACTGATATCTCTTCACCCATTCCTAAAGCACTAACGCTCAAAAATTTTAAGTAGGGTTGAGGTATACCTCATCTTGATGTTGACACATCACAGAGGCCCACTTTATTTACAATATCGATACATCTGAGGGTAACCCGCCGCGCAAGCGCAAGCGCATGCGCTTGCGCAACCCTTTATATATCTTAGGTATAGCGGATCTTTACGGCTTATTTATTCTAATACCGTACACGACCTTATAATACCCATACCCTAAAACTTCGTTCATGTAAAGCATTGTGTGCTTATGCTACGCCCTGTACATTTTAAGTTACAATCATCTATACCTATATACTAGGCATACATAATGCCCGTCGTGTTAGTGGGTTTCAATTTGGCATTATCTTTCTTTATACACTTATCGTACATTCTATAGTGTTAATCCGTTATTATTTAATCCTTTTGGGTTGTTACTCTCACACCTCATAACTTTACACCCGTTCCCCCCCCCCCACACCTGTGTCTATATATGGAATGTTTAAGCACTTGTTTATGAGTCCTTGATGATTATATAGCTCATATAGCGCTCATATCACACATAAAAATTTATTTATCTTACATAGATACAACTTCCACGTAAAATTAAAAATGCATCACATCACCCTGCAACATCATCTTATATCCCTCAGGTTAGCTCGCTTTGGACTTAGTCATACAACTGAAGTGTTGAGATTGAGAAAAAGGCTCTTTTTATTCTTCTCTTATATAGCGACAAAAAAATTATGTCGAATCCCAGGCTATAGCTCCTATCGCATTCTGTTTCCCTCCCTTCCACGCACGTGTTGAAAAAAAAGTGAGGGGTTATATATTTATATAGACTCTGTATTTAGTGAATCATTAACTATAACTACTGAGCACATTTAACCTCTTTATTTTATTCCTATTATATACCTCTCTATTTGACTTGCACTATTAAACCATTATATGATTCGTACGGTCTCGGGAGCACTTTACATTCCATATCCCGTTGTCCTTTTAAACATAAACATATAAATATCTTTTATGTGCTCAACGAAAGACTGAGCACAAATCTATTTTTTTATAAATAAAAAATATCGCTCGCTCATATTATATCCTCTGGACTATTTTATACACTATCATTAGACTAATACCGTGCTACTTTATCGTATTCTGTATCTACACTACACTTTGGAAAAATGTACATTATTATTAATATTTATTACCCCCCCCCCCCCCCCCCCTTTTTTTATACTATATTTTTATATAATCGGCTTTAAAAGACCATGAAAGTGGTAC
>JASXTE010000165.1:0-98162 GCA_030280995.1 Hemileia vastatrix | reverse complement strand
ATGTGCTGATTTGAAGAATGACGAAGAAAAAATCTGCAATCATTTCTTCCAAAGAGAAATCATCGACAGCTTCAATGTAAAACATCACAATTCGACAAATGATCATGGAGGTTCGTTCGAAATCCCCTTAATTTACCAATATCTAATCTGTGGCATCGCTGGACTCGGGCTTGGAATGATCATCTTCATGACATCTTTCTGCGTGAAAAAGAAACTTCAAGCAAAAGCAACAGTGAATGAAGAGAGAAGAAATGAGGAGGTTGAGATGGGAAGAACAGAAGCAGAGACAGTTGATCAACCGACCAACGATCAGAGTGATGCATCAACCAGACTTTAAGAACTTGTGCTGGTCATCACTGTTTACATCTTACTGAGACAACAAACTTTGTAATTAGCAATATTTGACATGTAATACAACCTACCTGATATTCTTATTTCAATAAAATCACTTGAAATGAATAAATATTTGTTTGAAAATATCTTTTTGCGCACACCTTGAGAAATAGAGAATATCAATGAGTGAAATTCAATTTATCCTGCCGATATAAAGTAGTAGTCACATTTATTCGAATCTAATTGCTTCCTGCAGAAACATCAATGCCCAATCAAATGCTGTTGACTACTTTTCTCCTCTCTCTGGTCACCCTGATGACTCTTCAGGACCTTGTTGTTGGTCGGGGCAATCAATCGAGAGATTTAGTTTCCATCAACGAAATGCCTCATGCAGTTGTTGTAGAATGCTGCAATGGTTGGTTACACTGGGCTTTTTGTGTCCCCGTCGGATTATGTTCTGGAACATTAATCGATGATCAGTGGGTCACTACTGCCGCTCACTGTGCGGATAATCATCTTAAAATATTCTCCACCACTCTGAGAGTTCGCGTCGGAGCTCAAGACAGCAGTTCAGGTCAAGTGTACGAGTCAGAGAAAGTGATCTATCATCCAAATTTCTTCGATGGAAAAAATGATAAAAATGTAAAGTTCGACTTGGCGCTGATCAAGTTAAAGCAGAAAGTACAACTCAGTCCATCAGTTCGGCCAGTGAACCTTTCGAAGTATGATGAGAGGATTCCCAGCTTTGATGGCACCATGGATTATTATGCGAACAGGGGTCCTTGGAAAAAGTTCTATCTTGCAGGTTTATGGTGATTATCCAGGTCACTTAGGTAAACTGATGGCAGTTACTGGCATGATGAAATCCACATCATGACTGATTATATGGAAGTGGAAGTTGACGAATCTAAGAGGCAATGGATATTTGAAGGTGATTCTGGTGCCGGTCTAATACGAGAAAGATCACCAAATGATCGAGTTCTAATCGCAACAATGTCTCAGTCTCGGTTTAGATGGCACGGATCACGTAAAGTTGTTTTTGCTTACAGATTCAGTAAAACGGATGATTTGATGGGCTTCACCAAAAAGACCATCATGGAAAACGGAGGATACAGTCAACTGCTCAAGTCTATTTTAGATACTTGGCTTGATTAGAACAAATTGAGCAGTTGAAATACACGAATGAGAAAGGTGGTTGTTAATTGTGACATTTTGTGTAGTTGAATGCTGGTCAATGCCATGCTACCACTTGTATCACAGACAAGGGAATAAGGAGCCCTCAACTTGTCGTTCATTTGACATCAATCGAACGACTTGATCATCGCAATCATCGAAAACTGAAGATACTGTCAGTTCTATATTTTTGACGTGAAAAACCACTCAACAAATGAGAACATACAAGAGGCACTGACCAGTTAACCTCGACAGTTGTTGGCAATTCACTCAGTTTATGTGACAATTTTCTAAATTTTCTTAATTCACAATCAATTCACTCTCAATAAATCACAGCTCTTCTTGCAATGAATTTATCAAGATCAATTGTTTGATCATGTTCGACATTAAAGCATTGAGAAAGGTGAATCAGGTAAGAAAGGGAGTTCTGAAGTTTGCCATTTATTCTTGACAAAAGGATGATTCCACTTCTTGATTTAATGGAGCTAAAGAAATTCGCTAAATTTCACTTCGTCGTGTAATTATTCAAATATTGAGCCGAAAATGTAATTTTATCATTTCAAATATGAAATTCAACACTTTTTCATACTTGTGTGTAATTCTGCTTGTTTGCTCTAACCTTGTAACACTTCACTGTGATTGTAACTATCCGAAGGGAGGTACGTAAAATTTAAATGAAGATGTGATGGTATACTTGTACATGTGTATTTGACATGTGTTTTCAATTGAAATCACTTGAAATAAATATATTGTATTAAAAATATCCTTTTTCACGCACCTTTAAAATAGAAAATATCAAAGATGAACATTTAATTTTTTCTACTAATATGACCTAGACAGCAAATCAGATCAAGTATTCAAGGCAGAGAAAGTGATCTATCATCCTAATTTCTATCATGGCACCTCAATCATTGAAGCGAATTCATTCACTCAGAGAAAGTTCTATCTTGCAGGCTACGGTGACTGCTTAGGTTACTAGGGTGAACTGATGGCAATTACTGGCATTGATAGAATCTACATCACTAACATCATAAGAGTTAGTCCGGGCGAATCTGGCAAGCAATGGATGTTTAGAGGCGATTCTGGTGCCAGTATGATACAAGAGACATCACCAAGCGATCGAGTTCTCATTGGAACAGCATCTTCTATCAGGTGATGTTGTAGTCAGCTATACATTCAGTAAAATGAATTATTTGATAAGCTTCACCAGTAAAACCATTATGGAAAATGGAGGATGCTCAGGTCAACAGCTCAAGTCAGTCCTAGATACTTGGCTCCATTAGAACAAATACAGTCGGTTTAATTCACGCATGGTACAACTCGTATAACAGAGAAAAAAAGAAGATACTGAAGATGCCATTGCCTTTTCTTCATCATACTGAAGACGATTCATTCGACGAATGGTTCTCTTTTGTTCGAACATGAAACGAAATTGAAAGTTGAACTCCTCATTTTTGCCCCAAAGTTTTCCATTGATTATAGAGCCAAGTGGGGTTAGTTGAAGTGTAATTTGTTCTTTTAATGATAATACGGATAGTTATACTTTGAAAGAACATTTGCAATCAACCTGTTGAATCGAGTCACGCTTTACATACATTTTTCCTCATTATCGTTACAATTGTGCTTCCGACTTTCACTTGGATGTGTTGATGTGCAACAGCCATAACAAAGCAAACAGCAGAGAACACTCATTTTAACGATAAAAGACATCTTTACTGATGAACTAAAATTGAACTCACAGTGAGACTTAAGAAGAGTGTTCTATTGCACAAGGATAACACCAAATCTTCATCTCCAAAAATTACATTGGTAGGTGACAGACAACAATACTGATTTGCAAAGTAGCTTAAACTTGCAATATTGAAATTGTGAAAGTTGTTTCCATTTGTCTTGCTGAATAAAACGTTTCCTGATGTTACATCATTTCATTCTTTATCAAATGAGTAATTGATCGGAAAGATGAGTTAACTTGTTGCATGATGTAACTTCCTGTTGAAAGTTACAGTACATATTTTCTTTTTGTTTCAATCCAGATCAACAAAAAAACATTTGTCTGATGAATCATCCTCTGAAGATTAGTAAAATGTTGCGCGGTGGTTAATTTCAATTCTACGGACGTTGAGAGGATGAAAAGAGAAACCTTTCCATTGTAATTTCATTAGTCTTCCTACTCTCTCGCAGTTCACTTCTCTCCAAGAACATCCTCACCTCCTTTACAAAACTCAGAATGTTTAACTGTTTGTCATTGGTGATAATGTTAATCATTGTTTCATCCGTCCAGTCAGGGGCCATAGAAGATGGTGGTTCAGGTGTGTTGCAAGAATCAACCGACCATTTTAAATTGATTAAAAGAGTCTATCAAGTTCATATCGATTTGCAGAACATGAACCCATGTCAGCAGCTTAGGTATGATGAAGAAAAAAAGTGCAACGGCATCTTTAAAAAAGAAATCATCGATCAACTGAAGGACAACTCGATACCTTCAACTGTCTCACGAGATGTTCTGAAGAAGAAAGTTATCGGTGAAACAATTAAAACAAACCATTCAATCACTCCTCAGAGTCAAGTCCACAAAGGACCATTCGAGGTAAGTCTCTTTGAGTACTTTGAGACTCACTTTGAGTATGAATCAATTGATCCTCTCTTTTTTTTCTCTTTCTCACTTTCTCTGAAGCTCGATTACCTGGAAAAATCGATTCACTTCTTTGCAGTTCTAATCAGCGAACTGCTCGAAAAAGGTTTCAGCAAGGCAATGGCACTCTTTTTCGGCCTCAAGAAAACAGTTTGTGAAAACAGCGATGACAACTGTTCACCTTTGATGGTTCTGCAATCCATCGAAAAGGATAAACTTCGTCTTTTCTTGGTTGGAGCGAGGGATACCAAGAGTTACTTGCAGGTGATCACGATGCCAGTCTTCCAGACAAAAGATAACGAAGTTTGCAGGAAAGAATACCACGGACCCAGGATGGTCATCCAAAAGTGTCCAGTGTGCGCCTACAGCACAATCAAATGGATCGTCGAATGGTCGTTAGCTGTCGAAGGTGGATGGGCGAATATTTCAATAAACGAATGGGAAACAACGACATGTTCGCCAATGAGCAAGAGTTGGCCTGTTCCCCGAATCATCAGAACAGATGAAAAAGTGTTTGTATATTGTCACACACTTAGCATCAGCATCGATGGCACGATGAAAAATTGCCCGAATGCCATGCTTCCAATCAAACCATCTAGTACATTCGAAATTTTGAACAGCCCTCAACCCGAGGAAGTCATAGTCAAAAATTGCAAAGCAGCATTTGGTGCATGGGATTCGAAAGAAAAACACTTTGATTACATGATTTCAGTGTACGTATTTGTTGGCGTGATGGTTGGCTTCATCTTGATGATCGCACTTCGCTGGTTGAAGAAGAAATGCCGAACTGATACAACAGAATCGAGGACCAGAGACCAGGAAAATGGGAATGAGTAGGTTGAGATGGAAACGATAGAATCTGAGGCAGTTGATCCACCCACGCACGACCAGAGTAATCCATCGATAAGCGAATAAACTACTTTTGTCGGTCCTAACTGTTTTAGATCTCCTGAAACAAAATACTTTGTAATTATTGATATTTAACATGCTAAATAAACTGTCTCATGATTGCTCTTCAGAGTGAAATCACTTAAAATTGATAAATTGTGTAAATAAAGTACCTTCAACATTCATTCAATCGAATATCGCTCTCTGAGGAAACATCGAGGCTCAATGAAATGCTTTTGATTACTTTTTTCCTTGCTCTGGTCACTCTGATGACTTTTCAGAACGTCGCTGTCGGATTTAACAATCACTCAAGAGTCTTCATTTCCATCAAAGAAGTGCCTCATGTTGTGGTTGTGGAAGGCTGTAATAGTTGGTTGTATTGGGCCGCTTGTGTTCGTGTTGAAGAGTGCTCTGAAATATTGATCGATGATCAGTGGGTCACTACTGCCGCTCACTGTGGTCAAACTCATTTCTATATATTTCCTGTGATACTGAGAGTTCGCGTTGGCGCTCAAGACACTGACTCAGGTCAAGCGTACGAGGCAGAGAAAGTCATGAGGTCTATTCCTTACGCAATTGGACAAATTAACAAATGCCAACATATTAAAGCTACTAATCAGTTAAACTCATCAATTTTTTGCAATTTACTCAGTTTGTGGCAAGACAATGTATCCAATGATCTTGATCGACTCTCAATTCATTTTCCATAAATGACTGCTCTTCTGACAATGAATTCCTTCAGTTTAATAACTTGATCAACTCTGACATGATGAAGGAGTTGATCTAGTGGGCAGGTCAATTTATTCGTAGGTTTTCTACAAAAGGTAGAATAAAGTCAACACTTTTCCCTAGTTTTGTTGCTCATTCTGGTTGTGCGCTCGAACTTTGCTTGAGTTTGCTTTGGTGATAAAAAGTCCCTTGTTTACATGATTGACTTGTTTCTCACCTGATTGTATGAAAAACGAGTTGTTCTTATTGCTTTCGTTAGCTGGAAACTGTAACTTTCAACAGGAAGTTACATCATGCAACAAGTTAACTCATCTTTCCGATCAATTACTCATTTGATAAAGAATGAAATGATGTAACATCAGGAAACGTTTTATTCAGCAAGACAAATGGAAACAACTTTCACAATTTCAATATTGCAAGTTTTAGCTACTTTGCAAATCAGTATTGTTGTCTGTCACCTACCAATGTAATTTTTGGAGATGAAGATTTGGTGTTATCGTTGTGCAATAGAACACTCTTCTTAAGTCTCACTGTGAGTTCAATTTTAGTTCATCAGTAAAGATGTCTTTTATCGTTAAAATGAGTGTTCTCTGCTGTTTGCTTTGTTATAGCTGTTGCACATCAACACATCCAAGTGAAAGTCGGAAGCACAATTGTAACGATAATGAGGAAAAATGTATGTAAAGCGTGACTCGATTCAACAGGTTGATTACAAATGTTCTTTCAAAGTATAACTATCCGTATTATCATTAAAAGAACAAATTACACTTCAACTAACCCCACTTGGCTCTATAATCAATGGAAAACTTTGGGGCAAAAATGAGGAGTTCAACTTTCAATTTCGTTTCATGTTCGAACAAAGAGAACCATTCGTCGAATGAATCGTCTTCAGTATGATGAAGGAAAGGCAATGGCATCTTCAGTATCTTCTTTTTTTCTCTGTTATGTGTTGTATGTTCTCATTTGTTGAGTGGTTTTTCACGTCAAAAATATAGAACTGACAGTATCTTCAGTTTTCGATGATTGCGATGATCAAGTCGTTCGATTGATGTCAAATGAACGACAAGTTGAGGGCTCCTTATTTCCTTGTCTGTGATACAAGTGGTAGCATGGCATTGACCAGCATTCAACCACACAAAATGTCACAATTAACAACCACCTTTCTCATTCGTGTATTTCAACTGCTCAATTTGTTCTAATCAAGCCAAGTATCTAAAATAGACTTGAGCAGTTGACTGTATCCTCCGTTTTCCATGATGGTCTTTTTGGTGAAGCCCATCAAATCATCCGTTTTACTGAATTCGTAATGAAATACAACTTTACGTGATCCTTGCCATTTAAACCAACAACTAGACATTGTTGCGATTAGAACTCGATCATTTGGTGATCTTTCTCGTATTAGACCGGCACCAGAATCACCTTCAAACATCCATTGCCTCTTAGATTCGTCAACTTCCACTTTCATATAATCAGTCATGATGAGGATTTCATCAATGCCAGTAACTGCCATCAGTTTACCTGTGTGACCTGGATAATCACCATAACCTGCAAGATAGAACTTTATCCTAGGACCCCTGTTCGCATAATAAACCATGGTGCCATCAAAGCTGGGAATCCTCTCATCATACGTCGAAAGGTTCACTGGCCGAACTGATGGACTGAGTTGTACT
Source organism: Hemileia vastatrix (assembly GCA_030280995.1). Classification (NCBI taxonomy): domain Eukaryota; kingdom Fungi; phylum Basidiomycota; class Pucciniomycetes; order Pucciniales; family Zaghouaniaceae; genus Hemileia; species Hemileia vastatrix. Next base: position 90,737 of record JASXTE010000165.1, on the reverse strand, counting down.
TTCTGCTTTAACTTGATCAGCGCCAAGTCGAAATTACATTTTTATCATTTTTTCCATCGAAGAAATTTGGATGATAGATCACTTTCTCTGACTCGTACACTTGACCTGAACTGCTGTCTTGAGCTCCGACGCGAACTCTCAGAGTGGTGGAGAATATTTTAAGATGATTATCCGCACAGTGAGCGGCAGTAGTGACCCACTGATCATCGATTAATGTTCCAGAACATAATCTGATGGGAACACAAAAAGCCCAGTGTAACCAACCATTGCAGCCTTCTACAACAACTGCATGAGGCATTTCGTTGATGGAAACTAAATCTCTCGATTGATTGCCCCGACCAACAACAAGGTCCTGAAGAGTCATCAGGGTGACCAGAGAGAGGAGAAAAGTAGTCAACAGCATTTGATTGGGCATTGATGTTTCTGCAGGAAGCAATTGATTCGAATAAATGTGACTACTACTTTATATCGGCAGGATAAATTGAATTTCACTCATTGATATTCTCTATTTCTCAAGGTGTGCGCAAAAAGATATTTTCAAACAAATATTTATTCATTTCAAGTGATTTTATTGAAATAAGAAATATCAGGTAGGTTGTATTACATGTCAAATATTGGTAATTACAACTTGGCCAGTTAAATATTAAGTAGAGGGAGTGCTTTAAAAGTATCATCGATTGTCTCGATAGTTAGTGAATTGAATTGAATTGGCTGAGCAGCTTAAGCTACTCATTGATTCTTAACCAGATGATAAAACCGCTACTTGACCAAATCAAGAGAAGAACAAATGTGGTCACATTTCACCTGACTGTGCAGTCATTACAAACATTAGGCCGGAAATAGAATTTTGTGCTTGTGAAGATGAAAGTAAACACTTTTCCAAGTTTCTTTGATGTTCTGGTTGTCTACTCTGACTGCTCGAGTTGCATCACATGAATAGTTGTTGTTATTGTTTTCGTTGGCTGACGATTGTAACTCTCAACAGTTATATCATGTTTACAGGTGGTAACAAGTGAACTCATCTTCCCGACTGAATCCTCATATGATCAAAGATGGAATGATGTTACATCAGAAAACACTTTATTCACCAAGGCAAATGGAAACAACTTGGACAACTTGGCCAGTTAAAGAGACTTTCCTCGTCAGTCTCATCATTTGCTCTCCCTCACCTGCCAGACAATGTGAATTAAGATGTCACGTTATTCTTGTGTAACATGACACTTCTCTCATGTCTCTTTGCTTTGTTATAGCTGTTGCACATCAAAACATTCAAGTGAAAGTCGGAAGCACAATTGTAACGATAATGAGGAAAAATGTATGTAAAGCGTGACTCGATTCAACAGGTTGATTGCAAATGTTCTTCCAAGGCATAACCATCAGAATCAACATTTTAAGGACAAATTACACTTCAACTAACCCAATTGAATGTTGTTATACAATAAAAGCAACTGTTGTTATTCTTTTCAATTTCGCTCTCGTAATCAAAGGAAAACATTAAAGCACCGAAGTGAACAATCCATATTTTCCTTTTGTTCTCTCCAAGCCTGATCAGAAGGAAACATTTGTCTGCGAATCATCTTGTGAGGATAACTGCAATGTTGCGCAGTAGTTGATTTTTATTCTATGGACATTGAGAGGATAAAAAGATCAACTTCACCAGTGTAATCTAATTAGTCTCTACCATCTCACTCTGTATTCATCCTCCAAAAAATGTTCAGTTGTTGTTTGTTTGTTGTGATTTTTTTGATCTTCATAGGATGTGCCCACTTAGCGGCAATCGGTGATGAAGATTCGGTTGCCATGAACGACAGCCAAAAGATTGCAAGAATTTATCAGGTAGAAATGAGCCTGAAAAAAATCAGCCCATGTGCTGATTTGAAGAATGACGAAGAAAAAATCTGCAATCATTTCTTCCAAAGAGAAATCATCGACAGCTTCAATGTAAAACATCACAATTCGACAAATGATCATGGTGGTGATAAAGGTTCGTTCGAAATCCCCTTAATTTACCAATATCTAATCTGTGGCATCGCTGGACTCGGGCTTGGAATGATCATCTTCATGACATTTTTCTGCGTGAAAAAGAAACTTCAAGCAAAAGCAACAGTGAATGAAGAGAGAAGAAATGAGGAGGTTGAGATGGGAAGAACAGAAACAGAGACAGTTGATCAACCGACCAACGATCAGAGTGATGCATCAACCAGACTTTAAGAACTTGTGCTGGTCATCACTGTTTACATCTTACTGAGACAACAAACTTTGTAATTAGCAATATTTGACATGTAATACCACCCACCTGATATTTCTTATTCCAATAAAATCACTTGAAATCAATGAATTTTTGTTTGAAAATATCTTTTTGCGCGCACCTTGAGAAATAGAGAATATCAATGATTAAAATTCAATTTATCCTGCCGATATAAAGTAGTAGTGACATTTGTTCGAATCAATTGCTTCCTGCAAAGACATGAAAAACAAACGAGTTGTTTTCAATGCTTTCGTAAGCTGGAAACTGTAACTCTCGACAGGAAGTTACATCATGCAACAAGTTAACTCATCTTTCCCATCAATTACTCATTTGATAAAAAGTGAAATGATGTAACATGAGAAAACATTTTATTCGACAAGGCAAAATAAAAAACTTGTACATCGCAAGCAGAATTGACTTTCCTGGTCAGTCTGACGACTTGCTGTCTGTCACCAGGCAATGTAATTTTTGGAGATGAAGATTTGGTGTTATCCTTGTCCAATAGAACACTCTTCTTAAGTCTCACTGTTAGTTCAATCTTAGTTTATCAGTGAAAATGTCATCATTCAAATGAGTGTTCTGTGTTGTTTGCTTAGTTGTAATCTTTGCACATCAACACATGCAAGTGAGAGTTGACAGAATAATAAATTAGAAAGAATGTATGTGGAGTGGGACTCCATTCAACAGGTTGGTTGCAAATGTTCTTTCAAAATATAACCATCCGTATTATAATTAAATGAACAAATTGCACTGTAATTTAATGTTCATCTTTGATATTTTCTATTTTAAAGGTGCGTGAAAAAGGATATTTTTAATACAATATATTTATTTCAAGTAATTTCAATTGAAAACACATGTCAAATACACATGTACAAGTATACCATCACATCTTCATTTAAATTTTACGTACCTCCCTTCGGATAGTTACAATCACAGTCAAGTGTTACAAGGTTAAAGCAAACAAGCAGAATTATACACAAGTATGAAAAAGTGTTGAATTTCACATTTGAAATGATAAAATTACATTTTCGGCTCAATATTTGAATAATTACACGACGAAGTGAAATTTAGCGAATTTCTTTAGCTCCATTAAATCAAGAAGTGGAATCATCCTTTTGTCAAGAATAAATGGCAAACTTCAGAACTCCCTTTCTTACCTGATTCACCTTTCTCAATGCTTTAATGTCGAACATGATCAAACAATTGATCTTGATAAATTCATTGCAAGAAGAGCTGTGATTTATTGAGAGTGAATTGATTGTGAATTAAGAAAATTTAGAAAATTGTCACATGAACTGAGTGAATTGCCGACAACTGTCGAAGTTTACTGGTCAGTGCCTTCTGTATGTTCTCAGTTGTTGAGTGGTTCTTTCAGAGATCTTTCAGAGAGACAGAATCTTTAGTTTTCGATGATGTTTTCGAGTCGTTCGATTGATGTGAGATGAACGACAAATTGAGGGCTCCTTATTTCCTTGTCTGTGATACAAGTGGTAGCATGGCATTGACCAGCATTCAACCATACAACATGTCACAATTAACAACCACTTTCCTTGTGCGTGTATTCAAACTGCTCAATTTGTTCTAATCAAGCCAAGTATCTAAAATAGACTTGAGCAGTTGACTGTATCCTCCGTTTTCCCTGATGGTCTTTTTGGTGAAGCCCATCAAATCATCCGTTTTACTGAATTCGTAATGAAATACAACTTTACGTGATCCTTGCCATTTAAACCAACAACTAGACATTGTTGCGATTAGAACTCGATCATTTGGTGATCTTTCTCGTATTAGACCGGCACCAGAATCACCTTCAAATATCCATTGCCTCTTAGATTCGTCAACTTCCACTTTTATATAATCAGTCATGATGTAGATTTCATCAATGCCAGTAACTGCCATCAGTTTACCTGTGTGACCTGGATAATCACCATAACCTGCAAGATAGAACTTTTTCCAAGGACCCCTGTTCGCATAATGAAGTATGGTGCCATCAAAGCTGGGAATCCTCTCATCATACGTCGAAAGGTTCACTGGCCGAACTGATGGACTGAGTTGTACTTTCTGCTTTAACTTGATCAGCGCCAAGTCGAACTTTACATTTTTATCATTTTTTCCATCGAAGAAATTTGGATGATAGATCACTTTCTCTGACTCGTACACTTGACCTGAACTGCTGTCTTGAGCTCCGACGCGAACTCTCAGAGTGGTGGAGAATATTTTAAGATGATTATCCGCACAGTGAGCGGCAGTAGTGACCCACTGATCATCGATTAATGTTCCAGAACATAATCTGATGGGAACACAAAAAGCCCAGTGTAACCAACCATTGCAGCCTTCTACAACAACTGCATGAGGCATTTCGTTGATGGAAACTAAATCTCTCGATTGATTGCCCCGACCAACAACAAGGTCCTGAAGAGTCATCAGGGTGACCAGAGAGAGGAGAAAAGTAGTCAACAGCATTTGATTGGGCATTGATGTCTTTGCAGGAAGCAATTGATTCGAATAAATGTCACTACTACTTTATATCGGCAGGATAAATTGAATTTTAATCATTGATATTCTCTATTACTCAAGGTGCGCGCAAAAAGATATTTTCAAACAATATTTATTCATTTCAAGTGATTTTATTGAAATAAGAAATATCAGGTAGGTTGTATTACATGTCAAATATTGGTAATTACAACTTGGCCAGTTAAATATTAAGTAGAGGGAGTGCTTTAAAAGTATCATCGATTGTCTCGATAGTTAGTGAATTGAATTGAATTGGCTGAGCAGCTTAAGCTACTCATTGATCTTAACCAGATGATAAAACCGCTACTTGACCAAATCAAGAGAAGAACAAATGTGGTCACATTTCACCTGACTGTGCAGTCATTACAAACATTAGGCCGGAAATAGAATTTTGTGCTTGTGAAGATGAAAGTAAACACTTTTCCAAGTTTCTTTGATGTTCTGGTTGTCTACTCTGACTGCTCGAGTTGCATCACATGAATAGTTGTTGTTATTGTTTTCGTTGGCTGACGATTGTAACTCTCAACAGTTATATCATGTTTACAGGTGGTAACAAGTGAACTCATCTTCCCGACTGAATCCTCATATGATCAAAGATGGAATGATGTTACATCAGAAAACACTTTATTCACCAAGGCAAATGGAAACAACTTGGACAACTTGGCCAGTTAAAGAGACTTTCCTCGTCAGTCTCATCATTTGCTCTCCCTCACCTGCCAGACAATGTGAATTAAGATGTCACGTTATTCTTGTGTAACATGACACTTCTCTCATGTCTCTTTGCTTTGTTATAGCTGTTGCACATCAAAACATTCAAGTGAAAGTCGGAAGCACAATTGTAACGATAATGAGGAAAAATGTATGTAAAGCGTGACTCGATTCAACAGGTTGATTGCAATTGTTCTTCCAAGGCATAACCATCAGAATCAACATTTTAAGGACAAATTACACTTCAACTAACCCAATTGAATGTTGTTATACAATAAAAGCAACTGTTGTTATTCTTTTCAATTTCGCTCTCGTAATCAAAGGAAACATTAAAGCACCGAAGTGAACAATCCATATTTTCCTTTTGTTCTCTCCAAGCCTGATCAGAAGGAAACATTTGTCTGCGAATCATCTTGTGAGGATAACTGCAATGTTGCGCAGTAGTTGATTTTTATTCTATGGACATTGAGAGGATAAAAAGATCAACTTCACCAGTGTAATCTAATTAGTCTCTACCATCTCACTCTGTATTCATCCTCCAAAAAATGTTCAGTTGTTGTTTGTTGTTGTGATTTTTTTGATCTTCATAGGATGTGCCCACTTAGCGGCAATCGGTGATGAAGATTCGGTTGCCATGAACGACAGCCAAAAGATTGCAAGAATTTATCAGGTAGAAATGAGCCTGAAAAAAATCAGCCCATGTGCTGATTTGAAGAATGACGAAGAAAAAATCTGCAATCATTTCTTCCAAAGAGAAATCATCGACAGCTTCAATGTGAACATCACAATTCGACAAATGATCATGGTGGTGATAAAGGTTCGTTCGAAATCCCCTTAATTTACCAATATCTATCTGTGGCATCGCTGGACTCGGGCTTGGAATGATCATCTTCATGACATTTTTCTGCGTGAAAAAGAAACTTCAAGCAAAAGCAACAGTGAATGAAGAGAGAAGAAATGAGGAGGATGAGATGGGAAGAAGAACAGAAACAGAGACAGTTGATCAACCGACCAACGATCAGAGTGATGCATCAACCAGACTTTAAGAACTTGTGCTGGTCATCACTGTTTACATCTTACTGAGACAACAAACTTTGTAATTAGCAATATTTGACATGTAATACCACCCACCTGATATTTCTTATTCCAATAAAATCACTTGAAATCAATGAATTTTTGTTTGAAAATATCTTTTTGCGCGCACCTTGAGAAATAGAGAATATCAATGATTAAAATTCAATTTATCCTGCCGATATAAAGTAGTAGTGACATTTGTTCGAATCAATTGCTTCCTGCAAAGACATGAAAAACAAACGAGTTGTTTTCAATGCTTTCGTAAGCTGGAAACTGTAACTCTCGACAGGAAGTTACATCATGCAACAAGTTAACTCATCTTTCCCATCAATTACTCATTTGATAAAAAGTGAAATGATGTAACATGAGAAAACATTTTATTCGACAAGGCAAAATAAAAAACTTGTACATCGCAAGCAGAATTGACTTTCCTGGTCAGTCTGACGACTTGCTGTCTGTCACCAGGCAATGTAATTTTGGAGATGAAGATTTGGTGTTATCCTTGTCCAATAGAACACTCTTCTTAAGTCTCACTGTTAGTTCAATCTTAGTTTATCAGTGAAAATGTCATCATTCAAATGAGTGTTCTGTGTTGTTTGCTTAGTTGTAATCTTTGCACATCAACACATGCAAGTGAGAGTTGACAGAATAATAAATTAGAAAGAATGTATGTGGAGTGGGACTCCATTCAACAGGTTGGTTGCAAATGTTCTTTCAAAATATAACCATCCGTATTATAATTAAATGAACAAATTGCACTGTAATTTAATGTTCATCTTTGATATTTTCTATTTTAAAGGTGCGTGAAAAAGGATATTTTTAATACAATATATTTATTTCAAGTAATTTCAATTGAAAACACATGTCAAATACACATGTACAAGTATACCATCACATCTTCATTTAAATTTTACGTACCTCCCTTCGGATAGTTACAATCACAGTCAAGTGTTACAAGGTTAAAGCAAACAAGCAGAATTATACACAAGTATGAAAAAGTGTTGAATTTCACATTTGAAATGATAAAATTACATTTTCGGCTCAATATTTGAATAATTACACGACGAAGTGAAATTTAGCGAATTTCTTTAGCTCCATTAAATCAAGAAGTGGAATCATCCTTTTGTCAAGAATAAATGGCAAACTTCAGAACTCCCTTTCTTACCTGATTCACCTTTCTCAATGCTTTAATGTCGAACATGATCAAACAATTGATCTTGATAAATTCATTGCAAGAAGAGCTGTGATTTATTGAGAGTGAATTGATTGTGAATTAAGAAAATTTAGAAAATTGTCACATAAACTGAGTGAATTGCCAACAACTGTCGAAGTTTACTGGTCAGTGCCTTTTGTATCTTCTCAGTTGTTGAGTGGTTCTTTCAGAGATCTTTCAGAGAGACAGAATCTTTAGTTTTCGATGATGTTTTCGAGTCGTTCGATTGATGTGAGATGAACGACAAATTGAGGGCTCCTTATTTCCTTGTCTGTGATACAAGTGGTAGCATGGCATTGACCAGCATTCAACCATGCAACATGTCACAATTGACAACCACCTTTCTCATTCGTGTATTTCAACTGCTCAATTTGCTCTAATCAAGCCAAGTATCTAAAATAGACTTGAGCCGTTGACTGTATCCTCCGTTTTCCATGATGGTCTTTTTGGTGAAGCCCATCAAATCATCCGTTTTACTGAATCTGTAAGCAAAAACAACTTTACGTGATCCGTGCCATCTAAACCGAGACTGAGACATTGTTGCGATTAGAACTCGATCATTTGGTGATCTTTCTTGTATTAGACCGGCACCAGAATCACCTTCAAATATCCATTGCCTCTTAGATTCGTCAACTTCCACTTCCATATAATCAGTCATGATGTGGATTTCATCAATGCCAGTAACTGCCATCAGTTTACCTAAATGACCTGGATAATCACCATAACCTGCAAGATAGAACTTTATCCTAGGACCCCTGTTCGCATAATAATCCATGGTGCCATCAAAGCTGGGAATCCTCTCATCATACGTCGAAAGGTTCACTGGCCGAACTGATGGACTGAGTTGTACTTTCTGCTTTAACTTGATCAGCGCCAAGTCGAACTTTACATTTTTATCATTTTTTCCATCGAAGAAATTTGGATGATAGATCACTTTCTCTGACTCGTACACTTGACCTGAACTGCTGTCTTGAGCTCCGACGCGAACTCTCAGAGTGGTGGAGAATATTTTAAGATGATTATCCGCACAGTGAGCGGCAGTAGTGACCCACTGATCATCGATTAATGTTCCAGAACATAATCCGACGGGGACACAAAAAGCCCAGTGTAACCAACCATTGCAGCATTCTACAACAACTGCATGAGGCATTTCGTTGATGGAAACTAAATCTCTCGATTGATTGCCCCGACCAACAACAAGGTCCTGAAGAGTCATCAGAGTGACCAGAGTGAGAATAAAAGTAGTTAAAAGCATTGGATCGAGCACTGAAGTCCTTGAGGAAAGATATTCAATTAGTGTCATCACAACTTTATCTTGATCATTGATATTTTCAATTTGCAAGAATGCATGCAGTATAATATTTCCGAAGAAATATTAATTTATTTTGAACGATTTTATTCTAAAAAGTAATCATAAGACAGGTAATGAAGAGTAAACTTAATTGGCTTATTGATGATGACCAATTCTGTTATATTTGATGGGCATCTCTTCTCCAACCAGGAAAATCATGACGATATGACCAACCATGAGACCATGGAAGATGCTATTGCTGATTCTTTTGCATTACACTAGAGATGACTGATTCCAATGTTTTTCTTTTTTCAGACTTCAAATTGAAATAGAGTTCCTCATTTCAGTCCTTCAATGTTTTACTTTGATTACGAAAGGGAAATGGAAAAGAATAACAGTTTCCATTGTGTAACGAGATTCAGTTACAGTGCAATTTGTTCTCTTAATTATAATACGGATAGTTATATTTTGAAAGAACATTTGCAATCAACCTGTTAAATCGAGTCACACTTCACATACATTCTTCCTAATTAATTATGCTGTCAACTCTCACTTGGATGTGTTGATGTGCAACGATTACAACTAAGCAAACAACACAGAAGACTCATTTGAATGATGAAAGACATCTTTACTGATCAACTAGGATTGAACTAACCTAAGAAGAGTGTTCTATTGCACAAGGATAACATCAAATATTCATCTCCAAAAATCACATTGCCAGGTGACAGACAGCAAGTCGTCAGATTAACCAGTAAAGTCGATTTAACTTGCAATATACAAGTTTTTTTCATTTGCCTTGCTGAATGAAATTTTTTCTGATGTTACATCATTTCATTTTTTACCAAATGAGTAATTGATGGGAAAGATGAGTTAACTTGTTGCATGATGTAACTTCCTGTCGAGAGTGACAGTTTTCAGCTAACGAAAGCAATAAGAACAACTCGTTTGTTCTTCATACAAAGTGAATCAGGCGAGCAACAAGTCAATCATGTAAACAAGGAACTTTTCATAACCACAGCAAACAACTCGATTCAACAGGTTAATTGCAAATGTTCTTCCAAGGCATAAGCATCAGTATCACCATCGCTTACTGTACAGATAATCTCATGAAAATATTTCCTGTCACACTGAGAGTTCGCGTTGGCGCTCAAGACAGTAGTTCAGGTCAAGTGTACGAGGCAGAGAAAGTGATCTATCATCCTAATTTCTTTGATGAACGAAATGAAAAGTTCGACTTAGCGCTGATCAAGTTAGAGCAAAAAGTCCAGCTGAGTTCATCTGTTCGACCCGTTAAACTCCCGATGAAAAAATGATAATATTTATACTTATTATGACTCACCATTTACTCAGAGAAAGTTCTTTATGGCAGGCTACGGTGACTACCCAGGTCACTCAGGTAAACTGATGACAGTCACTGCTATTGATAGCATGTCAATTAATGACGACTTTATATGAATGGATTTGGACAAACATCACTTGATTGTTGATTATATTAACATGCTCAAAGACAACTTTGCTTGAATCATTTTCTATGCTTGTACTTACCTTTTCACTCGACGTTCATAGATGGCATCATTTAACCACAGCTGATGGAATTTTCTGCTCTAATTTCAATGTTAAACAGAATTTCATATCGATTATCATTTAATAATACTCAATTATTAGCTAGTCGTACATATTGTAAAAATATCAATTATTCAAATACTGTCATATTACCCAAGACAAGTTATAGTGGACATTTATCATCTAAAGAAGAAAATGAATTAATTGCAAGCGAAAAATTTACCGGTTTATATACTCGACATCGTAATGAACGAGATGAATGTAAAGAATTTATTTTACATGATGGACCACCTTATGCTAATGGACCACCACATCTTGGACATGCAGTTAATCGTATACGAAAAGATTTCATCATACGTCATAATATTATGAAAGGTAATAAAGTTCATTATCGTCCTGGTTGGGATTGTCATGGATTACCAATTGAATTAAAAGCTTCAATTGAATCTGATGATATTGATAATTCTATAGTTAAGAGAAAAAAATCTCGTAATTTAGCTTTAAATGTTGTTGAAGAACAAAAAAATGTATTCAAATCTTGGGGTATTTGTGCTGATTGGAATAATCCATATCTTACACTTGATGTAGATTATGTTGATAATGAACTTAACAATTTTTTTAAATTATATAACAATGGATTAATATTTAGAGGTAGTGCACCAGTATATTGGTCAATTGAATATGAAACTGCTCTTGCTGAAGCAGAATTAGAATATGTTAATGATCATGAAAGTATATCTGTGTTGGTTAAATTTCCATTAGATATAAATATATCTACTTTACCTTTCAATAATTTACATGCACTCATATGGACAACTACACCTTGGACATTACCGGCAAATGAATTTATATGTTATGCACCAACAAAAGAATATGCAATTATATCTATCAAGGACAATGATAATAAAAATATTTGTGTTATTGTTGCTGTTGATAGAATTGAATATTTAACAACAATTTTACCTGATTTAGTTGTATTGACTAAATTTTCTGCCAATCAATTTACCAAATTAACTTATAGTCATCCTATTGGTAAAGGTAAAAAATTACCTTTTTTACCAAGTGATTATGTTACTATGGATAAAGGAACTGGATTAATGCATTGTGCACCAAATCATGGTAAAGAAGATTATTCAATTGCTTGTTCACATAAAATATCATCTAATAAATGTATTGTCGATGAAAAAGGACAATATAATTATCATGCTGATTCAATGTTAATTGGTAAAAATGTTTTACAAGATGGTACTAAATGTATACTTGATTTATGGAATAATTGGATTGTTAGAAAAGATTATTATCAACATAGTTATCCATATGATTGGAGAAGTAAAAAACCTGTCATTGTACGAAGTAGTTCACAATGGTTTTTAAATATTGATAATATTAAAGATGATATATTTAAACAACTTGATTTATGTACATTTTATCCTGAACAATTTAAAAAAAATTTATATAATCAAATTGATAAACGACCACCTTGGTGTATATCACGACAAAGATGTTGGGGTGTACCAATACCAATATTTTATGATGAAAATGATGTTGATTATAATAATCCAATAATAAATGATATACTTATTAATGAAACACTTGATAAACTTAAACATAATGGTATTGATTGTTGGTGGTCACATCCAATTGATTTCTTTGTTTCAAATAATTTGAAATTGAAAAAAAGTCAAGATATACTTGATATTTGGTTTGATTCAGGTAATTCTTGGAATATTTTACCTGAAAATAAAATGGCTGATTTATATCTTGAAGGAATTGATCAAATTCGTGGATGGTTTCAATCATCATTGATTTTATCTGTTGCTTTAAAAAATTCAACTCCATATAAATCTGTTGTTATTCATGGATTTACTTTAGATGAAGATGGAAGAAAAATGTCTAAATCACTTGGTAATGTTATTAATCCAGTACAATTAATTAATGGTGATGATAAAATGAAAATTAATAAATTTGGTATTGAAATATTACGATATTGGATATTTAATTATGCTAATTCATATGGTAATGTTAATTTTAATTTAAAACAAATGAAAAATTCACAAGAAAATGTTAAAAAAATTCGATTAACAATTAAATTTATACTTGGTTGTCTTGATCAATTTAATTGTACAAGTCATTTACTGCCATTTGATCGATTACATTTGTGGGATCAAATTGTTCTTAATCATTTACATCAGTCTTGTAAACAAATTGTCAATTATATTGATCAATATAATTATTTAGATGCAAGTAAATTAGTTGATACAATTATCAATGATGATCTGTCAGCTTTATACTTTACATCAGTTAAAGATCGATTATATTGTTATCCACGATATTCTATTGAAAGAACATCTGTTCAAACTGTTCTTTATTATACTTTACATTGGTTAACGAGAATACTTTCACCTATTTTACCGATAACTTTTGAAAAAGCATTTAACTTTTATCCTGATTATGATAAATTAAATGAAAATATTAGTATCTTTGAATGTCAATTGATTGATATTATGAACAATTTAACTGATGACAAGAAATGTTATCAATATGAACAAGTTTATAAACAATTATGTCATCTTAGACACAATGTTCACAGTGAAAAAGGATCTGGTGGTCATAAGATGTATCATGTTAATGCATCTTTCTCTCAACAATTTGATTCAACTTGTCAACGAATTATCGAGGTGAGTTGATTAACTTGACAATTTGAATTGTGACAAAATTCTTCTCTCTCTCTGTCTATTTCATCAGGAAATCCCAAGGGAAGATTTAGCTGAAATACTTCAAGTTTCTTCAATTGATTTGGTAGAAGAAGAAAATGTAAAACAAAGTAAATCCTTAACTACAGAGATGACAATTTACCCACGAGAAATAATTGCTACAACACGAAGTAAATGTCAAAGATGTCGAAGGTTTGTTTGTTCATCATCTCAACAAGGAAAAGATAAAGAAGAAATAAATTCACTTTGCTTAAGATGTCAAAAAATTTTACAAGTCATCTAACCAATATGAATTAAGAATGTTAGATTTAAACTGAGTAGAAAAAAAAAATATATATATTTAAGATGATAGAGTTAAAATGTTGTGAGAAGAAAAAATAAAAAGGTAACAAACAACATTATTACTATTTTGTATTATTGATTCTTTCTTCTTTCTTACCTTCTCAGGGCAATAAACATTACACACATACACAATGTTGTATACTTGCTTTTATATATACTTTAGTACTTTGTTGTGTGTTTGTGTTGTGTGTGAATGTGTGAAATATTTGTACACTCTCTGTAGCTACTTGTTATCTTTACTCTTTTTACACTTGACTGCTAATTTGAGACTGACATCACATTGAAATACATTACATATTTCTTGCCTTACAGCTTGACTGATTTTACCAATTGTTGATCCTTGAGAACCAAGTAATGCACTGGTGTAAACGTCATTTGGACTGATTAAGTCGATGTAAATTGCTAATGATCCAGTTCGTTTATCGTGAGACCAGTTTTGAATGACTGATTTTATCAAGTATGGTGCTTCTTTTCTTAAATGAATCAATATTTGTTCTCGTAGTATATCAGTTACAATGGCCATTGGACTTCGTGGAGTGGGTAAATCAACTTGATACTTCCAATTTCCTGCTTTTGCTTCATTTATTAGATAATCAAGTACTTCTTTTACACCTTCACCTGATTTAGCTGATGTCATGAAAATTTCACTAAATTTATCCCAAACACGAATAATCTTTGATGATTCTTCTTTGGGTGAAGATGATGTATCGATTATGTAACCTTTCTTTAACATACGTTCTTCTACCTTTTCAATGTATCGTTGTTCTTGAGATTCTTTTGTATCTTCAATTAATGGATCACATTCAAATCCTGCAGGAACACCATCAACAACACCAGCAGATAATTTAGTTGCTATTGATAAAAGAATTTCTTTTTTCTTAATTAAATCTGTCTTGTTTAATACAAGTATTGACTTTTTATCCTTATGCTTGTTTAACAAATCCATTATACCTGGATTTAAACCAACTTTTTCACGTGGATTACTTGCATCAACAATAACCATTATAATATCAGATGAGTTAACTGATTCTTTTGGACATGTACGAAATGATGATTCCAATTTATGATCGATACAATGTTTAGCTGTTACTAAACCAGGTGAATCATGAAATATTATTTGTGTACAATCTTTTGTAAATATACCAATAATATTTTTTCTTGTTGTATGAGGTTTAGGTGATGCAGCTGATATTGACATTCCAATAACTTTATTCATAAATGTAGATTTACCTGAATTAGGTATACCAATGATAGCAACATCAAGAATTTTACTATTTTCAGGTTGATCAGACGATGATGATTTTTTTAAACGTTCATAATGTTCTTCATATGTACGACTGATATATGGATTAGAATTACCATGAATTAATTGATTAGTTGAATATTTACATGGTATTGATTGTATTAGATTATTTGTAATACATGTTAATTGTTTAGTAGTTAATTTAGATAATTTTGATAAGCCAATGTAACAATTCATGGCTGACAAGTTCGCCGACGCTGACACCAGGGGCGCTGGTTAAAGCACGTGGTTCAAGTGTACATTTAACAAGTATTAACAATTACACTTGAATCAAATTGTTGAAAAGAACAAATGTTATAATGAAAAAATTGATAAAATATACTTTAATATATATAAAAGGATAGTAAATAATATAATTTTGTCAAAAAAGTAAACAAATAGACGTTTAAAGTACAAACAGACTGTTATATGTTAGTAGTACAAATTACATTGGTTGAAGTAACTTACACAAGTTGAGTTAAGACTATACTTCTAGGGATCATTTCTAAAGTATAGTTGGGACAGCTTCGCTCTCGAACTGTTCCAGTCACAACCCGCGATGAGGAGTTGTGGATCCGGTCATTAGCGGGATGCGAGGTGATCATTGTTGTCACCTAGATGAACCGTCCGAATGCTTTTACTAGCCTCTTCGGGTGATCGGATCCAGTCTGAGCGGTCTTTTTATATTTAATCAATTCTCATGGGTACAATGATAGGGTGCACTTACACACTGACTCACACAAACACATACACTTACTCTGATAATCGCAATGACAATCTACACTTGAACATATCCTATGGACTTTCTCATGATGGCGTCTCAATAGAATCAGTTGTTGTATGTGCAGTGAGTGTGAGAAATTGCAAGGTTGATTGTCAATGTGACTAGTGTCAATGGTTAATTCTTAAGGTTGAGTTTAAGCTTGTGACGATGGTATGAAATGTCTGTTGTCTGTAAATGATTCAAGTGTTTGTGGTACCCGGTTTGTGTCACACGAACTGGCTTTCAGCCAAGTCATTTGGACAAGTTTTTTTTCCTCCTCTTCTTCTTTCTCTTCTCTCTCTTTCCTCTGGTTGACAGTCAAGAGTATTGAGGAGTCATATATAACTTCCGGCCTTACCATGTGGACCGTGCCGTGTGAGATCGTTCATTGAACATTGTGTGACACTTGATACAACAACATCATGTGACCAATGATGTGTCAATAGATTGATGGTTTTTTTCTTTTCTCTTCTTCATCATCTTCATCATCTTTTTCTCTTGTCATGTACAAAATGTTCTCTTGTTCTCTTCTTTTCTTCTGTCCATATGGTGGAAACACACACATTCACACAAATTCACAAGTATACAAGTACAAGTGATTTCATTTGCTTTTTTCATTTATCCTATTGTATAGATTTGTACCCTCTGGTCATACACCATAAGTATCAGTTGATGTTCAATAGTACAAGTTGATATTTTTTCCTCTCTCTCTCTTTCATATATTTTTCCTTTCTTTCCAAGTATGAAAAGTATGTGTGTGCCAAATTGTCTCGTCGTAATGATGCAACAGTCATCGAGTGACATTTTCTAGTAAGTCAAGTGACTCACTAACTTACACATACACATCTACATATACATATACACACTGAAAGCATCATCATTTGACTGTTCGAGTATTCCTGGCCATCCATGCAATGGATCTACCGACAGGCATCAGTGAACAGAATATAATCTACATCTACATGACGTCTTTGCCAAACTTCAACATATGCTGGTTCACTGATGGAATTGACTAACACACCACAACACACACACACACACACAGATACATCAGTCTTCAGTTGCTTACTAAAGACATTTGTATGTGTTGTTGTGCAATGCAGTCATCAGTATCATGAAGGACAACCCTACAACCAGAAAAAAAGGAAGAGGGAAATTGAGGGGCCAATTTGATCTGATGAAAATTATACAATAACAACAATTATCAGCTTGAACCACCATCATTCTCCTAACCTTACAATCAGTCAGGGCCACCTGTTTGTTGCCAAAGCATTTCGCAATGTTCAAAGAAAAAGAGGAAGAAAAAATCACATAAAAAAAGATACCATTGACAGATGAATTAAACAAATTAACCAGTGATGTTGAGGAGGAAAAAAAATTAACAGACATCTTGTTTAAGTGAGTCATCTGTTTGTTGTAGCAATTTATTTTATTTCTTCTTCTTCTTATTTCATTTTAACCGGGTAAAAAGAGTGACAAAAAAAAGAAACAAATAAATAACAACAGACACATCAAGTCAACTGATTAAGCGGGTAATGATGAGGGTCTCATGTGATGATGAGGATGATGATGACATTTACTCACTTGAGTACACTTACACATCATTCAACATTGCAATAACAGCAATTTTACCTGTTGATGGACATTGATCATATTTCCATTTCATTTAAGATGTCGATGAAAGTAACTTGATGATCAACTTGTTCATCACTACAACAGGTGTTGTCCTGAAACACAAAACCAAGTTACAAGTATCAAGTGAAACTTGAGTATGAAACTTTGTACCTTTTTTAATGAAAAAAAATAAACATAAATTCTATTCTTTCTAAAGTAATTTGTTCTTATGAATAAAATAAAATTTTCATGTTATTTCAATGACTCATCAACATGTCCAATGTTACATTTTACTGGGAAACATCAATGAACAAGTAAATTGTCAAAAGGAGACAACTTTTAACTTTATTTTTTTTAAACTGTCTGCTTGTCGAGACACATTTCCACCTACAGATGACCCTGAAGATGTTTCATCATTTTAAAAACATCATCATCATCATCATCATCAACATTTTGTCTATTCATTGACAAGAGGGACATAAAGTTGAACTTAAGAAGGATGGTCATTCAATTCATTGATATAAAAGTAAGTATAACATTTAACTTGACCATGAGTAAGTTTTATTGTCAACATTATTGTCAACATAAATCTCAAGGTGTCGATGAAACATCCAAGTAACAACAAAGTTAAAGTAAATTACTCATCCATCCACATCCACATCCACACAGACAGACACAGACAGCATAAAAGAAACAAGAAACAACAGCATCAACATCAACATCAACATCAACCAGACTGTCTTTTTGGGTTGATTGGTTGAACCTTCAAATAGTTTATTTATTTCAACCCTGACTTTTAGTACAAGTTGTTGTTGTTGTTGTTGTGTCTCTAAGTCTGTTCTTCAGACTGTTCTTTCATCATCGTCATGCTCATCCACCTACTCGATAGTTTGACTTTTTCTCTTCTTACTTTTTTTATACCTTTTATTTTTCTCTTTTCCTTTGGCTCTTTGTCAGTCACTTTTTTTGACTTACATGTTACCAGAGTAGGCGTTAAAACTCACCCAACAGTGTGAGTACAACAGCAGCAAGAGCAAAAGTAAGTTTCTTTATCTTCTTTTCCACCACCATCATCATCATCATCATCATCATCATCATCATCATCATCATCATCATCATCATCATCATCATCATCATCATCTTGCTGCTCGGAAATGAGTGCAATTCACTTGGAAAGTTACTTTGTTTATTCAACTTCCTTTTCTTGGTAGGAAAAGTAAGATGCTATTGCTCTTGCATCTCTCTCTCTCTCTCTCTCTCTCTCTCTCTCTTTATGTCTGTCTGTGTATGTTTGTCTTGTGTATGTGTGTAACAATGATGACCACTTGAACCACCTCTTATTGTTGAAGAATTTCTTTTAACGCCAGACAGAACACAGAAAGATGATGAAGTAACATCAACAACAACAGCAACAACATAAACCGTTTTTGTCCATGACAATTGTTTATCTGAACAAAATGTTACACTCATGGATAAAAGTACATGATTTACAGATCAAGTTAATCAACCGATTAAGTTATATCAATCAATATCACTGATCAATTGTATCATGATGACAACAACAAGAACAACAATAACTTTATCTTAATACTCTTATCATCTTATCCATTGAATTTATTGAACATCATCATCATCATCTACAAGTTAAGACAATAAGATGATGTTTTTCTTGATCATTGATTCAAATCATCTTCTTACCAAAAGTACATGTTTAATCAATTTGACCAACTGAATAACATCATCATCATCATCTTGATGATTGTATGCTGTTTACATGATGATGCATTTTATACAACATCATCTTGCTTACTTGAAAAACTACACATCATTTAGATTATTCAATCATTTTAACACATAAAGTACAGTGATGAAATAAAGAAAGACAATTGAAATGATCATTTTATCCCACAATAACAGTTGATAAGTTGTTCCTTTTGTCTCCCTTTTATCCATCCAATTGACCAAAGTGAAAAGCATTATAACAATGAACACATGGTAATATAAAGTAACTTACATGTTACATTTACTTTGATTTACTTTTGTTGACTACACTTGATGTTGTTGAGCAGAGAGAAAGAGTGTCAATTGATTGATTAGTTTCATCAATTAACTCCTTGTTCACTAAATTAAATGGTCAAGTTGTGTTCTTTCTCCGTCAATGTGTTCATGTAAATACAACTTTTGTCACAATAACAAATAATAATGTTTAAACAACTTAACAACAACACTTTTCAGTCAATTTGTGTCATTTACTTTGGATTTGTCAAAGTTAACTTGATATATGTTGTTGAAAATGTTCAATTTGTTATTTCATGCTGTTACAAGAGAAAAATTATTCTTCAATAACATTTATCGGAATAAACAAATGAAAAAACGAAAAAACGAAAAAGAAGAAATAAAGTTAATTCCATCAGATGTGTCGGCATTTACAATCGTCAGTTGCAATGTCATGTGTATGAACTGTGATTGAATGACTCATACACTTACATGTAAACCAAATGTCGTCATCATCATCGTCATCATCTTTTTTTCTTTCTTTCTTTCTTCCTTTATTTTAAATCATCTTGTATGTACTTATAATCAGTGTCAACATTTAATGTCAACTGACCAAGAAATGTTTCCCTTTGATCTGCTTTTCCAGATGATTTACATTTGTGTGTCTGTTCATTTAACTTGACAATCATACATCATACAAATTCACTTAATTTGTTTTTCTTCTTCTTCTCCTTCACATGACAGATACATACACAGACGGATGTAAAAAGAAGAAGAAAAAAAATGAAAATAAAAACAAATTGAAAAAACACAGACAGACAAAAAAAAATTTATCTTTTTTTCTTTCACTCGCAACAAGAAATGACGAGACAACAAGTTGAGGTGTGATGGAAACATTGCTTCAAGCAAAGTAAAGAAAAAGAGAAAGAAAATCAACAACAACAAAAAAGAAAAGAATAAAATTCCAATGAGACAAGTTAACAGATACACATGAACACATTGACAAAGAGAGTGACTCATTTGACTCTTACTCATCGTCATCACAAGTAAACATCCACATCAACATATACACACCTTATGTGTGTCCACAAGTGAAATGTGTGTAAGTGAAGATTGTTCACTTGTCTTCATCCCTGACAGATGCTGTGGACACTTATCTTCGTCTCCTTTTTCTTCTTTGTAAGTGACTTACTTGTATTTTGTCCATCATATTTGGTGTATTTGAGTTTGTGTGTGTCAGGAGGGAAAATTTCCTTCCTGTCTTCCAGTATAATCCTGTTTTTAGGAAAAAACAAAACATCAGCTGCATCACATGATGCACACACACACACAAACACAAACACAGCACAAACACACCACACAAAGAGAGAGACATGACACAAGTCAAGTGTAGGTGGACTTAGTTGGTCCACAGCATGATGTTCTAGAACACTCACGAACAAATGTTGATAACAAGTGATTGAAGTACAAGTAGAAACAATATATAAATGCAAGTCCCTTTTTGAAAGTACTTTTTATTATTATCATAATTATTTTATGTATTTTTTCTCATATATTTTCAATTTGTAATGTTCAAAATTTTTTATTTTTTTTATTGTTGTAGTTGTATTTTATTTGTTGTATCATATGTATTATGTATTTGCTTTTTTTAAATTTTTAAATTTTTATCGCTGTTGTTTTCTTATTGTTTTTTTATGGCAAAGAATCAGATGAACTCGTTGTTGACATGGCTTGTCGTTGTTCAAGTTCAATAACGGCCGCTGATGCTAACAAATACAGGCAGGAAAATTGGCCAATTTGATCATTTTTCAAAGATGATGAAGAAGAAGAAAAATTGACAAGATGGTTACTATTGTCATTACTATGACTATTGTTACATTTAATATTACTGTTGTTGTTGTCACAGTTGCTACTTGAGCAATTACCGTGTAATTGTTGTAATTGTTGTATATTGTTGGTTGTATTTTCATTTTTTTCTACTTTTGGATTAATTGAATTTTCTTTGTCGTATATGTTGTTGTTGTTGTTGTTGTTGTTAATATTATTACTTTCATCTAATTGAATAATCATTTTATCATGTCTTATATTCATATTTGTAGATGATGATGTATAAGAAGATGATAATGATGATGATGTAGATGAAGATGATGATGGTGATAAGGTAGAAAAGGATGGTGAAGAAAAGGAACACTGATAATTTTGGCCGTTACAGGTATCATCCTGTTTAGTATGTTGATGGTCATTGTCATTCATAGGTGATGATGGCCAAGGTAAGGACGGAGTAGAGGCCATAGGCGGTGTCAAATAATTAGCAGTATGATCAAGTGTAATATTATCATTATCATTGTTGGTGTTGGTGTTGGTGTTGATGTTGTTGGTATTTAATTTTTCTTGTCTATGGCCGGTACAATTTTTGGTGCTACTAAAGTTGATAGGATTGGAGGTGGAAGAAGAGGAGATAAATTTGTTGTTGCTGTTGTTGGTATTATTACTATTGTTGTTGCTAGTATTTTTGTTGCTGAAGTCAATTGGAGTAGTTGATGATACAAAGTGACGATGTAACTTAGACTGATGGAAGCCAGGTGCAAGTTGATGTTGGTTTCGTTGTTGTTGCTGTTGCTGTTGTTGTTGTTGTTGTTGTTGATGAACAGACGTAGAAGTTGAAAAAGATACTGATGAAGATGATGAAGAAGATGAACAAGTAGTAGAAGAAGAACTGCATTCACTACGACCATTCATTTCAACAGGGCCAGGAGATGAGCAAGGACTCAGAGAGGACAAAGTGTCTAAATTAGATGAACTTGATGAAAGATTGGAGCTAGTAGTAGTATTTGATGGTACAGCAGTAGCAGGACTTGATGGAGTCAAATACCCTTCATGAAGTGTATGATGTGTAAGTGAATCACTTGATGGTAAAGAAGGTGACATAGAAGAACAAGCCAAGTAATCTGAAGACTGGTTAAGCCAGTTGACAACAGAATCTCTGTTGCATAGTTTAGAAGTGACAGGTTCACCATCATTTTCATCATCATCATGATCTAAGAATAAACCATTAGAAGTTGCCGATGGACGCTTGGTGGCTCCATGTTGTGTATTGACAAGACGTCCTTTTCCATTTCCGGTGTGTCCACGAGTTATACCGGTTACACCGACTACTTCACCGGTTACCCTTAAACCAGTATAGATATTTTCATAGCATGAATCTGTGGAATTTGCGCTTTGTCGTCTTGATGAACTTTTACGAGTTATGGTATACATGAGAGGATCATTACCTTCCTAAACACGTGGTGATGGCAGATGAGAAAATTTTATAAGAAGAAGAAGAAGAAGAAAAAAAAATATATATAAGTAAGGAGAATAAAGAATATATTCACATTGGTAACAATTTTGTATGTGAGTTAAACACATATAATACATATTTAACATTTTATTTCTTTATACACAAACAGTACACATACACATAGACAGACACACTTTAAAATGCATAAGATAATACAGGTGTGTGTATTAGCATATACATTTGAAGTTGACATAAGAATGGTCATTGACAATGTGTGTTAGAATGTCGATGTGCTGAGTGTGTATGTCTGTATTTGTGTAAAAAATGTAAGTGCTTTAATACTATATATGTTGTAACGTTTAATACTATATGTTAATTGTATTGTTGAAAGAGAAAAAAAAATTGTAACTTGTAAAACTTACCTTACGAATGATTTCAGGTAAAATTCGGCGTCGAGCATTAATAAACCAATTACAAACTTGTAAAACAGATAAATTAGCAGATGCAGCTAATATACCTTTTTCTTCATCATTAGGATATGCATTGTATCGATGTTCATATAACCACATTTTAAGAATTTTAACTGATTCTTTAGGTAAATTACCTCTTCTTTTACGTGCAGATATACCAGATTCACGTTGACACGAATTAGCATTATTAGCATTATTTTCAGGATCAAATGCCTTCATGATGATGATGATGATGAAAATGACGACACAATGACGACAAATGACAAACGATGATGACAATGATGATATTTAAGTTGTAAGCGTGTTAAGATGATCAAATGTTAAGGGTGTGGTGTGAAGGGCAAAAGTAAAAAAAAATTGTAATATCACTGTCTTTTCTTTTTTTACTTTTCACTACCACTAGTAATGAGTAATGTAGGTATAGTTGAAGCAGTTGTCAATTTTTCAAGCTGAAGCAATGACACAGCAGCAGCAGCAGCCGCAGCAGTTGTACAGTAGAGTAAGTGCGGCAGCAACACACACATACACAGACACAGGTAGACGACTGGTAGAAAGTGAGTTGTGAGTAGAGTTTTGTGAGAGAGAAGAACAAGAAAGTACACTGAGGGTACGAGTCATACAGGAACAGTGGCGAGAGACAAACTGAAGTCTAGTTGTTGAAGCACACAACAGTCAAGTTGAAAGCCGGCAAATACCATTTACACATGCGTAGAAAGACTATTTCTCTCTATTTCTCACATACACAGTCAATTGCAATACACTTTACTTTTTGTACACTTCGTCTGCTGCTGATGTATACCTCGTGCTTGCCTGTGTACTTCTGTTTGAGAGTTAAAATAGACAAATATATTAATTTATAAATTTACCTTTTGACAGATTTAGTCACATGTTACCGACAGTCACACGGTTATTTGCTTCTTTCAAGTTTATTCATTAATTGACCTCCCGACCAAACGATGGTCGTCATCGTTTGTTATTCATGTTGTATGTTAACAAGTCGGATGTTGTGTCCTTTCTTTCCTCTCCCTCTCTCCCTCTCTCTGTCTCTATACATACAATATTTGTATGTTGTGTGTAAGTTATATATGTTATGTCACTTGTTGTACCTTGAGTAGGTAAGTAAAATGTATCAGTTGAATGAAATATCTAAAAGAGTCTAGACATGACTTACTTGATAGACAAAATAAAATCATCAGACTGGACAGAAAAATTGAAGACCATCAGCAAGTTAGTTAGTTTAAAATGATTATTATCTATCTTATGTTTAAACCAGATGAAAAAGTGAAACCTATGTTATGCATTGAGCATCTGTCAAGCGAGACAAAGAACATATGCATCCATCCATACAACAAACCAGACAAATGAAGAAGCCGCATCACAACATCAACATCAAGTACAGCAAAAAAAATACACACACATTTACCATTGCAATTGAAAGTAGTTATTTGTACTACCTAAATGTCTGATGTATCAAAAAAAGAAAAGACAAAAAAAAACATTAAAATAATAACAAAGTAACTTGTGTGTTAATAAATTACCTTGTGCTATTAAATAAACTACTAACCTAACCTACTCTGCAGTTGTTTGTTTGCATCATCAAAGTACACTATTTCAATTTATATATCTATGTAGATATGTGTGTGTGTATATATTCCTCTTTCTCTCTCTCTTATTCGATTGTCTATTGACATGAAACGTCACTCAGCAAGTGTTGAAGTTACAGTTGTAGAAACTTGTGACTGGTGACATTTGAAAAAGGCCGAGTAAATGCGGAAGAGAAAGAGGCGAACACACACACACACACACACATATACACACATGGAATTTACCATTTTGTATCAGCTTTAGTCAGTTATTTTTTTTCTTGTCTTTGTGTGTGTGGAGTTTCCTTGATGTACTTATCATTCATTGAGCCAATCGACTCGCCACACTCGTTCAAAAAAGGAAAGAGAAAAAAATACCAACCCACGCTTTTACTCTGTGTACTGTGTGTGTTGTGTTCCTTTTCTGGCCTTTTACCAAAGAAATACAGACAGACAGAACATGTACCCAGGGTAAAATGTTCAAAGCCAACAGTGTAAAGACCAAAGAACTTTAAGAACAGGCAAAAGTTCTATTCAATGTTCGCACTACTAGTTCTACCAGTTCTACCAGTTCTATGCCCTTTTACTTGTCTGTCTCTGTCTGTGTGTGTTTGGTCGTTGTTGTAACTTGGCGAATGATCAGCTTGGGAAATTTACTTTGCCACTCATACAAATAAATGAAAATGAACATAATTTAATTTAAACAGTTACAAGTAAATTATTTTCAATGTTGTTGTTGTTGTTGCTGAAACAATTTAAACTCGTTAACAACGTTGTCATCTGTTTATCAATTTTATATCAATTGATAAAAAATAAATGGTTTTTTTCTTTGTTAACTGTTGAAAATTTTATCTTTCAAGGATTTCACTGATGTGGAAATAACGATAATCATCATCTTTATTTTTCAAGTATCATCGTTTTTTTTGTTGGTTCCTTTTTTCATCTTTTTGAAAGCATCAGTTGTTGTGATGTTGTTATTGGAACAATTGTGACTATTTCACTCATTTACACAGACATGTATTGTAAGGTGAGTCAAATGATTATTAGCTTTTGTTCATACACACACACACAGACAGACAGACTGTCAGTTTAAAAATCATGTGAGTATGAAGAGAGAGAGAGAGAGAGAGAGAGAGAGAGAGAGAGAGAGAGTAAAAGAGGAAGAAACAAACTCATTGAAGGATGACGAGTGATGGCGGATGGTGAATGTGGCGTGCATTCACTACCTGTGTCAAATGTCTTCTTGCCACAGTTGACTTTTTTTTCCTTCTTCTTCTTCTCTCTTTTTTTTGGTTACCTGCTGCCCAAAATTTTTCGCCCGCTCTCATAAACACACACACTCTCTCTCTCTCTCTATCCGATTCTTGGTCTCACTTGGCCCCTCTTTTTTTTGTCCTTCTCTTCTTTCATTGGTTTCTCGGTTTCAAGCAAATGGTTACTTGCGTGAGAGGTACACTTTTTCAAAGTTACCAGTGAACTTGTGAGTCACTTTGACTGATGTCCATCTTTCAATTTCACAAAAGGCCAATTGCGTGAATTGTCTTTTCCATTATTATTTTCTCTTTCCTTCTCTCTTCTTGGTCTTCTTGTTGATTTTTTTATCACATTTTCACTTTTTCACCTGGACCACCTTTCATGAGTGACTCATTCATAGAAAGATAACAAGAAGTAGATGAAACTTTATCCTGTCAAAGATGTCATCACACCCTGTTGTGTCTTTTTCATCATCCATGATGATGATGATGATGATGATGATGATGAACATTTGATTTGGTTTAGTTGTGTGTGAATGTTTTTTTTCTTTCTTTCACTTGTCTGTGTATTTGTCGCCTTTTCTCTCTGTTTCTTTGTTGCCTCCTGGACGACTCACCTGACTCATTCTTTTAGTGACAGAACAAAGGACAACATTACAAACGTCAAATTGATACACTTGAACACTTGAAATCGTATACTCAATGTATACTCTACTTTCTCTTTCTCTTTGTCTTTACAAATATACATACACCTTTTTCATCATCATCATCATCATCATCTTGTATACTACAGTATTTACATGCAATACATTTGTGACTCATCATCATCATCATCATCTCTCTCTCTCTGTTACAATATGAACTTTCTACTTTTAATTCCTCCTTCTTTTATTCCTATTTCTTGATTGTTTTGACTGTTATTGCAGTTGCAAAAACAATTATTGTTATTGTAACAAGTTTATTCTATTCTCTTGTGTATATTTGAAAAGCTGTTGAGTGGGAGTTTTTTAAATATACTCAAGTTAATGTATGACACAAAATTTTGTAAACTTTAAACAACAACAACAACAACAACATACTTAAGAGTGTTTATTAATTGATTAAATTGCTTTAACATCACTCATCACTTGGTATGTTTGTATGAATGTTAACAGTTCATCTTAATCTTTTAAGAATAATTAATTTTCATTTTATTCTTCTTATTGTTCTTTGTACTTGCTTTTGTTGTGTATTTGGGTAAGTTTTTGATTAAAAGTCATTCCTTGTCACATTATAAATGAAATTCACGTTGACATCAACAGGATACAGAAGAGAAGGAAGAAGAAGAAGAAAGATTGTGTGTTTGTGTTTGTGCTTGCAGTGTTGCATTGCAAATACACTCTTGAGACGTGAAAAGAGCCTCAAGTGATATTTGGTGGCATTTTTCTTTCACTGGTCAGTTGAACAGCTTTTCGCTTTCCCTTCACTTTGTCTTCTTCTTCTTCTTCTTCTTCTTCTTCTTAGCATTGATCATGTCCTTCTTCTTCTCCTTTCTTCTTTCCTCCGAAATGAGTCTTTCCGTAGAAGTGCCATCAGTCAGTCAGTCAAGTTAAAACCGAATCCTCCGAGTTTTAGTGTGAAATGGTCCAATGGTCAACATAGTACTGGCCTGCGGTCAAAAAGTCTTCATTTTCTTGCCCTTAACACTGTGATTCTTTTCTCTTTCTTTCTTTCTTTCACTTGTTCTCCCACTTTTTACACTGAAGTCGATTGCTGTAAACAAGTGCAACAGCCGAAAAGACCAAAGGAATTACTTTTTCAACTAACTTAACTTAACTTGACTTAACTTCTTTCTTTCGACAACAACAACAACAACAACAACAACAACAACAATAACAACAACAACCACAACAAACATACAATATATGACACTTACTGTGAATCTATGACGAATTTATAAGATAAACAAAAGATATTAAAATATTTTATTATAATTCATCCATGTTATTCTTGTATTCTTCTTTTCTTACTTTCTTACTTTCTTCATGATGATGAATTAGTAAAACACGCTTTTCACACCGATCGAAATGTATTTTCTATTGATATCATTTTTTCTTCTTCTTCTTTTGTTTTGTTTTAAATTGTTCTTCAACTTGTGACTGTGTTTGTGTCATTGATTGTATTGACTTTGTCAGTTTTTTTTCTTATGTTTCATTGAACTCAATCCACACACACTTTGACTGATTGACTGATGCATCTGTTATTCTTTTCTTCTTCTTCTTCTTTACAATACCAGGTTTCCTTTTGTTTTACAAAATATTCAAATACAATAACATCAATTGATTGGTTTAAAGTGTTGATGACACTAACTTAACCAAAGTGTATTACTTTGTTGTACCAGGTGATGGTGATATCAAGTTAAATCACATCACTTTGACATTTGTCATCATCATCATCATCATCATCATCGTGACATTTACTTCTTATACTTATATGTTGTGTGTGTTGTGTGTGTCTTGTTTATCTCTTGACTATTTATAAATTGCTTACTCTCTAAATGGTTTGACTGAGCCAACATTGGATAAGATTATCCTTTGACTTTTCAGACACAAGAAAAAGAATAAAAAATTTTTTATTCTTCTTCTTCACTTTTGTCTTTGTTAAAACCTTTGTCATGATCATTAGTGTGTACATTGTTCACTTATGTACAGTTGATAAACCTTGACTACACTGTACTGTGTCGAGTTCTTGTCGTTGAGGTCGATGATTCAATGGATTTACTTTTATTCTTCTTTTAGTCTTCTTAATGTTCTTTTATCATCTTGTCAAACGTTTTTCCTCATTCCACAGATGACATTTAAGAATAGAAATGTTAATGTTTATGTAAATTTTATCTGACTGTCTGTTCATTGACACACAATAATGCAAATAACAATTTCATTGGTTGATTTGATGAACTTTCATACACAACACATGTTAATGGTGAATTTGTTGTCATTTTGTTTTCCTTTGTTGTTCATTTGATTGAACTTGTCTTTGTCGTTGTTGTTGTTGTTGTTATTTTTGTTGTTGTTTTCTTCTGTATCATCAATAGTACGTTGATATCATGGTAGACTTACTTTGATGATATATTCACTTTGCTAAATGACTTTTTAACGAGTTTTTACAAGGAAAAAGAGAAAAACGGCGTGATTCAACATCCCTTTTTAACTATAACTATTATTTTACTTGTTCTCTGTTATTTTTTTTCCTTCCTTTTTCTACTTGTACTTGTTTCAGCTGTTACATTTCAAGCATATGGATTAATTATAAAATACGCTTTTTTACCTGTGTCAATAACAATGTCATCATATCCGCATCCGTTTGTTTCATCTCTTCTTATTTTATTGATTGGTATGTTGTATCTTGTTTATTTCGTTTATTTCGTTTATTCTCACATAAATGTGACTGATTTGTCTGGTTGATTTTTCTTCTTCTTCTTTTTTTTCCTCTCCTTTCATCTGTCTGTTCAATTTGGCTGATTCATAATCAAACAAATTGACTAACACGCAAGACAATGACCGCACTTAACTTGTTCTTTTCTTCTTTCTTTTCTCTTTCTCAGTTCAAATGACTTTTATACCTTCATCCTTTGATAGAATTTTTTATTTTGTCCGTTTTTTTATACTTTATTTGCTCTCTTTTAGTCCTTTCGTGTTAAGAGTCAGCAGTCTTGACATTTCGCAGGGTTTTTTTCTTTCTTCCTTTCTTACTTCAACTCAATTGTTCTTAAAGAGACAAAGCAGCAGTTTTTTTCTTGGTCTTTCGCTTTTTTTCTTTCTTTCTTTCTCTGTTTTGTTCGTTTGTCTCTTTTCTTTCGCTCCTTAATTTGTCCTTGGTACTGATTTGGCCCATCTGGCCGGATGTTTCGTCGCTTTTTCCCTTCTGTCCATCTCGCACTTTCTTTTCACTTTGCTTCTTTGCTCTTTGTATTCTCACTATATTCTGGCCGTCTTCCACAGTATTTTGTAATGTAATCTACTATCTTTCCTTTCTCTTATTCTCTTATTCTCTTTTTTCTTGTTCTTTCATTCATTCGACTTATATATATGTCTGTGTGTGTGTGTCTCTTCATTTCATTTACTATGTTTGCTTGCCTTTTGGGTTCTCTTTCTATTACTTCATACACATTGGTGACATTTTCAACATTGTGAGCTTTTACTGAGCATCGACTTTCATTCTTTCTCTCATTTTATCGCTATAACGGGACTGAATCAGTCATTTTTTTTCTCTCCTTCTTTCTTTTCCACTTTATTTCTTTCCTTCTTCTTCTTCTTCTTCTTCGTCCCTTTCTTGGCTCATTTTTTTGTCTCTCAGTGCCAACAACTTTTACACTTTAACACAATTTACACTTTAACACACTTTTCCTCTTCTTCTTCTTCTTCCTTCAACTTGACTTTCTTTAAAAAAATACTGCATTCATATACATATTACATATTTATATTTATTTATATATATTCAGTTTATAAATTTGTTAACAATTATTTGGACAAAACAGAAGAACAAAATATATAACACACGTATTATATTGAGTAATTTGCTCAAACAGCATCAACATCATCAGACATACACTGTTTGTTAATTTGTTTGAAAGAATAATTAGTACAAAGAGAAGTTGAAAAAAAACATGAGAAATTCATCAATGTGATGAATTCATGAATTGTCGATGGTTCTGCTTTGCGTGCAGATGAAACTTTTCTTCTTTCCCTTTCTCACTGTTCTTGTTCTTGTTCTTGTTCTTTCTTTTTCTTTTATTTTCTATCTTATACTGATTATCTATCTGACTTGTAAAAGGCACTGACATTAGTAACAGTAGCTTGCAGCAGTTTGCACTCGATGCTGCCTTGATGACTTTGACCGTTTGTCTGTTCTTCTCTCTCTCTCTTTTCTCTTTTCTCTTTGCTCTCTCTCTGCTTTAGATCATTTTTCTTCTTCCTTTGTCCCCCTTCAACCACATACACACTTGGTAAAACAGTGAAACAGCTTCACTTGCACCAGGTACAGGTTGATGCTGTTGTAACTGCTGGTGCTTCTGCTTCTGCAACTACTATTAACACAACTACTGCTTTTGTTTCCTCTCTTTCCTCTCTTTGCAGTCACGAGCACGCATTGAACTTTTCCTGTGGTTCGGTCACTTCGTCACACTAATTGCCCATTGACCCATACTCTTTACTTCTCGTTTTCTATCTATTCTCTTCTTCTTCCTCTTCTTCTTCTTCTTGTCCGTTTTTTTCTCTTCATCTTCCTCTTCTCATGACTGTATGTGTATGTGGTGTGTCTCTGTGTCTCTGTGTGTGTGTGTGTTCTCCTTTCTAATGGTTGTAGACCCATCTGCAAGTTCTGAAAGTTCTTTTTCCGCTTTGCCCTGTCTTTCTCTTTCTTTTTCTCTCTTTCTCTTCAATCTCATCGCCCCACTACAACAGCCATCAACCATCAACCATCAACCATCAACCATCAAGTCAAGCTGAGGCAAACTGAATGATCTAACAGCCAAATGAATGAATGAATGAATGAATGAATGAATAAATGAATGAATGAGAAAAATGACAGTTAACTGTGACAGCTGCATGAAAGAGAAAGAGAAAAGAAGTAGAAAGAGAAAAAAAAAAGAAGAAAATACACGGACAGAAATTTACCCATCCGAATAGTCAGTCAGTCAGTTTTGTTGTATACGTCAGGTTCACCAATACAATCTAAAGTAGCAACAGCAAAAAATACACCTGAAGTTTTTTTAGTGTTAAATTTTAATGTAAAGAAAAATAGAAACAAATATACACTCAGTTGTATGTATGATTAAAAGAATACTACAGGAAGTTACATCATCATCATCATCATTCGATGAGGGAAAGAGAAAAAGGAAAATGATTATTTTACTAACGTCCAAGCCTTTTTACGAGAAGAAAATGTATACAAGTATAAAAAGGGGGACACGAAATGAGGCACCTCATTAGTGAAGGTTCTTTTCTTTCCTTTTCTTTCCTTCCTTGCTTGCTTGCTTTTGTGTTCTTCCGTTGTCCGGTTGGTTAAAAAGAATCAATTACTTGCCACTCTACACGTTGGATGTAAAAATGTAGAGAAAATAACACCAAAAAAAAAGAAGAGGCCAGTAAGTAAGTCATTGGAAACTTCTTAACCAAGTAGTCAACATTGCAAATTTAAGAACCAAAGAAAGAACTTGACTCTCTCTGATTCTAAGCAGACATGTTGCAGCATCTTAATGAGCCTGTAAATGTACAAGTACTTGTAAGTTAGTTGTAGTGTCCACAACTGTCCTTTACTTTACCTCACTTGTACTTTTTTCGGTTTGTTCTGGCTCTTTACTTCTCTCCTCTGCGACTTTCAGTACATGAGTTCTAAGTGAGGGTGTGAATAATGACACCACGGCACAAGAGCAGGAAATGTCATCATGCCAATGGGTGGGAAAGGAAAAAAAAGTTAACTTCAACCAGTGACAATTGACTTTTTTTCTTTCTTTCTTTCTACCCATGATTCTACTTGCTGCTACTTTATACTTCTTTTAACTTGACTCTCTGTTGGTTCTGTCTGTCTGGCTGTCTTTTTTTCCCTTCACCACCATTAGGAAACAACGAGCACCAAGAGATGCTCAAATTATCCTTGACACAGCAGGGCTTAGAAAGAGAGAGAGAGAGAGAAAAAAAGACAAAGAGTATAAAGTACCCTGTGAGACTTTAAACATTCGGTGAACAAGTGAGCAATGAAAAGTGGGTAAAAAGTAAAATGATGCTATTAAAGGTTCTCATTTTTTTCTCCTCTTCTTTCCTCCTCCTCCTTCTTAATCTTCTTCTTCTTCTTCTTCTCTTTGAATACAAGCCGAAACTCGATGCCCTTGAACTAGGGTAACTTTTTTTCCCGCTCTTTTTCGAGCTTAACTTAACAGTTCACAGTTAGTTATTTATTTAGTTATGTCGACTTTGAACAAGATGCACAAGTGTCTGTACCACCATCACCAAAAAATTACTTATACCATACGTAGTAGTTATATCGTCGTTGTTGAGACTTGTTTTACTTTCACCTGCTGTGAAGATGTTTCAACTTTCTTCTTCTTTTTTTACTTGTTGCAACAAATCAAACAAAATATTTCATCAGACATCTTTTTTTCTTTCCTTTTTTATTCATTCATTCAGACATAACAAATTATATGAGAAAAATTATTAAATAATATTAAATTATTCTGTTGTTCTTTGTACTCAAACAGTTAAAATGGTTAAAATGGGAGACAACAAATTTGTTCTCTTTAAGTTAAAAAGAAAAAATAAAGTTGAAAGGACAGCGCATTTCAAGTGTAAATTCTTTAACGTGGGCCTCTTTTAGAGTAAAATATGGTGAAAAGGAACCAAAGTTAAGGAAGACTTTTTGTCTGTGTGAGAAAAGAAGAGGGAAAAAATGAGAAGAAGAAGAAAAAAGAGTCACTGGATGAACCTTAGCTAAAACTATTGGTCTCGGAATTTACCTCAAATATTAGTGCACTTATCTGTGTCTGACGTAATTTATGAGGTCGAAGGGAAGAAAACTCCTCCTCCTCATTTCATCAGATGAGTTGAAAGAGAAGACAGAGAGAAAAGAAAGATGCTTCTCATTTTCATTTGCTCTTTATTTCGACGAGTCTTTTCTCTTTTCTCTTTTCTTCTCTCTTAATGCTTTGTCTGTACTTTATTCTTCTTTATCTTCTTTCACTTTTCGGGTGACAATGAATTGCTACAGCTAACTTCATATTTGTTAAGATTAATGAGTTACTTCAACATTGTCCACCAAAAAATTACTCAACGTACTGATCAACTTTTTTCCCTTCTTTATCAAAGTTAACTTAACATTTACTTTTACTTTAACTTCAATTGACTAACACTAATTGTAACAGTAATTTTTTCTTCACAATCAAATTTGTATGAATCATCAAATTACTTTGAAAGGTATAAAAGGTATAAATGATACTGTTGAATGTTTTTCCTTTGTTATCTTTCACATTACATAATCATCATGTCAATGTACGATGTTTAATGTTATGTTGCAACAAGAGTAAAGACATCACAAAGTTTATCATTAAAAGTTCTTTCACTTGTTATGACGACGACGACAACAACATTGACATCAAGTTAACATATATTTTTGTTAGTTAATAAAGTTACAATGTTTAAAATGTTTATGTATCAATTGATTGTAAATATTATCATCAATTGTTGTGTTATCTTCATCATTATTGATAAAATAAAATGCTTTCCTCAAGGTGCACCAGCTGAAGCTTGTATGACATTTTCACCGCGTCATATAAATACATCTGCATCAGTAACATCATCACCATTTTATTTAACTTCATCATCATCTAAATTTGGTGGTTCATTTGGTTTTACTCAGTCAGCTGGAATTAAGGGTTAGTTTATAGATCATTATGATTGTTTGTTTGTTTGTGTATTTACTTTGAAGGGTTAAAATTGTATTTACTTTTGTGCTTGTGTGTACGTGTGTGATAGTTATTTGGTCATATCAAAAGTGTGTATATACAATTCACATCCAATAGATAGACATGTTTGAGTGAAAGAGGGAAAAATGAAAATGACTGATCATCATATGGTGATCCATCAAGTAACATCACGCTGTGTTCTAATGAGACGAGTGAGAGAGTCAGAACTTTCTATGTGCATGGACTTGGTATGAACTATTTTCACTGACACAATGAAATTTCATATCCTCCTACACCTCCCATGTACTCACGCCACTTTTCATGTGTGTATATACGTGTGTTTGTGTCAATGAATGGAATTTCATTTTCATCCTTCTTAATTTCTCATTTTCTCACCCAACTGTGTCTGTTGCAAAGTCACAATACAACTACAATAACAACAATGACAATTCATGTGTCTGTCTGTCTGTCCATGTGAATTTTTATCGATCAATAAGTATTATTATTTTTTCTTTCTTTTTCTTTTCACTTTAACTTTTGATGGATAAAATTTCCAGTCGAACTTGGTGGTGCACCATTCAAAGGATTTTTTATTGTTGCTGTAAATCCAACAAATGGACAACGAATTGGATCCTGGACAAAGACACGTGGTAAGTTGACGACTTGTGGTGTTGATGATGTTAACTTTGTCATATACACATATCAACTTTACTATAACTTCAATTGCAAGTATTTTTTTGATTTGATTATATTTTGTTAGTGTTGTTGTTGTCAATTGTACTTGACAATGTGAATTGTTATTGAACAAATTGTAAATTGTTGCACTTACACTTGTGCACTTACAATAAGTGAAATTTGATATAATGTCAAATAACATCAAGTGGACAACAAATGACAACTTTTTTTTTACTTTCTTGTAGTTCTATTCTACTTTTATCGTTGTAATTCGATGAATGTGTGTGTGTGTGTGTTGTTCATCAATATGACAACTTTGACTGACTGACGAATAAGTTGAAGTGATCAGTTAAAGTAATTTTCAACTTTATAAGATGTAAAGATGAATTATTATATTGCATTGCATTGGTTAGATGAAATAGTTTTATTTTTTGGACTTCAAAATGATTATGTATATATCTGTGTGTGTGTGACCCTATCATCTGAATTTTAACTTGATGATTCATGAGAGTACAAAGTACAATGAAGTAGCAAAGGGAGAAGAAAGAAAGAGAATAGATGAAGAATATAAAAAAAAAGAAAGAAAGAAAGAATGAAAAGTATAAAGGTACAACCAAGAAGAATGAAAGAAGATGAAAGATTTTTACCAATTGACTTGGTGAACCTGTCAGATCACTTGCATGTTGTAAAGTGATGGATTTGAACATGAAGTTAAGAAGAAGAGAATGAATGTTTGCGAGAAATAGTTTCAGTGCCTTCTTGTCTTGACTTTTTAAAACTTATGGTGGATTTTGGTTGGTAATGGTTTTAAAATCAACTGTCAGTTCATAGGGTAAGAAGGAAGAAGAAGAAGCAACATTTCAAAGGAAGAAAGAAATAGAAGAAGAAGATGAAGATGATGAAGAAGGAAAGAACAGGGTTGAAGTTTAAGGTTGCCTTTGACGGTAGATATTTTTTTATTTTTTTTACTTTTTCAAAACTGTTGAACGTCTCCACCCGACCACGTGTATGTCCTCAACTGACCCTTGAACAGGGATGAAAGAAAATGTAAGAAAGAGAAAAGAATAGAAAGTTCAATTGAACATCGACTGTCTGATTCTGTTGTTTCTTTTTACCGAATCTGTGAATTCTCTTCTTTCTTCTTTCTTCATCTCTTTCTCTTTTATTATTTTCTCTTTCTTTCTTTCTTCTTTCTTAACTTTTCCTTCGTAGGAGTAACTTGAGGGTTGGCACAGTCTTTCGTGACCTTTTTTTATTCTTAGAAAAAGCTATTCTTGGCCCGGTTCAAATTTTTTTTCTTACACATCTTTCTTCTTCCTCTTCTTCTTCTTCTTCCTTTGCCTTTAAATCTCATGCTGTGTTTAAATCTGTTTCTTTGTTTACTTGTCTTTCTTTCTTTCTTTTTTTTTCTTTCCTTTTACTCTTCTTTTTTTATTTTTTTTACTTTACTTTACTCTTTGTCTCTCTCTCCTTTATCTCATTTACTCGTGATACACTGATTCATTGTACCAAAGGTTTTCTTACATCATGTAAAAAGGAAGACGATGCAACAATTGAATTTAACTTGACCAGAGGAAGATAAACTTCATCTTCATCTCCATCACCTACGGTGTATTCAACATACACACGTGTACACTGTAGGTGTTCATTGAAATTTCTTCTTCATCTTCTTCTTCTTCACTTGTATTGATGTATTTAAAGTAACAGACAACAAAGATTACACATGAACTTGAAATATTAACGATTCATTGGTTGTTGTTGTTGTTGTTGCTGTTGTTGTTTTTGTATGAATCCTTTGACATTTCATTGTCCTTATTGTCATGATTCAACAAAATTGTCATCATCAGTAACTTGACCTGTCAACATACAGACAAATGATATTTTATCCATCTTTGTTAATTGATAGATTTTCTTTCTTCTTCTTCTTCTTTTTTGCCAAGTCATGAAAATATTTGAATTTCAAAGTATACAAATTTACTCCTTTTTCTTTCATTTGTATTTTCATTGTTAATTTGAATATATTTTTGTATGTGTAAGTTTCTTTCTTTCTTTTTTTCATTGCTGATTCATTGACACACCCAAAGACAAAGGAAAGGAAAAAGAGTGTTTCAATTATTGATGGCTCACTCAATACAATTCGCTCAACTTGGCAATGGGTGACCTGCAATTTATTAAATGAGCTTAGTACGAGAGGGAGAAGAAGAAGGAAGGAAGGAAACTCATTTTAAGTACTCGAAGAGAGGGCAAAAAGGAAATACAAGTGAAAAAAAGAAGAAGAAGAAGTATATACACTCGACCATATAAAAAAAGAGCAGGTGAGACAAGGATGAGTCTGTTTAAATGAACTTTTTTTTTCTACCTTTCAACCAGTAGACAGTAAAGAAGAAGAAGGAAGAGAGAAAAATCAGTGCAGTGGCCATGGTACAAATGATTCATCAGTGACCAGGAGCCAGGTGGGGAGGTTTCCACTTACCAATTGCCATTTGCCAGTTTGCCAATTGAACCAGCTGCTAAAGTTACAAAGTTACACACACACAGACTCTCAAAGTTCTCTTTTTTTTTCCTCTCTTCTCAATTTGATGTTGCGTGTGTGGATTTGTGTGAGTGAGTGTGTTGCTTCTTCTTCTTATTCTCTATGTAGCCCTGAAGGTTTGTTTCTTCTCTCCCTCCGACTTTTACATGGTTCTTTCAGGTCTTTCCCCTTGTGTTCATCAATTTGCCCCACTACAGACGTCCCAGACTGATGATGATGACGATAATGATGATAATGATCATGATGATGATGATGATGAAACCATTGTGTCACCTGTACACTCATCTTCACATCTGCATCTCTCTTTCTCTTTATCTATTTCTCTCTCTCTCTCTGCTAAACCATGATGATTACACCCACAAGTTGCACAATTTTACCTTTTTCAACGGTACAAAAGTTAATGAAACCTTTTCAATGGTTTTTATTAATGATAACAAATATATTATTCTTCTCTTGTCTCTGTTATATGTGTGAATTTTTTTTCTCACTATTCCTTCACTATTATTATTATTATTATCATCTTATTTTCATTCGTCATTTTTCATAACTGATGAATTATAACTGATGATTGAACTTACATTCTTCTTCTTCTTCTTACTTTGACAAACAAAGAGTGCCGTTGAATATGATCATAGACAAAGAAAAGTATTCATTAACTATGACATAATTGACTTTTTACCCTTTTGTCTTGTTTTAAGGTTAATGTACTTTTTGTATGTCTGTGTAAATTTGTCTGTGTGTGTGTGTCTGCATGTCACTAGATGTAAAATTTAATTTGTACTATTGCATTGTCTGGTGTCCTTGTCAATGTCGTTGTTGGTGTTTTTTTTCTTCTTCTTTTCGTATGACCCTGAAATAGGATAAAAAGGTTAACAGACACAAGAAATATCACACTTATTCATAGCATCATTCACACTGTTAACTAGACACAAGAATTATCATCATACAAATCTATCCCTCTGATTTATCATCATCATCATCAAGTTTATCAACAATTGATTTCACTGTTAATTTTTTTTACACATGCATTACATACACAAGTACATGATTTTGTTGTTGTTGTTGTTGTAATTCGATGAAAGGAACAAAAACTTCCTCAATTTCTTTGACCTTTTCTTTTTGTACAAATTTTAATCATTTGATCTTTCACTGATTTTCATTTTGCACTCAAGTTACCTTTTTTTTTATTCGGTAAAAGTAATTTGAAATCATTCCAACCTAGCACACATTATGTTTTTTATGTGTGTGATTGATTCAAATACACAGAGAAAGACACACACAGAGAGAGAGACATGAAGTGAAAAAGAATCAATAGAATCCTTTGAAAAGATGAATTGCACAACAACAACAAAATAAGAAGATCAAGTACATGATACCAGTTAGAATATTTTTTAAAATTTACTTCAACATGAATGTGATGTAACATTTGTTGTGCGTGTTTATGATATTATTTTGTCAGGTCAATGTGTGTATGAGAGTAAATGAAAGTAGCAACATCACTAAGGTCAACAACAACCAACAGAATCTATTGTACATACATATATATACTTGGTGACATGGTGGTAAGTGTAAACGGTTGAGTAATCATTACACTAACATTAAATTGCTTTGGATGGTTTCAATTTACCAGCCATGAGACATCTGTACAGACAGGTGAGACTTTTAAAAAGAAAGAAGAAGAAAAAAGTTCAAAGGAACAACAGCAGCAGCAACTAGTGTCACTCTCCTCTCAGGAATGTTTTGGTTGTGTGGGTCTTTGTTGAGACGAGCCAACTGTTTTGTTCACTTTCCTCACCCCGTACTGGAATGTACCTTGATTCGAGTGAGTGAGAGAGAAGGAAAAAAAAGAATGAAAGAGAGAGAGAGAGAGAGAGAGAGAGAGAGAGAGAGACAGAAAAAGGTCTTTTCTCGGGGGGTTGTTGAGACTTGGTCCTTGTTGTATACCATTGAAGAGGGAGATTCATTGAGTCGGATTGGTCCACATCCATACACATACATCCACGATGTCGAGTCTCGTGTACTCTAATTCCATTGTCAAGTCAGGTTAGAGTGAGGTGGATTCACGTTCATTCACAATTCACCATGAGGTCATACCATAAGCAGTTGGTGAGTGTGTGTGTATGGTGGATGTGTGTGTGGATGTGAAACAACTGAATCAGACACACGGACAGGAACTGCTTGGAATTCCAAGGTAACTGACTGACTGGTGTGTCCGGTGTCAGAAGGTTTCTTTTCAAATGTTCAAACGTTCCATGACCTGTACTGTGTATGTGTGTGTGTGTGTGTGGATGTATTTTAACGAATTTTTCCCTCTGTTCGGGTTTATGTGTGTGTGTGTGTTGTAGATGTATGTGTGCACCTTTTAAAAACTTTCCCCTCTTTCAAAGACTCACAGAAAGAATTCGGCGAGTCTCTTTGTATTTTCTCTTTCTCTTTCTACTTGCCTACTTCTTCTTCTTCTTCTTCTTCTTCTTCTTCTTCTTCTTCTTCTTCTTCTTCTTCTTCTTCTTCTTTGCCTTGTGCAGTGTAAGCAAATGTATTTATACTTCGAACTGCTGCTATTTCTTTGTTTCTAATTCGGTACCAAAGGAAATGAACAACTTAACAGCTGTACTATTTCTTAACTTGACTTGTAACTCTTTTTCCCTTTTATTTTATTCCTTTGCCTTCTTCTTAACAATTTACTACCAATGTTTAGTATGTTTATCTCTGTATGTACTTGTGTTTGTGTATGTTTGTTGTATGAACTTTTTACAATTGCCACTTGGTTGGTGTGAATAGTACAGTAATTTACAAGTTTGTCAGTTTCGGTGGAAAGAAAAGAAAACAAAAGGAAAAGAAAAAAATCATCATAAGAATAAAGTTACACTTTGTTTCACCTTTTACCTTTTACGAAAGAAGAAGAAAGAAAGAAAAGTTACTTCATTGTCAGAGTAATTAAGTTGTGAGAGTGAAATTGAGAAAGAGAAGACAAAGTTAATTCACTTGCAAATGTTCATCGTTGGTCTTTTAATATTGTTCATTGTATGTAGGTCTTTGTCTTTGTCTTTTTTTTCTTCTTTTTTTGGTGAGAGGTGTGTAATTGTCTTCCTTGGTCCATTGAATTTGTTTCACTTGTAATATTCACTTTTCAAACCTGGAGGAAATCTAATTGCATCTTCCAAATTGCATCCTACAGTATAACAACCGGTGATTGTTATACTCACGCAGGTCTCATTGATATCGTAGTTGAAAGGAAAGAAGAAGAAAAAAAGGAATATTTTTTTTTATCTTCTTTTCCACATGAAAGAACAGGTGATTTTAATTTTTACCCATCAGTATGAAAGTTGAACGTTTTTCAAAGCTAACCTTTAAGAACTTTTGTCAATTTGTGACTTGAAACTCTTTGTGTGGTTGAATTTTAAGAAAAAGAAACATTTTCACTTTTTCTTCTTCTTCTTCTTACGTCAAACTCAGACAGACAGATTTACCTTGGCATTGAATTGTGTGTGTTGTATGTTTAAACAAACTTTTCAAAGAAAGAAAAAATAAGTAACTATTTAAGTAAATTCGTTAGTAACACGCACTTTTAATTCTTTTTTCTTTCTCTTTCTTTCACTTTGCTTTTAGTTAAAGAATAAAGTTAAACATGTTCATTGGATTAAATGTCATCCTATGAAAGTGAAATGATTTACCTGGCGGAACTGTCACTTCAAACAGGTGAAATCAGGTAAAACTGGCAATTTTTCTTCTTCTTCTTCTTCTTCTTCTTCTTCTCACTTTAAATACAAGGTTCAAGGTGAACATGGAAAAGAACAAGAAAAATGAAGAAGAAGAAACAATTTTTCTTATCATCATTGAGTGGAAAGAATAATACGAGGCCAGGTTAATTCACTGATCAAAGTTAAATGTGACAAAGTAATGTACTTGATAATTTAATTGAATGTATCATCAGTTGTAATGATTGCTTTAGTCAGCCAAAATTGTAAAGTAAACTTATGAAAATGAACTAAAACAACTTATTGACATTGGTGATGATGATGATGATGACAGTTGTCAAAGTCCAAGTGACAGTCAATTAAGTAAAACAAATATACTAAACTAAGACAAGTTAAGTTAAAGTAAATTAAGTTAACTTGTTGAACAGGATAAGAAGTAATTTAGTGTGACAAATGTGTACACAAAGTAAAAAGTAGCAAAGTA
The DNA here is from genome assembly GCA_030280995.1 of Hemileia vastatrix. Taxonomy (NCBI): domain Eukaryota; kingdom Fungi; phylum Basidiomycota; class Pucciniomycetes; order Pucciniales; family Zaghouaniaceae; genus Hemileia; species Hemileia vastatrix. The sequence goes on along the minus strand of JASXTE010000165.1, from coordinate 49,009 downwards.
TCGCACTTTTGTTAAACTTGTGCAAATCAATTGTTAGTTAAATATACAATTTACAAGTGAAGGTAAAGAGAGAAAAAAAAGTTAACCAACAGGTAAATGAGTAAAACAGTGTTAACCTTGAGACGTTGTACGATGTGTAACAAAAATGTCTCATCTTTGAAATCTTCAACATCATCATCATCATCATCATCATCATCATCATCATCATCATCATCATCATCTTTATTTCTGTCTTTCTTTAGGATTTAACTTTGTCTGAACTTTAATTCAAGGACAAATATATATTTTTTATCCACTCTTTCACCACTTTCATCTTCAATGTTGTATTAGCAACATCAAGTAATAATAAATGTATAAGATAAGCAATAACTTGTGTGTGTGTGTATGTGTGTGTTGAAGTTGAAGGAGAGTTGAATAAAATAATAAAGAATGAAAGAATGAAAGAGAAAAGTAATTTCAATAAGTAAAGAAAGAAAGAATCAAATCAATTTAACATGATTGCAATACAATTACAAGTCAACCTTTTTACCACCTAACAAATTGAATGAGTAAATCAATTATCAGTTCAAACAGTGTAAGTTTGTTTGATGATGAATTTTTTTTTCCTTTTCATCATCATCCTCAAAGTGGATTATTTGCTTTGCATCAGAATACATGATGATTTGGAAAGAAGGAAAGAAAGAAAAGTGAAGTTGAGTCCAGTAGATGATAATGATGATGATGATGAGAAAGTTGGTGTGGATGTGTGCACACATTGTGTCTGTCGACTTGGACAGTTTTCTTCAATGACACAACAATAGAACCCATCAGTCATATTTTTCTTCAGCAGCTGGCAATTTTCACTGTTAAATCAACGCAGATGTTCCAACCAACTGGACCAACTTTGTTCAACTAATACTGTAGATACACATAAATACAGATGAAATATATAAAAAGTATATATTTGTTCATACTGTTGATCACTCATTCATCAAATAACTTCTCTTTACCAAATGTCACATAGTGGACAGTTGTTTTGTTCTGTTCTGTTCTGATCTGTTCGAACTGTCATCTTCTTCTTTTTTCTTACCACAGGAACTGATACACTTCCATGTTCAGCTATAACTCATACCAATAACAAGGTTAAACGATTTGCTACTTTACAATGGATTCCACCATTACATGAGGATGGTTTTGTCACCTTCATGTAAGTATACTAATGACAATGCAAGAAGAATTCTGTAAAAAAAATGTTTGACAAATTAATAGACAGTTGAAGAAAATATTTACAACCGGAAGAAAAGATAAAAAAAAGAGATAAACTATAAATTATACAGAATAAAAGAAAAAAGTAAAAAACGTAACATTACGATATAAAAAGAAACAAAAAACAACCATTTACAAATGTCAAAGTAACTTTTGTCATGATGACAAAGTTACATTTGAATGTCATTGTACTCACATGCTTTTGACCAAGATATACAAGTTAGAACTTTACTTTTTTCGTCGCACTTAACTGAAGAAAGAACATGTTAAGAACATAGATATATTTTCAGTCAGTCAACAGTCAAGTGAACATGGTTAAGTAAGATCAAAGTGAAGAGACAAACAACATACAACAGAACAGAACACAGTTTCAACAATGAAGTCTGAAGAATGTGAAAGAATGGGATTACATCCAAGTTCATTACGTTACGTAACTAGCACTTGATACACCTAATTACGTCCATTTATTGCCCTCTTGTCTAAAAGTAGAACAGAAACAAATGATACACACAACTTTCTCTCTCTCTCTTCACATCTCAACATCTCAGGTTGTAATGATAATTACATGTGACCACAAATGAAGAAAAAAACATAACAATTTACTAATTGTCACTCATCAACAATAATATTTTCTTTTTTCCCGAGTTACAGTGGAAGTGTTGTACAGTCATTTGATAAGTATTACACTGATTTGATTGCTACATCACCAGTTACAATTGATCAAGGATTATTCAATGATACAATTATTTCATCATCGTCAACAACAACAACAACAACTAATTCACCTTTAACTGTTAACAATGATGATGAAAATGTTAAAAGAAGAAAATTAAGAAAAAGACAAAAAAGTAGAATTAAAAAAAATAAGCAGACAATTAAATCAATTACATCTCTGCCCATTTAATTTAATAAATTGATTTTTTCTTCTTCTTCTTACCTGTCTGGTGAAAATGTTTGATACATTTTGACTAACCTTTAAAAGAAATACAAGAAGAAGAAGATAACTAACTATCACTGTATTCAACTAACCAGTAGGTAGGAACACATTTTAAATGGCATGAAAAAAAAAGAAATAAAATTTGTTAGAAATGGTGATCATCATTGCCTAAGGCAAGTGTAATAGCTACATGGTCATCATTTATAATCACTATGTATTCTTATTGAAGATGAAAATGATTTTGTCAAATACTTTGACGATGGTGGCAGTAGAAATGTTAATGGCCTGTGATGGACCCTACCAAATGTTACAATAGATTTATACTACATGTTAACTATGTAAGTTCAAGGACTTATACAAATATATAATCAATACTTACATCACTCAAATAAAGAGCAAAATCAACTTCTCCTTCTTCATCTTCTTGACTTTGGTTGTCCTTTCATTAACATTCACCCTCCGATTGCCATCATGTTCACCAACAACATATCCACATAATATTAGATGATCCTTGTTTTATTTTCATTTTTTCGGTGTTTCATGGTTGTTAATGGTAATTTCTTTTGAAAAAAAAGCTGTTGATTTGTCCATCGATTTACAATCATTGTAATTACCAGTGACAGACGAAATACCATAAAAAGACAGTCAGACGATAATTTCAACATCAACAAGTTATATGATCGTGACAAATTATAATCTTCCCTTTGAACATTAATATCAAATTCCAATATTAAATTGTATATCATTTGTATTGCATTTATTCACACCTTTGATAAATTAAAACCATTGATTTAAAATTTGTTCACTTGTTCACTGATTTTGATGATGTAATATTCAAGTCTACAAGTCAATTGAATTATTAAATCAAATGACATTGAAAAGTTAAAAGAAAAAAGAAAAGAAGAAGAAAAAAATAGTAATGAATGAATAACACGCAGGTAAAAGTTGTCTCATTTACTTATAAGGTTGATGAAGTACTTCAAGCATGGTTTACTTGACAATTATTGTACAACTTGGGAGGTTTGAAAAGTTCACACGAAAAACAAAAAGAAGAAGAATAGTAAACCAGTGGATTTAAATGGTATGAAGGAAATAGGGTAGAAAAATGTAGGAAAAGAAATGGTCAGATGATTATCGATAGAATATAATCAACAGGGTAATTACAATTAAATTGAAAATGGTGAGCATTTATTAAGACGCCAAAAATGAGTGGCGCCATCTCAGTCTTCGCGGTAGATGAAGGAAGTAAGGAAGAAAAAAAAATCGAATGGCAAAAGATTCATGTACACTTTGTGAATGTACTCGACGATTCTTGTAACTGACGATCGATGAAAGGCAGAAGCAGTAGAAGTACACAAGTACAAAAATGGTCTAACATGGAGAAACCTTTGCTATCTGGTTATCTCTTCATCTGAGTCGGCTCCATTCATGTCAGCCTTTTTGTAAATGTTCAACTGGCCAGCCAGCCAAATCTTATACATCTACTGGTCTCAGTGATGACTAGTAAAAAAATATAAATAATTGTAATTCAACCATCTTATATAAGGTAAATTATTTTCATCATTTGTATTTATTAATGATTATACTTGATTTTATTTGATATTTTATATATCATCTTGTTGTATTTGTTACAAGTGTAACAGTTATCGTCTGACTCCATTTGTCGTTTGCAATAACGAATCACTTGTTCTGATAATTTACTACTACTTGATATTGTTATCTTTACCACTAAATTTCATCATCAACTTGGTACTGAGTGTTATTTTGTCATTTTTTCTTCTTTCTTTCTATCTTTTTCCTTTACTTTCTTCCATTGCAGTTGAAGTAATCATTTGGACCATTTGATGTATCCGTTGAATTGTGCTTAGATGTTGTGTAATCTCTTCATCTTTGAATTTGGTCACAAACTCAATTGACTTTTACGGAAGGAACAAGGAGGCCCAACCAAGGGGAGAGGAAATTACACCTGTTTCACTTTTTTCTTCTTATTCTTTACTTTCTGGTCTCTCTCTCTCTCTCTCTTTCCTCTTTCTTGGTACCTTTTTTCATTTGGTCTTTGTCTTGTCTCAGGTAACTCTGTTCGTTCCTTCCTTCCGTTTCATCATCATCATCATCTTACATCTTGCCATGAAGTATACAGACAATTGCAAATGAAATTGATATACATTGATTGAGTTAAATCCATTTTGACTCAAAGAAGAATCTATGGTTGTGACATATAAGAAGATTCTTATGGTATTACATGATGAAATCTAGTTAATATTATTCTACAAATAAGGTTAAATTGATAACAAATCAGTGGAAGATAAATCTTCTCTTTTTCCATTGTTGTAACGAAGGTTGTGAACATTCTTTATATACATTCTTACATATGATAAAAGAAGAAAAAGAAAAATTCATCATCAGCACAAAAAGAAACAAGATAACATAATGTTAACACTTATGTTGTAACATTTGAACGACATTCAATTTCCAAACTTAAGGTTGTGAATTTTTGCACTTAATCAAATATCTACCATTGTGAGCGAAAGAAAGAAAGAAATAAAAACAATAATCATTAATCAATATCAAGAAAGGAAGAAAGAAAGAAAAAAAAATTCAATAACCATTATCATTATACTTGTCTTGATACCTTGATAAACAAGTCAATGTTCAATTTATCACACAAGTTGTAATTATCATTTCGACAACAGCAACAACATTTAAAATTCTTTATCAAGGGTAACAATCAACTAAATCAACTATCAAAAACAAATGTACGATTCACCAGTACTTCCGGTTCGTATGAAAGTTCCATGGAAAAATCATCAATATTTCTTTCAATCATATTTTATATATACATTTTGTACTACTAAAAGTAGAACAAATCGTCGACATAAATCACGAAGTTTAACATTTTTTACTTTAATGTTTATTGCATCATTTTTTATTTTTTGTCATTTTTATCAAAATGTTTCACTTAATTCATCTGAATCAACATCAACATCAACATCATCAATGGATGATAATTCAATTAAATTTATTGAAGATGAAGATGAAGCAAGTTCACTTATCAAACAACAACAGCAACAACAACAACAACAAGAGCAACAATCTTCACAAAAAAAATCTTCATCATTTTTATTATCATCACTTTTATGGCCATCACAGATGTTTTCATCTTCATCATCTTTATCATCGACTAATTTAACTGAAGAACAATCTGCTTGGTCATCACCTGCCCAATTAAGTCAATCATCATCATCATATGAACAACAACAACCAGCACAATTAACTCATTTTGATGGTTATAATATTAATGATGATGCTTTATCTACTGATCATTTATCTTCTCCTTCTTCTCCTTCTTTATCATCATCAATGAAATTAACTAATGAATCAACTGAAAAAAGATTACCACAAGTTATTATCATTGGTGTACGTAAATGTGGTACACGTGCACTTTTAGAATTTTTAAGTTTACATTCTAAAATTCAAAAAGCACGTGATGAAATACATTTTTTTGATGAAGATACAAAATATTCACTTGGATTTAATTGGTATAAAAATCAAATGCCATATTCATATTCAAATCAAATAACAATTGAAAAAACACCAGCGTATTTTGTTACTGAATCAGCACCTGAAAGAATACATTTAATGAATTCATCAATTCGATTAATATTATTAGTTAGAGATCCAGTTACAAGATTAATTTCAGATTATGCACAATTAAATGCTAATAAATTGATGAAGAAAGAACGACCATTGAAATCAATTGAAAATATGGTTCTATTACCTGATGGTTCAGTAAATGTTAACTATCGACCAGTCAAAACAAGTATTTACTCTTACAACTACGCTAAATGGGCTGAGGTTAGTTTAATCAAATGTTCAATATTTTATTTTCCTTCTTCTTCTTCTTTTTTACTTACTCTCTGTTTTATGTCTGTCATGTTCGATTGGTAAATGTTCTTTCAAATTTATTCTATCCTCATCTTTACGCTTGTTTCCTCCTCATCCTTCATCCTCATCTTCTCTCTTGTCTTTCTTGTCTCTCTCTCTCTCTCTCTCTCTCTCTCTCTCTTTCCTCCCTCCTCATCTTTTATTCTTTCCACTTGACAATGTTGATAGTTGATTGTTCTCCTTCATCTTTTATTCTTACTTATACTTTGCCTGTTTTTTTCCTCCTTTAAACAGATTTTTCCTTCTTCACAAATTCATGTTGTCGATGGTGACCATTTGATTGATGATCCATATAGTGAAGTTTTAAAAGTAATTCAATTTCTTAATTTAAATTCAAATGAAATAACACAAGATCAATTTACTTTCAATTCAACTAAAGGATTTTATTGTATAAAATTTGCTGGATCTGATGTTGAAAAATGTTTAAATGAAACTAAAGGTCGACGTCATCCACAAGTTAATCCTAATGTTGTAAAAATTTTACGTAAATTTTATGCTCCATACAATCGACATTTTTATTCTATTATTGGACGTGACTTTCATTGGCCTGAAGAGTGAATCAATTTTATATATTTATTCAATTATTCAAACAAAACAACAACAAAACATACAAACAAACAAACAAACAAAATATTCAACATCTTCATGATGATGGATAAAAACTAAGGTTGTGAAAATCCAAATTGTGCATTGAAATTACAAATGAATCAAATAGATGAAGAAGAAGAAAATAATAATATTCAATTTGAATATACAATCAAATGAAAATTATGTTTACTCTTTAATTATTAATTAATCAACAGCAATCAAGTTGTATAAGAAGAAAAAAACAAACTTTTTTTACACTTACAATTAACGAAGAGTTACACTAATTAATTTAATCATTATCATCATCAATTCTTCTTTTGTGTATTTTTTTCTTATCTTCTTCTTCTTTTACCTAACTAATTAGTAGTTTAACATGTTACCCATGGCAATATACATCAACTATTATTAAGTAGGACCTACAGTAGTTCTTTCACTAACATCACGAATGTTCAATATTACAATTATCTGGTTAGTCATCATCATGATGATTGTTCATGTGTCCATTGGGTGAACTTTACTTTCACTGTCCTATCATAAATGAAATAATGATCATGAAGAAGAAAAAAGGAAGAAAGAAATTATCATCATCATCTTTCGAGTGTGTAACTACACGTGTGACCAGAACTCGTGAGCTTAAACAATAAATTGCTTCATTTGCTTATTGAACATGCAACATGAACATCAACTACTGTTACTTATGAACTTACAATTGATCACTTTGTATACTAAATCAAATACATCAAATGGATAAATGAAGTACATTACATTTGAGTATATAACAATCCGATATGAACTCGATGGTTGTGAAGAATAAATCTTTTTGTACTTGTCAATTACTTTTGCTCACATCAACACACTCACACACAGACAATTACAATGATACATAACAACAATAACAATAACATGCATTTATCATTATTACTATAATTAACTATTTTATTTCATAGTCAAATTTGTTTGTCAGGTAAATGAATGATGAAAAATAATCAATTGAATGTTATTTATTTCTTCCATATTTACTCTGATCTTGACCATATTTATCTCGAGTGTCACTGTTTTTCCATTTATATGATTGTGCTGATGATCATCATCATTATTATTGGTTATCCATTGGTCATCATTATTATTATATTCATCACAACAGAACATTCAAAAGATCCAACAGAGTAACAAAAATCGACATGCAATAAGATAGATAAAAACAAACAATCATGCAACAACAACAACAACAATGACATAACAAGACACAATAAGGACAAAATGTTTGTCCTTTTCTTTCTTTTTTTTCTCTTTCATTCATGGGCACAATTGATAAATCACAATGAACCATAACAATAGAAAGAATGAAAACAACATATGTTAACATTGTACAATGAACATTCACTTACATTTCAATTGTTCCATTTGTCTCTTTGCATCTTCTTTATCTGCAGGATATTTACTACCGAATGGGTCTCTCCAATTTGACATTATGATGATGATGATGATGTTTGTACTATTTGATGATTGATTGATCAAATCTTATTGAGTGAATGTTAATGTTAATTTGCTAACAACTACAACTTGATGACTAATCAATTGATCATCAACTTCTTATGTCTATCATCTTAATCGGTATACTCATACCTTTTATACCAATGAACGATGAAGACGTGTTTGACAAATTATCACGATTTACCTTATGTGTTAAAATATTGATCATCATTTGTACCGTTATTGAAAAAAATAAAAATGTTTCCCGGTGTGAAATTATAAGATTTTAAATTTCTTCTTATATCTTGTTACATCTGTTTAATTAACACATTGAACAGACATTGACATTCATAGACAAGATCAATGAACTTTTGATCAATCGATATAAAAAAAAATTGTCTCTCTTTTAACATTCATTAGATCAATATGGTTGTTTCCTGGATTTTATCGTTTTTCATGTTTCACCGCACCAATGGTTACATTTTATATTCACCTTGTCCAATTGGATGTAAGATCGATTATGTGAATGTATAAAATATACATTCTATACTTTTTATAGAACATAAAAAAAACGACAACTTTACAGACAATCTTGTCATTCATGATGACATTGATTAGAATGATGTGTGTGTGAAATCCTTATCAATTGGTTAGTTAACAAATTATCACACAGTGTATAAAATTTAATAGTCATAATAATCTACACTAATTCATCTTGTCATAAGAAGAACGATAACTTAATCTTTAAACATTAATTCATTCACATCCTACTTCAATGGTAATTTTGTAAGGTACTTCGTATTAAACAATGATGATGATGATGATGATGATGAGTCATCGTTATCGTTGATTGTTCTTAAATGAAATTTCATCATTGTAAAAAGTTCTTCTTTTCCTTTGCTGTTGGTTGATTGATATTTCATCTCTTTACAATGACATTGATCCAACATGATCATGACGATGTTCAAATTTCACTTTCTTGCAATACAATTACATTTGTCTCAGTAAATGAAAAAAAAGAAGAAGAACAAATCAAAAAGAACAAAAAAATTTTCTTATCGAATTTCAACTTTATTCTTTGTCATTTGCTTAGTACATTGGCCTTTGCTTTTTCTTCTTCTTTCACTTACAAGTTATAGAGTCAAGTTAAAATGGTAAAAAGAAGTTAAAATGACAATACAAAGGAATGAATCGAACAAAAAGAAGAAAGAAGAATAATAAAAAAAGAACCAATATTCGAATGAGGAAAAATGTTCAAATAAGCTTATTCACTTGTTCTTTCCATTCGTTTGGTTCTTCTTTGTCATTCTTTCACTTTCATTGTGTAGGTGTTTTCAACTCAACTAGTCAATTTAGCCTATTTTCAATTGTTAACAAGTCAATAATAGGATGAAGCAAAGTTCTACTGTACTACTACTTGTAGTAATGGTACTTGTTGTATAGTTGTATTGGTTGAAAAGACTAAAGTAAGGATAAATTAATTTTTATTCAAATTTTTACTAATCGACTTGCTAAGTCTGCATAAAATTGACTTGACAAGTCGTCAAGTTCTTCATTTGAGGTTGATTGAAGAGAAGAACAAGTTAAAAGATAATTAAATGACAGAGCAAAGAACTTTACAATCGAAGTAAAAAAAGTTCTATCAAAGAACACAAAGTGAAAAAAAGTCGATGTAAAATTTGCTTCCATTTTCACAGTTCATTTAAACATGTTGATAAGAATAAATCAGTTAATTTGTAAAAGTTAATGTCACACAATCAAACAACCATCTGGTAAGATGATGAAGATCATTGATAGATCATTAAACTATTTCAATGACAATGATCAATTGAATTTACTGTAATTTAATGATATCATACGATTTCATTTGATCAAATTAATGATGAACAAATTTAATTCAATTGTTACACTGTAATTATACTTATTGTACCATTGTGTAGTAAATGTCACTTTGTATTAATTTAATTGACATTTGATTGTACAGTAATGGTCAAGTTGACTGGTGATGATGTAAGTTGAAAGAAGAACATTTTCATCCAGTTGAAACAATCAAATCGAACATTTTACTTCGATCATTTAAACTATTCATCATTATCATTTTACTTGACTAAAGATTGCAAAGTATATTTAACACTTGAAGTAACTTCACCAGAGGATACAATATTCACCAAAGTGGTTTATGTGTGTGTGTGTCGACATTATGAATCATCATCTTATTTCAATGGTAAGTTGAGTCACAGTTGAATCATCATTTACATTAAGTGAATGTAGTGAAAAGACTGTGAAAGGAAGAAGAGGGGCAAAAAGTAGAATAATAAGAAGTTTTAAATTGTTAACCATGGTATACAATTTACAAGTAATAATGTGTCTCTTGTGTCGCCGTAGGTAATTTGAATTTCCTCCCTTTTTTTTCTCTCCTGGTTTATTCATCAATTTCAACGGAAACGGAAAAAAGCCATCACACAAGAGACAAGTGAGTATTAAGTACTGGATGTGTGTGTGTGTGGAACACTTTAACATAGAACAAAGTAAAAGACAAGGTGTGTCTTGTGTCTTGTGCCTTGTGTGTGTGTCCAACGTACACTTATCATTGGCACATTTGAATCACACCCCAAATTCATAGTGGACAACAAGGTGGACATTCATACTCTCTCTGTGTGTGTGATCAATGACATGAGTAAATCATTCGGTTAATCGTACAATAAAAGAACATTCTGTTGTTATTTTCTCTTCCCTTCATTTGTTAAATTTACAACTTGAATAACATTTAAATTTTCATCATGGTATTTAAATGTGATGCACTGTGTATGATCAAATCAAACTACATCATCATCATGTTAACTACTGGGTGTTACTAAGTGGTTATAAATGGTAAAGTACTTTGTACCAGTAGATCAAGTGGATACAATCAAATTGACATACCAATGATAAAAGGTAACAATTACTGTCAATTGTCTATTGTAATTGGTGGTCGATTAGATTAAAGATTAATTTATCATCATTTGTCGGTCAATATCCAGTTCTTCAGTTCAACTTGGTGGACTTGGTATTGACAGAAAGATCATTTATTCATTCACTTGATAATTGTTGTCATCATCATCATGTTCATCTTACAAGTATTTTATTTGATTGTTTTCACTTTTTCAAAATGTTACACTAATAATCAATACTTATTGAACAATAAACCAATTATTGGAATATTAACACAAGAATATCTTGGTACATATAAAAATTATTCACACAATAAATCATTTATTGCCAGTAATTATGTTAAATTTATTCATTCAGCTGGTGGTGAAGTTGTACCAATCATGATTAATCAACCATATGAATATTATGTTCAATTAATATCACAATTAAATGGTATACTTTTACCTGGTGGTGATCAAGATGTACAAAATTCATCATATACTGATACAGCTAAAATTATTCGACAATTAGTTATACATCTTAATGATGAACAATCAATTTACTTTCCAATTTGGGGAACTTGTCTTGGATTAGAAGTTCTTTCTTTTCTACAATATGAACAATCATACTTAACAACAGTTAAATCAATGCAAGATACAACAAAAAGTATTGATTTCATTGAAAGTTACCATCATCTTGTTAATTCAAGTAAATTGTTTAAACAATTATCACATGAACAATTTGTTCAAATGAAAAATCATCAAATTGCCATTCATTATCATGATTGGTGTTTATCAATGGATAATTTTACTTTGTTTAACTTTACCAATGTTTATAAACCATTAGCTACTGCTGTTGATGTCAATGGTATTAAATGTGTTACAATTATTGAATCATACAATTATCCTATTTATGCGACACAATTTCATCCAGAATTTTTATTTACATATAAAAAAATGCCTGGATATGAACATATTGTTCATACTGATGATGCAGTTAAAATGATGCAATATTTTGCTAATTTTTTTATCAATGAATCAAGAAAAAATACAAATCAATTTAAAGATAAACAAATATTATCTAATAATATCATTTATGCATATCAAAGTGAATACATTAGAACAAATGATGAACCGTATGATGAAATATACTTTTTTCCAATCAATACGACAATACAATTAACTCAAGGTCAACATTGATTGTTTTTACTTTTATTTGTAATGCATAAACATTGTTGTTGATGTTAAATCACACAAATACACAATAAACATCAACAACAACAACAAGGAAAAAACAACCGGAAAGAAGTAAAATAAAGGAACCATTAAAAGTAAAAATCATTTGCTTCTTTCTAAATTATATACAATAATATAACCTTCTTTTATTACTATTACAACTAATAATATTGACATCCATGGAAGTGCCTCATATTTTAATCTCCTCCTTTTCGTGTGTTATACACAAATGGACAGTCTTCGCTTTTCCTTGCTTGCTCGAATTCTTCATTGTTATTGCACTTCCGACTTCCGTTGAATTTATGAAATTACATAATTACGTCAATAAATAAAATTGGCAACATTAGTATTGGAATTTATTTGTTTTGTGTTTTTTTTTACTTCTTCTTCTACTTCTTTACTTTCATGACTTAAGAGGGAAAAGAACAACCAAATAATACCGAGATTCGTGGAATTGTGTAATTGACATTTGTACCCTCTTTTTTTTTCCATTTTCTTTGCTTCTTTTATCTTCTTCTTTTCTTTGGGTAAAATGATCTAGTGAAGATATGAATGTTGTTGCTGTTGTTGTTGTTGATATTTGTTTACATTTATAAACCAACAAGATTAAAAATTAATAATTAATACTACTGTTTAACCAATCAATTAAATTTACAACATTTTCATTTCAAATCATTTCTCGTATTAGTTGTTATATATATATTCATATGTATATATTGATCATCATTACTTATGACCACTCCCTCATCATTAGCATGTGAGTTGCATTGGACAATTGAGGCCCAAATAATGGGTTAGATTGTGCCATATATGTAACCAACCACCTGGATATTTGTAACAAAGAAGAACAAAAAATATACATAAATACATAGCAATGAAAGTATACATACAACAAATTACAAAGTTAAAGATAAATGTCAACAATTTAACAAACATAGCGCCTCATAGTTAAATGTAAACTATTTAACTATGATCTTTCTTTTCCCTCACTCAATTTTACTATGGTACATTCATCAAGGTAAACTACATTTTAACATCAACTCTTACTACTACATGTATTTACAAGTAAAGAGGCAACAAGAATGATGAAATGAACAACATTTGATGACTTACATTGTGTAACACATGACAGCGGTTATCATTAGCAATCAATTTTATGAGGGGCCTGTGTTCATGAGTTGGAATGAACATTGGTAGAACACCGCCAATACAACCCCAAAAATACTGTGAAGACTAACCAGACAAAGAATCCCATGTTTTTCAAAGTGAAGTTAGATCAAAGGTAAGTAAAGAAGGTGAAGGATAGAGTGACCTGAAGATGTTGAAGATGCTAACAAAATTCGACCAGCTGCTATGACTAAATTGCCCAACGCTACCAACGACATCTAGTTCAAGGTTGAAAGCGCGCACAACGCAAATTTAATCTATACCAATGGACATATTGTTCAACATATACAGTCAAATGATATACAAGTGTAAAGAAAGTTTATTCAAATAAAAAAGTAGAAAAAAATTACAAATCAAATTACAAATGAAATTTTACACTTTTCGAACTTGAACATCATTTGATCTCATTTGACTTTGTTGTAATGTTCGTGATTTAAGAAGAGCTTTTTTTCTTTTGAAGAGCTAATTTAGCTGTTGAAATGTTAGTTAAGATGAATTTCTTCTTTGCTGATAATTTAGCAACTTTCAATGCTTTCTTCGCAATTAATAATTTTTTAAGTGCAAGCTGTTGAAATAAGAACAAATGATTATATTAGTAAATTAAATAAATATATAGAAAGCAGTAGATAACAATTAAAGTGAACCAAAGAAATACTTACAGCAGATTTAATTTTGATTGCATAAGTTTTAACAGCAGCAAGTTTAGCGAATCCAAGTATTTTAGCACCAAGAGCAAGTTTAGTAACAATGATACCTTTACCATAACCAGCACCAACAATGGCACCAGTAATCATACCACTTTTAGCACCAGCAATCGCACCAATTGGTGCACCAATCATTGCACCAGCAATTGCTGGTGCAGCAATAATACCAGCAGCACTTGTTTTAGCAGCAATAGTTAATGGTATAGTTATCGGTGCAAGTAGTAGATGTTTTTTGAGTAATAACATTTTCAGAGGAAATGGTAATTCGTGGGAAAAACATTCGTCGAATATTCCGTCCAAATTGTCTTGCATGATAACGTAATGTTGTAGCTTGAAGAACTGAATTGAACAAACTAACAAGACTAGTACAAAAGTTTTCAATTGCATGTTGAAGATATGATAAAGAAACAACTAAGATGTACAAAGAAATAGTTGTTGATGAACTGATGATTGTTTGTGTAGAAACAAGATATTTATATACAAGACAAGTGTACAATGTGTCAACAGTTCTAACATCGGTACGAATTGGTACCAAATGATGAACAGTGTGACAGTGTTCTACCAGAGAGTAAAATGAAAGTATCAACATGGTACAGAGACACAAAGTAAATTGGGTGATACAAAGTGATAGTTGGTGATATACATTTATTAATGATAATTGTAAATACAGTACAAAGATAGAACTAAGTTACCAATTCGAACCATTGTCGTAATGATTCACCAAGGATAACTGGTAAAGTCATGATATCACGTACAAACTAAGAAAAATGGAAATGGAAATGTATCCATATAACTTGTACGTACAATTTGACCATTTTCAAATGAAAATGATTCAATATCAAAGATAGATTGATTATTTCCTGGATTATCCATAATTAGTAAAACACAAAATATTCCTTGATCAATCATTTCACGAATAGCTGAAGTAACTGAACTTTGTCCATCATTAAATACACCACGTCCATCGGTATAAATAATCATAAGTTGACTTATATTATTGTTGTTATTACTTCTATTTTGCATTGTACGACTACAATTAAACATATTAGTTATTGATTTAACAAGTAATGAAATATTAGTTTTGTTTTGTTGAAAAGTAAATGATTCAATAATTGATGGACCACATGAAGATGTAAATTGTGTATCAAGTGAATGTATTAATGTTGTATCTTCGCCAAATTTAACAATACCTAATTGTCCAGCTTCAATGAGTGATAATGAACGACATAACAATGCTAATGATTCAATTGCAGTAATTTAGCTGAATTTTCTAACATACTTTGTGAATCATCAACAGCTAAAATAATTTGATAAGTTCTTTTAGATGGTTTTAGTACGACGTAACCATATTTTATCTTTACGATATTGTGATGCAATAAATGCAATTACTTTACGCATATTAATACGTTTACCAGTACGATAATCACCTTTTAATTTAGCACATTTAGATGGTTCTAATACTAATTGTAATTGTTGACATAATTCAAAGACTAATGAGTCAACATTTTTACAACAATCAATCCATAATTTTGTGGCAATATTTTTTTCTTCTAATGTAAGATCATTCAAAGCAAGTTCTTTAATTAATGATGATGTTGTTGCTGTTGTTGTATCAATATTGTATTTACTTGATTGACCAGTTAGAAGATGATAATTTGTATGTGAAGTTGTATCATTGTCACGTGGTACATGATCAGTACTAATTTGAGCATTTGATGAATTATCATCATTGGTAGAAGCATCATCATCTTTAACATTAGTCATTTGAGTATTTTTGGTGATTTTTTGTGTTGATTTTTTATCACAAACACTTTCAGGTGAAATTATTTTATCAGCATCAATTGATTCTTCTTCATCTTCTTCTTTCATAGTAATATCATCTTGTTCTTCAGATGACAATTCACATATAGCTTCGAGTTCTTTTGCTTGATTAGCATCTAAAGCAGTATCCATTGCTTCACCATCAGATTCTTCATCATCATCAATATGTTGTACTAATTTACTTAATTTATCAGATGTTTGTTTATCCTGACGTTGTTTATCTCGATGTTGTTGAATATGACGTTTTTCTATCGACTTTTCATTATTAGATGCAGAAGATGTTCGATTAGAACTTTGAATTTTATGTTGTCGATTTGATGGAATATCATCAAAACCTTCAACTGTATTAGATTTAGAATCACTTTGACCAGTAACTTGATTATTAGATTTAGAATTTCCTTCATGATCATTATCATCAGTAAATTCTTCATTAGTAGTATTTTTAACATCTTCATCAGTACATTCAACAGATTGAACATTTTCAGTAGTATTTTTAGAATCAACATTAGTAGTAGTTTGTACTTTATCATCTTGAGATGTTAAATTATCATCATCTTCATCATCATTTGCTTTTTCTTCTTCATCAATTGTGTTGTCATCATCAATTTCAACGTCAACTTTATCATTTTCATTGTGTAATTCAGAATCACTGACAGGTGCATCGGTATCTTGTTGTTCATCTAAATCCATTTTATCAACTTCATCATCAGAATCAGAATGAGAATTATCTTCATTGTCATCTTTACTGTCATCATCACCATCAGATTCACCTTCTAAATTAATGTCACCAAGATCAACATCATCTTCATCACCATCATTATTTTTCACGTTATCTTCATCATTTTTATACTGATCAATATTTTCACCTTCATATTCATCATACATTTCAGGTTGATTTTTAATTTCATTTGTTTTATCTTTATCATTTGTATCATCTTCATCTTCATCTTCATCTTTACTTCGTTGTCCTTGTGTATCATCTTTGGCAACAATTTCATCTTGTCCAAATTCTTCACCTCGTCCATTTTCAGATGATTCTTCATCACTAATTTCATCATCATCATTATCATCTTCATTATCATCATCTCTCCACATTTTATTATCGAGAGCAGGTTCATCTTCATTAACATTTTTACCCATTTCATCTTGTGCGTCATCATTATCTGATCGATCATCATCATCGTCCTCTTTATTTGGTGCATCATATTCTTTGCCATCGAAATCACCATCAAAATCAATTGCATTATCTTCTTCTTTCATATCATCCAAAGGATCAGGTGTTTCTTGTTCATTTGGTTTCATTAAGCCTTCAAGTTCATCCTGTGATGTAATACGATCACTGACATCATTCATTCCTTGTCCTTCATCAAGTCCCATACCATCTTTATCGTGAGTTGGACCGATAGATGATTTACCATCATCCAATTCATCACTGGGTAAACAAAAACCTTTGATAGATAAATTGTTGAATAAATTAAAGATAATATGAAATAACTTTCCCAATGAATAATGTACCGATGAATATGTAACAATCGTACAACCAATCAAATATGAAAAGTATTCCATAAAAGGTACAAGTGTTTGATTAAGTTGATGACAATTTTGTCCTTGATTGAAGATCAAATCTTCTAATTTATCTATTTGTTTCATCATGCTTGATATTTGTAATGTTGATAGATAATCTTTCAATTGCCACGATTTGAATAAACTAATTGATTGTTCAGATGATGAATCAACTTTGTTGTTAACTTTGATAAGTTCTTCCATCGATTTAAGAATGTTAAGAAGTAAAACTTTTCCATGTTCAATGTTAACTTGTAAATCAGATGATTGATTGTTAAGTAAACATTCACATTGATTAAGTTCATCATACAAAGGTTTAAGTTGACGAATCAAATGATTATCTTGTTGTGTCATCGAATTAATGATATTTTCCAACGACTTTTTACCAATTTGTACAGCAGAAAGACATTCATGTTGATTAGTTGGTGAATCAAGATGAATTTGATGTAATGAATCAAATGATTTTTTAACAATGGGTGCTAATATTCGATACTCATGATTATCATCATGATTAGCAGCAACATTGATGAAGATTGAAATTTTCTTAACTAAAATTTCACATTTACAAAGAACATCTTTAACTTTAACTTCATCCATGGATGTAACTGGTTGACAAGTTGATGTTGATTTCAATCGATTGCAAGTTTGTGAAAATTTACTATAAAAAGAACAAATTGTAGAAAGTTCTTTCCGTTGTTGTATAAGAGTATGAAGGAAGAATCCAGTGAAACCAATCATACGAGATAACATGATATTATTTAAATCTTTACACGGAGTTATGAAAGATTTTTTAAGTTCTTCAAATCGATACAAACAAGAATAAAAGTACTTGTCGATTAAATTATCAAGTCCATCAATGTTAGAACATTCAACTGATGGGACAGTTGCTAGAATATCATTAATTCCATCATATTTAGTATAATATTTACTACCAAGTGACCAATTGAAACCAAATTCAGTAAGATGTTTGAATAAATCTGAAAGTGATTTTCTTTTAACATTAGCAATATGATGAACAGCTTTTTTATATTCTTCAGGATCTTTAATCGTTGAATCAACATTAAGATGTTGTAATTCATTCATTCGATTGATAAACATTTTGATTGATTCTTCATTGTCATCGACTTTGTTTTGTAGATTATTTAAATATTTACCAAAGTTTTTACAATGAATTTTCATTTTACCAAATAAAGTAGAAAGATGATAATTATCAATTTGTTCACATGATGAAATATTAATAGTTTGTGGTTTCTTTTTACCAACTAACTTGTTTAATTTGTTAACATTTGTTTCAACTTGTTGTTGTTTTCCATCAAATTGTGATTGTGTCAAATTAAGTAAAGGTAGAACTGGTTGATTGATACATTCTTGAAATTTCTTCATATGACGAATTAATGTTCGATGTGATTTAACAATTGTATGTCTAAGGGTAAAATAATTCATATCAGTCCATCGACTAATTGATACAAATTCTTTAACTTGTTTTTCAATAGAACGTCGATCTTGTTGACATTTTTCATCAACTGATGATTTAAATTGTGTATAATATTTGACCAAATTGTTAAGAATACAATATTTAACTGATTCACATCCATCGAGTAGATAACTTTGTTGAGTAAATACATCAAGTAATTGTAATCGAACTTGAAAAGTACCAATAGTTGATTTATCAATAAATTGTCGAAGTGTTATGACAACATTTAGTGAATCAGATGAATTAAATGATGACATTAATTGAAATAATCTGAACCACCAATGTGTAATATCATCAAGATGAATTTTATCAACAACATAATCAAGGCAACATGACCATTGATGTAATTCTAATTTTCTCCATTTAAGTATTAACTCGGTGATCGCATCCATATGAACAGTTAATTTAATTTGTTTATGTGCATAATTTTTATCCCATTCTTGTCCAGTTTCAAGAACAAGTTCTAGACCAGTTAAAAATTTCATCAATGGTGATCGAACATCAAATGATAATATTCGTTTTGATACAAGTAATATTTTACTCAATGTAGGATGATCAGGAAATTCTTTCAACATATCTTCAAGTTGTTCATTTAATTTTACCAAAACAGTTGAACAATTAACAATTTCACTTGGACAAGATTCATGATAAACATCAATCTTAGTTAAATCAGTGTCTTTAGTAATTTCATTTACCATATGACCAAGTGTTACAATGTGTAAAGCAATACAATTACTTTCATCAAGATTAATGTTGTTACAATTAGATGATAATGATGATAAGATGTTACCAATAGCTTTATATTGTAAATGTAGTGTACTTTCAAAGTAATTATTTGATGGATTAACAAGTAAATCAGTATGTAGTTTGATTAATTGTCCTAATTTATCTTTAGATAAATCATTCATGTTACAACCACTTAATTTAACATTATCTTCATCATCATTAGATGTAAGTATTTGTTGATGGTTGTCATTAACATCATCAAATTCGTAAGTAAAAGTAGGAAATGTTTGTACAAGTGTTTCTTCATCAACTTGATCATCAGTTAATCCAGTATCATGTGTTTTATAATGAACAAGTGCATCTTCAGCTTCTTTCAAAGCTTTTTCATCTTCTTTCATTGTAATCCATGATTGAACAAATTCATTGAGTAAACTATTAGCACAATTAATTACACCATTAGATGAACATTTACTTGTAGATAATTGTAAATGTAGTTCACTTAAAGCATGAATAGTGAGATCACAAGTAATTTGTGAATTCAAATTATCATTTGATGATGTTGATGTAATTAATTTGTTAATATCTTGATTAAATGTAACAATAGATGATACAATTGATGTATCATAATTGAATAAATTAGTCAATTTATTAACAATTTCATTAATAGAACAATTGATTGTCATTTTGTTTTTGTTGAAACTTTCAAGACCATGTGCGATAATTAATAAACCAGTGACAAAAGGATTAATTAAATCATAATAGTCAACATAATCTTTAAGTAAATGAGTAGCATACATGTAACAACTTCGAGCATAATTGATAGCAGTTGAATAATCAAGTTGTTCATAATGTTGACAATTATCTAAGATGGAATTTTTAAATCTCATAATATCATCACGTAATAATTTATAACGAGATTCAACTCGATAAACAATAGATGATGAAATTTGATTAATTTTATCCTTAATATGTTGTTCAACTTGTTTGATTTGTGGTAAAAATAGAATATAATCTTCATTGTAATGTGAATCCATTTGTTCGATTGCTTTCTTTTTTCGAAGTGAATATTGTTGATTAAACATTTCAAGGTTTATCTTGAAATGATTTAATTCACATGATTTAATTTCACTTGGATCATATTCAGAAACTGGTAAGAAAGTTTCACAAGTAATTAAACCAATAGCAATTTCTGTATGTGAATCAGGTGAATTAAATTGTTCTTGTTGAATTTGTAACATTTTTTCACGAATTGATTGACGTTTTTCCAAAGAGTAAATTGTTTTTAACCATTGTGTAATAGCAGACATATGACAATGATCAAAATTAGCATAAGAAGGACTTTGAGTGATACGAAAGAACTTTGATGTAAGAGAAGTTAGAACTCGATCAAGTAGTTGACTTCTTTCATCGATACAGTTTAAACTGAAAGATTTAGATGAAGTTATCTTGAACAACAATTGAGACAGAATAGAAGAAGATTCGCGTGAATTCGATGTTAAACCAACTTTATGACAATATTCAAAAGCTGATCGTGAATCAAGTAAATTGTACAGCAAACATTCAGTTATACAAGAACCATTTGATCGAGTGTATATTTTATGAAGAGGATGAATAGCACAATTATTTGAATTAATACTTTTCATTTTATCAATTTGTTCATTTGCTAGGAAAACTTTTTCTTGCCACAAGTAATGAAATGTTCTAAGAAGTAAACACTGATGTCGAATTTGTCTATTATCTTGATCAATCATTTGTCTTTCATGATGAATTTGTGCTAATTTACTTGTAATATTTGTAATTGAAGTATTTTTTATAATAATTTTATCAGATAAATTTTTGAATGAATTATCAAATATTTCAAACATTTCATCACATTTATCAATATTACTCAAGTAGATGTAATAAGAGTCGATAAGTTGTTTCATCAAATTAGCAGAATCAACATTGTAGACAAATGAAATTGATGATGTTACTTGATAAAGAATACTTTCCCATCCATGTGACATTGTATCATAAACATCATAATCTTCAACTAATGAAGGATGAACAATTTGTAAATGTGAACAAAGTCTTCTTGAAAGTTGATTATGAAATCGTTCTGTTAGAACAGTTGTATTTTCACAGATGTTATTGTAAATGATTCCATAAAGTATTAGATAAATGTACTGTTGATCATCAATAGTAATATCATTAGTTGTTGAATCCATGAATCTTTTTAACGGATTAGTAATAGAATGTTCATCATTTAAGATACGATTCAAAGTGACAAAGTTCTTAAGATGCCATAAATTACGAGATGTGATGTAAGGGAGAGAATTATTATGTTGAAATAAAATTCTTCGATCATATGGTTGACATGGACTTGAATTAAATTGTGGTAGGGAGATAATTTGATGTACATTTTTCTTAATCAATTTACAAAAGATGACATTACGAGTTAACAAATCACCACGAGATGAAGATTCAAAGAACATTTGTGCATTGATCAAATTACAAATGACATTATCAGTTGACCAAGTTGATGAAAGATTAAATTCAAGTACATTTTGTGTACAATAATCAGCTGAATTAGCAGAAATATCGATAAATGGTGATGTTGTTGTTGAAACATTTAATGAATCGATAAATATTTCAACACCACGATTTCTCATGGCTCGTGAAATTTCACCAAGTGATGGATCAAGTGTCATGAAAACACGAAAATTCTCATGTGGTCTAACAATTTGTAAATTACAATTACCAATTGAACCTTTTTCACTGAGAACAAGTGTACCATTATTTTCAAAGAGAGAATTTAACCGATCTAAAACAGAAGCAGCACATAAATTAGCATCTTCAATTAATAACCAATTTCCTTCAATTGCAGCAGAAACAACAAGTGAATCAACCCATTCGAAGCTGCCACTTGTTGATATGGATGTCAAGTAAGCAATTTCATTCAATAGAATATCAATTTGATTATCAATATTATCCAGTGAGAGATGACATTGAAGATTTTGTAAACAATTTTTCATTCGATTGAAATCAAATTCTTCATCACAAATATGAACACTTGAATGAAATTTCATAAATTTTTCCCACAATTTACAACAACAATCTACTTTATCTTGACCAAGTAAATTACCAAGACATTTGAATACCCAAGAATAAACAATGTGATAAAGTTGATTGATTTTTCTTCTAATATCTTTCTTTTCAAATCCACCAAGTAATTCAAGTGCATCAAGTTCATGATGAGCGGAGAAAATTTCAAGTCTATTACCAGATAGATAAGCAAAGTTTTCAACAATTTTACGTGTTGACATCTTTTTATCACCAATTAGAATAGCAAGCCAATTCATATCAATACAAGTAGCAAGTGAAATAATTGAATTCATATGATAAGATGGACATTTTTCTTCGATAACCAAAGTAGGTACAGTACATTTACGTTTGATATTAATCATAGTGGATGTTTCTTCTTCATCATCATTGTTAATTGTGTTGGTTACTTGTAGATATCCATTGATAACATTGAATTTACTATCATTAGGTAACAAACGTTGTGGCAAATCAACCCAACGAGTTGAAAAAGTTTTGACAAAAGTATCAATAACAATTGTTCTATCTTCAAGTGATCGAAATCGATTAACATAAATCATTTCAATTGCATACTGTAATGGATACTTTTTTTGTACCATCAAACAAACGCGATTAATATCTCGCAAGTTAAATTCAAAAGGTGAACCAGATAAACCAATTTTACGTTTTTCACAAAGATTGTAGATGATTGAGTTGAATTTAACTAAATTACATAAAATATCCACATTAACATTTGGAAATGTTTCAATGGCAATACTTTTGATATCATCCATATCAAATGAATCAATGTAAACTTTAGTAAATCTGTTGAGAAATGATTTAGGTAAACCTTTACGATCACCACCTTGTGTTTGAGGATTTTGTGCAGCAAATATTCGTGTATAATTTTTATCAATGATAAAATTTTTACCTAATTCAGGTATAAATATTTCACCACGATGATCAAGACATGAATTTAAACCTTCTAAAACAGATTGTGGAGCTAAATTAAGTTCATCTAATATAATCCAAGTATTAGATGATTTAAGTGCCAACAAAAGTGGTCCATCACGCCATTTAAATTGTCCAGCTGTATCATTACCTTCAACAGGTAAATCAGAACCAAATAAATCAGAAATATCAGATTGTTCAGATAAATTAATTCGCACAATTTTATGACCAGTTTTATTTGCAATTGAATGTATAAGTGATGTTTTACCAACACAGGTGGACCTTCTAATAATATTGGTTTATCTAATTGCATAGCACGTAATATTCGATAACAATTTTTCATTACACCAATTGATGAAAAAGAATATTTATCATCATCATCATTAACCTGTTGATCAACACAATCGATATAAAATGGATGAATACCAAAGTAATTGTCTTTCATTGAAATTTGACTGGTTTCATTGATCAATGTATATGATTTCAAATTGACCAAAGGAAAAGTTTGTCCAACAATTTGTAATAATTTATCACTTGCAAGTTTAAATGAATCTTTACAATCAACAACAACAGATGAAACACCAGTACAGCCAAGTGCATCAATTAGAACAAGAAATGCACCTTCAATTAAAGCAGTATGTAAATCAATTTGTTGTTGATGATTTAGTTGATTTGTCGTACATTTTTTAACAAATTCAATCCAAGAAAGAACATCACGAAAACTGATGTTATTATTTTTTGTAAAGTTATCAATAAACCAAAAGTAAAAGTTACACATGATTGTTGCAATTTGTTGAGAATTATTCATCAAAATTTCATCATTTAAATTTTGAATAATAATTTGTTTAAATTCATCTTTGGACGATATAGTTGGACACCAAATTTCAGTGAATCGATTTCTTAAAGCAGGTGAAAGTTCTTTTTTACCAAAATCATCACCAGGATTCATTGTAGCAGTAAGAAGAAATGAATCATGTGCAACAATTAAAGCATCATTATCATCAGCACCAGATTTTTCAGCTAAGAATAATGTTCTATCATGTTCAAGTAACGAATTAAGTCGTTCAAGAACAGAATCATCAGCAAGTGAAATTTCATCAATAAGAAACATTTGACCATATTTTAATGCTTTAACTAGTGGACCATCAACCCATTCAAATAATTTAACAGGTTTACTATTATCACCAGTATTATTTGTAACTTGATGAGATGTATGATCACGTACAGGTCGTAATGAACCAAGAAAATCAGAACCATCAGAATTCATATGACAATTGATAATTTCAAGTTGATGATTATGTAATTTAGAATAAATTTGACAAGCAGTTGTTTTCCCACATCCAGTTTGTCCAACCAATAGAACAGGTTCTTTATATGACAAAGCATTCCATAAAAGTACTAAAGTACGTTTAAATGATGGAGTAATAACTAAATGATCAAATGTAGATAATAAATTATGATCTTTCATCAAGTTATCATATTGATCATCAAATAGTTTATCAATATTAAGTTGTTGTTTATTTTTTAAGAAATTTTTTTCCAAAATTTTTCGAATAATTAATGTTTCATCATATTTACGAACTTTACCAGCTAATAACATAAAACCAATAGTAACTAAATGCATATCCCAATCATAAAATTGTTCATTAATGAATTTACTTGATTGTACATGACGATCACCCCAACGAAATAAATCTCTTAAAGTAATAAAACCATATTTACCAGCAAATATATTACTTGATCGACGAATTTGTTGTAAATCATTCATTGATTTTACCATTTTATTACAATAAGATGATGGTAATGAGCATCGTTTTTCAAGTATTTCACATAATTCATTTTTAGGTATTTCTTCAAAATGTAATTCAATAAAACGATTACGAAATGCTCTTGATAACATTTTCCTCCCACCATATGAACCAGGTGGATTTTGTGTAGCAAATAATACAAATGATGGATGAGCTTTAATAGTTGTCCTTGTTTCAGCAATATATAATTCACGATTATCATCAAGTAAACGATTTAATGCTTCAAGTATTTCAGTTGGTGCTAAATTTAATTCATCAAGTATAATCCAATAACCATTTTTCATAGCAGTAACAAGGATACCTTCTTTAAATATTAAATTACCATTATCATCAGTAACATATGAACCAATATATTCTTCTAAATCAGTATGTTCATGATTATTAACTCGATGACATATATTACCAGTACGATTAGCAAGCCATGTAATTAAACTAGTTTTACCAACAGAAGTTTCACCTTGTATTAAGATAGGAAATTTTTTACCAATTGAAATAATTCGTACTAAATCTTGTAAATTTTTTTTAACAGTTGATGTAAAAATATATTTATCATTGTTAATTATATTTTTACAACCAATTGGTAACCAAAATTCTTGTAAATTAATAAATTTATCAGTATTTTTTGGTGAAGGAATTTTTTTGTTAAGAACAGCTTTAACATTGTTGTAATCACCAAGAATATATTGATTAATGATGTTAATAATTTCTTTTTTTGATTTACTATCAAGTTGTGTTAAGAATGACATTGAAAATGATTCATACAATGATCTAATTAAATCACCACAAGGATTATACGATGAAACAGCAAGTGCACGACAGAGTGTTCTTAAACTATAATGTGGGCGATGACCAGTTGTATCATTTAATTTGTTGTTTGCCAATGATTTAGCCATTAAATATAAATCAACTAATTTACCAGGTTTATCATATGTTGGTAAATATTTTGATACAAGTAATGTAAGATCATTTTTGTTTAAAATTTCATCAACATAGAATTCAGTAAATCGATATCGAATACCAAGTGGTAAATCACGTTTACCAATATCAGTGGCAGGATTCATACAAGCAAATACACGAAAATCAGGATGTTTGATGATAGGTAAACCATCAGCTTTATCAATTAAGGTAACTTTATCATTAGATGAAGCATCAAGTAGTGTGCATAATGAATGTAATGTATCAACTTCAGCTAAATTAATTTCATCCAATAGAATCCAACCACCTTCACGAACACATTTAACCAATGATCCTTCGATGAAAGCAAAAGCAAGTAAAGGTTTGGTGTTGTCACTTTGATCAAAGAACTTTTGATTTAAATTACGAATTCGATCTAAAAGTATTCGCCATTGTTGTTTAATATCTTGTGATTTTGATTGAGCCATTAGAACTTTTTGACCAACAGTTTGAACCACTTGAAATAATTGTTTAAATTTTTTACTTGTAAAACATTGATTAACTTTACCCAAAAATGTATCATTATTTTTAGAAAATGTTTCTTTAACAAGTATTTCAAATGTTGAACGAATAGGTTCAATAAGATGTGATAGATCAACAGGTTTATATCCACCAATAAGATCAGCAGAGTCACTTTGTTGATTAAGATTGACAACAGTTAATTTACGACCAACATTTTCAGCAAGATATTGTACGATGGATGTTTTACCACATCCAGTTTCACCAACTAATAGAACAGGTTCATTATGAACAATAGATGCAGCAATTCTTTCCATCAATAGAACAGTTGGAGTTGTCAGAGCAAATGAAGCATTCATCAAATTAGATTGAATTTTAAGTCTATCGATAGGTAATCGTTTCAATCGAGCTCTGCCAACTGATAAATATTCATCAGATTCAAATTTAGGAGCATTAGGATTACCAAAGCACAATGAATTTGCTTGATTTTTTGAAAAGTTCAAATATGTTCCTATGGAAGAAGAAGAAGTTAGTAATAGAGAAACATGAAATTGGTAACAATAGAACTTACCCAATGCTTCAACTTTAGAAACTTGATAGATAGGATCAGGAATGAAACAATCGACAGCATCACTAAATACCAATGATGCAAGTTTAGATGGTTCACATGATTGGTATGAAGAAACACGTTTAACCCATTTGAGTAAATCCCTGAGTGAAACATTACGTGATGTATAAGGTCGCATTGTTGTCGTTGTAACATTGCTTTTAGTACAATCTTCTAAAAAGTCCTTAGCTAGAACATAAGTATCAAGCATACAAGAGACCAGTTTGGATAAAGATGGATACAATTTAAGCAATAATGTGCGTAATTCATTAACTTCCATAGATTGGATGACAATTTTTTTGGCAATGATGTCAATTTCAGAGGAATCAAATCGATTTCCTGAACCAATTCGACGGGTAAAGAATATTCGAAAATCACCATTAATGTTACCAGATACATTACAACCAGGTAATGAGGACAATTGTCGAGATTTTAGACAGCAAATGATTGTTGTCAGCACATCATTGGAAACTGCATCGATATCTTCTAAAAGTAACCATTTACCTTGAACCATACATTCAGTAAGAGGTCCAGGTTTCCAAATGAATTCACCAGGAATTTCTGTACAATGGTAATTACCGATTAGTATTTTAGAATCAATTTGATCACCCATTTGAACTTTAACCAAATGATTTTCTAATCGTCCGGTGACAGAGGCAATGTGTTCGACTAAAGTTGTTTTACCACAACCAACTGGTCCTTCAATTAAACATGGATATCCAAAGACAATGTTATGTGCAAGTTTTTGTAAATTTTTATACACAGAATCAACCATAACTAATTTTTCTGTACAACTAGTTGAACTGATTCTATTCATCAAAATACCATTGACATTTACAATTGAATTTGAAAGATTATCTTTAAAATGATCCAACAAAGCAGTTGTTTCATCTGAATGTTCATCCAAATCGTAAGGTGAACGAGTTGCAAAAATAGGCATCAATTGTATTCTGAATTCAGCTAATTGTAAATTATCTGGTCCAATACGATTGCCAAAATTTTCAGGTGATAAATCTGTTATTATTCGAAGACAATTTTCTATCAAATATTTATGATACGCATTGGTACTATTGAAATTGAAAATTGGTGACCAATCGAAACAATTGATGAAAAATTGTCTATCGTACCATAAGAAAGTTAAACAAGCTTTAAGAAATCTTTCAATTTGTTCATCTTGATCAGAACATTTACTTTTCTTAGATGGCTGAGGATGACTATCAGACGATGCCATTGATTTAGGGTAAGGAAGTGTACAATGATTATTACCATTCCATTTTCGATATACAAATTGTGTTGCACAACGAAAATGACCAATTAATTCAGAAAGAAGAACAAAAAGTTCAACTTGATCGTTATCATTATCACATCGTACTAGTAATTCAGGTAGAAGAGGAAGAAATGCTTTACCAATGAAGAACGTGGTTTGAGCATTTTGAAGCATCGATGTGAGTTTATTAAATATCAATTGAGGATTAGAATTCTTCATCAAGAAATTATCCAAATCATTTTGAATTGACTCAGGAATATTATGATGACTAGTAACATTGGAGATAATTTTTCGAAGAGTCATCTTGATAACTATCGAATTTGTAGAGTGAGAGCAATACGTGAGCTCTTCCGCTTGAAAACGAGCAAACACGTGCACAACTCAGGTGCTTGCCGATTCAAGAGACATCTGTTGTAACCGGGTTGCGAAACGGTAATATTTTTCGTTTGCAATGATACAAGCGTATGTACGACAAAACTTGACAAAGTTGATAGTATTAACCGAGGAATGACTATTGATTTGTTTTCCTCATCGATGAAAAGAATACTTCCAGATCTTTGGCAAAGAGTTTTTATTCTATTTTCAAGATTGCTTGAACTCATTGCAAGACAAGCAGTTGATAGAGACAACTCGAAACTTTATCTACTTCCCAGTTAGTGACAAAAATTGAAGACACGAGTGATCTTAACTATTGTATCTGTATTTGGATTGAATCATTTTTCATCGTTAAACTGAAAAAAGGCTTGATCATGATGTTAAAATTCACTGTTACCGGATAGATGTACTTTTGTTCAAATGTAAACTGTGTTTAACAACCAAACAGAAGAACAATCTTAGTTCATGTTCTTGAACGTGAAAATTATGAGTAAAAGTTCTTCCTTTCGTATGTATGAGTTCCACAAAACAATAAAGTTATTCATTAACAATCTATTCTCAATAATGTCGTTATATCATCATTGATCTTGTTTGGTGTGTGATTTTTTTTCATTGCAACAACACTGACTCCACCTGTGTGTGAAGCCTGGTATCACATTAATCCGGCTGTTGGTAAGATACGAACGTATCGTCTTCACATCGTCCTCCTACATTCATTTCTGTGGTATCATTTTGGTTGACTATCCTTGTGACAATTATAATTATGTTGCTTAAAGTTAAAACGTTAACTGGCAAAGAAATTGAAATTGATATTGATCCAACCGATAAAGTTGAAAGAATTAAAGAACGAGTCGAAGAAAAAGAAGGTATCCCGCCATCACAGCAAAGATTAATCTTTTCTGGCAAGCAAATGTCCGATGATAAAACAGCTGCAGAATATAAGATAACCGGTGGATCTGTCCTTCATTTGGTCCTTGCCTTAAGAGGTGGATGTTAAAATCATTTTGGTCTGTGTGTTTAATTGTGTGTGGAATTTATGAATCAGCATTGATACTCTTCATACGATCAGACGATATATTCTATCCTGTCAATTGGTCATTGAAATACAGTCATATTTTTTCCCTTCCTAATTGAAATGCTGAAGTTTATGGTCAAATGATTACAACAATGATGTAAACAAAGGAAATGAAAAGAAATTCGTCTATTAAATGACCTTTTAAAAATTCTGTACCATTTTGATTGTGTGTATGACTCATTCAATTTATTGTATAATTATAAGTATAATGATTAGTAACAATTGAGTAGAATAAGATGTAAATGAACCACACATGTTACCGATTATCATTGGTTCTATATTTCAGTGGAATAATTTTTATGGATGAGTGTATGCTTATCGGACTTTTTTTTGTGAGGAGTGTATTAGAGGTGAAAAAGAGGAGAAATAGAAGAGAAAGAGATGGAGAGAGAGAAAAAGAGAAAGAGCAAGAGAACTTGTCAAGCAGGTCTCTAGTCCTGAATAGAGTTGAAACCACTTTTGGGCTTTTCTTCCTGGCAGCAGTTGTGTCAGTTGGCAGTGAATTGGCTGACCCACCAGCCATTTGCTTCTGCATACCTGCTGATACTTGACGAGGCATCCGTTATGCCATTTGTTACACTTTATGATTAATCTTACCGATTCAATGTCTCATCAAGCCATGTCTTTGTATAGTCCACCTGGATCAATGGAGAAATCTCGTCGAATTTTAACATTTACATGTTTTTTTACTTCAACCGCCTGTTTGATACTGTTAGCAGCATCATTGGCCACACCAAAGTGGATCATTGTAAAACCAGTGCGTTCATTGAACAAATCAATAGTTGAAGTTGATACATCATTATCATTACCAAGTAAATCATCATCATCATCATCATTGTCCTCCTCTTCTTCTTCATCTTCATCATCATCTTCATCAACACCATCATCAAGTCAATTGAGTATACTGTCACCAATGATGTTAAATTCATCCACAACAACAGCTAATGGTGATGCATCAAGTGAAGATGGACGCAAGTTTCGTGGTACAATATACTTTGGCCTTTTTCAAGGGAGCAAAATCCTCAATTACGGATTTGGTGATCGTTCATCATCTCTTAACAGTAAGTGCATTGTCCTATGATTGAAGAACATTCAATCAATTGACTGTTGTTTTTTCGTTGTTAATGTCAATTTTCATTCATCAGGTTAAAACAATGGCAGTCGATGTGTATGCATGATGTTCCAATACATACAGACAAGTACAATACACTTTACTGTTACTAGTAGACTGATGTCTATTGGCACAAGTTGACCATCCAACTGTCAGATGATTGAGATTTAGATGTACTTTTTTTCTTCTTCCCTACTTCTTTTCTTCTTGATCTTATTGACTGAAGTTGTTTAGTAGAGCGTAAAAGTCAGCACCAGACTACAATTACAGAGTGACTTGTGTGTGTATGTGTTCACAAAATACTTTTAAATCACAAAATTCACTGATGCAAGTTCACTCATCCATTGATATACTTATACAGCACTAACTCACAGTCCAATGGTTGCTATTACATGATGATGATGATGGTGATGGAACATGTGATGTACAATTTACTGCCACACTAACCTAATGTTGATTGAAAAAAATAATACACATCCATATAGATAGATATATGAACGTTATGAACGTTAGTGATTTGATAATGATGATGATTTAAAATGGTTTTCATACTCTTCCTTCCTTCTTCTTCCTGTTACCTGGAGAGTTGATGATGAATATTGAAATTGCTGTTTGACCTTTTTTCACACATACATATTGACTGATAATCATTTCCTTCCTCGTTCATTTTTTTTACATTCCTTTTTTACCTTGAATTTTTTAAAATAGTCAAAGAAGAATTACTACGAAATCCTAATCTCATGCCATTTGGTCTTTGGCTCTTTACTGTACTTTGTGTGGCCATTGCTATTATATTTGGTGCTGTTAGTTGCATCTTCGCCATCATCAATACTGTCATGACACCAGTTGAAACTATCTCTGGTCTTCCAGGTCTTTACCTTTGGAATGGAATGGGAGGTAAGTTTATTGTGTTATGTAACAACGACAACAACTTCTACGACAACTACTTTGTTCACATCATCAACAACATCTTCATACACACAATGTACATGTGACGACATACTGGTGACATCTTAACAATGTCCATCCTTTAATGATGTCACATCGGTTGTGTCCACTATTGTGACGTCATTTACAATTAAGTATCATTTTCTCACCAACCGTCACTTGACAGGACAGTGAACTGATGTATACAATTGTAATTTCTTCTTTTTACATCAGTACTTTCACCTTTACACAATGATGATGATGATGATGATGATGATGATGATGATGAAATGTCTTCTTCTTCTTCATCATCATCATTCTTTTTTTTACCTACTTGGACAATGTTTTCAAGTGACTCTTTTAATCATCTTACATTCTGATGATGAAAGAGGGGAAAAGAATTCTTTCTATTCACTTTAAAGTATAATTCAAATGATAAATTTGTTAACTTTTCTATTTATTTCCTTTCAGCACTCTTTTCCACTGGAGCTTGTATTTCGTGGTTAGTACAATTTAGATCTAAATTAAGAAAAAATGTCATGAATATCGATGAAATGGAACATGGATGGACATCTGAAAATCGTGCTAAACTTGGATTTAGTTTTTTCCTTGTTGTTGTAGCACTTTCATTGTTTATTCTAAATATTATACTTGTATTAATGGCGGATAAAAAAATTTGTCGAAGAAAACATTCACGTCATCCAATTATGGATAAAAATTCTGAAGGTGTTATCATGTTGTATTAACAACAACAACAACAACAGCAACAACAACGATGACAACAATTTACATGTATTTGTAACTTTTTAATTGTTTATTAGTCACAAATAAAGCACAATTCAAGTTTCCCTTTTTTAATTGACTGTTAATTGTTGTTACAACGTTACAAAGTCACTTGATCGATCACCAATTACATTTGCCATTGAACTGATCCATTCAACGTTTTTACGAATTTTATCAGCTGATAATTCTTTACACAATTCCCAAGAGAAATTTGGCATTTCACATAATTCATACAATTTTGTTGATGTAATTGTTATGTTGATTAAAACATTTTTTCCTTTACCTTTACGATTTTGTAAAGTATATGTTCTAACTGACCGAGTAAATTTATCAAGTGATGCACGTAAATCATCAAAACCTTCTGCCTTAGATGTTTGATCAAATAATAATGTAACAGATTCATTTAAACCAAACATTATTGTTTCAATTAGTGAATCAATTGCTTTGATACACTTGAATCGAAGACAAAATAATTCATGCTTTGAATTTATCGAACTTCTTTTACCATAATCTTTGATATGTTGTTGCTTGTTTTTTATTACTTTGATCTGTTTGTTCACATGAAAACGTAAATTAACCTTTTCAAGTATCCATTTGGCATATTTTAATTGTACAAGTACATGAAATGCATCTGACATGATTTGTTTAAATGTATTGTTTAATAATAAACGAGAAAATGAATCCATATCTTCATAGAATAATTCAAGTCGTTCTAATACTTTAGTTGGATTGTTGTTGACTTCGTTGGAATATGTTAGAACAGCACGAATATCAGCTGATTCTTCAAAATGAAATGTATCCAATGTTATTTTATCTTTGCTTTTAAATGTTATCTTTTCAAATAAACTATCAAGATATAGTGAAATACAATGTGTTGGCTTTTGCATTAACCAATAATCAGTGTGATATGATAGATGACGTAAATATTGTGGACGAAATGTATCCATCAATTCACTTGATGTACATTTAACTTTATCTTGAATTAATGGATAGAGAGTTCGTTGAATGGCAAGTTTAAGGGGTACTTTTAAACGATGAGGTAATGAATATGGTAATTCACTGTTGATGTTCTTTGGTTGACTGAAATCAGGATTGTATAAATGATCGATACGAGAATACCAATGATCAACTTGATGATAACTTGTATCTAATGATGTGATGTTTTTGAATTGAAGTACATCTGAATCCAATAAATTACCAAAATTACCACAATCAAGTACTTCGTATGGTGAATCATGACCAGAATCACAATCACTGTTATGTTTACAATAATTTGTTTGATGATTCTTTAAATCTGGTGATTGAGATAACGGTGATTGATCATTTGGTGAATCTGATAAAGTACTTTCATCATCATCTTCTTCTCTTTTTGGATGAATTGACTGAATTTCCATGAAATTATTTAAAAATTGATCAAATAGTAATGATTGATTATCATCAACTTTAGATGATATTTGACAATCATCTAAAATTAATCGAGATTTAATACCAATTGTTAACTCATTGAGTATTGGTTTTAATATGTTTGCTACAGCTTCATCTGATCGTATGGATATACAATCATGCCAAAAATCTGGATCAATTTTAATACTTTTACCATTAATTTCATACATAAATTCATCATGAGGATCAGATGATATTCCAGTGTCCAACATATGTTGAAGATAAAATAAACTTGGTTTGAGGACATCTAAAAACATATTCCAAACGATATCACGTAATTCAATGATAGAAATATCTAAATATTCATACAATACGTTCAATAAAATTGCTGTACATGTATGATTATGAAAAAAATTTGGATTGTCAACAATCTTGGTGTGAATTACATTGAGCAATGAAACTGATTGAAATATTAATTGTGCTGTATTTGAATGTAAAAATTTCATAAATGAATGTAATTTCTTTTCTTGATCAAATTTCATAAATTCATCTGCATTATTGACAAGATGTGATACAATGATATTATGTGTAATTGATCGAAATGAATGTAAATATGCGGTTAATGAATAACTCAATCCATGTAAAACATCTGCAGACGAATCAGGTTCAGGATATAACATTTCTAATAATTTTTTCATATCTTCACCATAACGCAACCATTGTTTAAGAAATGAATGAGAAGCAATTGTCGATACATGAGCAAGTCGTATTGATGATTTTATTTGAAAATCATTTTGATACATCAATTTATCACAACAAGCACCATAAAGTAAACCAATGATTGCACTGATGACTTCATCATCAGTAATTAATTCATTTCCATCGACAAGTGAAACAAAATCGTTAAATGATATTTGCCAGTTAAATGTTGATTTTTTAAGAGTAGCCATAGGTGAAATATTGACAGATGGTTAATACAACAATAACAACAAGTAGTTTACATCAAGTATTCAAATGGTTGACCATGTAATAAAGAACAATTTTCTTTAGCGCCAAATTACACTGCGCATGACACTGTGTATGTTGAAGTAAATAGCCACCTATCGGTAATTGTAGTGAAATCTCTTGTTCACATCACTTTGTTGTGTTGAGGATATATTCAGTTGGAGTCAGTAGATTGCTGATTTTGTC
Source organism: Hemileia vastatrix (assembly GCA_030280995.1). NCBI lineage: Eukaryota > Fungi > Basidiomycota > Pucciniomycetes > Pucciniales > Zaghouaniaceae > Hemileia > Hemileia vastatrix. Next base: position 13,270 of record JASXTE010000165.1, on the reverse strand, counting down.
ACATCGTAACCATCATGACTATAAATTGACTGACCTATCATATCTTCATACTTTTGTCCAACGTTCTATCCTATTAGTAAATTTCCATACCATATAATCGTTAATCGTGGGCCTGGTTGTCGTGTCCACAATTTTAGTCCAATACAAATATATACATCCAAGACTACCAACCACTCCTTTCTTCCTCTTTCTTATTTATTTCAATTGAACTCAAGGTTAAATTCAACTGACCAAGACTCAACATTTAAATCATTTATTTGTTTCCTGTGGCCACTTACAGTACTACCAACTGATTAGTGTGTGTGTGTTCAAATTATACTCATTATAACCTTAGGATTAAATTGTTTGTCATATCGTTTGTAATTTGACTGAATTATATACAAATCCAGTCATTTTATATGAAATATAATTGATACAATGCCTCGTGAAAGTCATCGTAGTCATCATCACAGTCGAACAAGATCAACTCATCATCATCATCATTCATCATCACGCCATAATCAACGACATCATAGACGATCTGAATATTCTGTTCGTTTACATCCTTCCAATGATGATGAATTTTCATTTATTTCACCTTGTGCAAAGTACAGCTTATTCCTATTCAATTTGATTTTTTGGGTGAGTATTGGATTGACAGAAAGAAAAGAAAGAAAAGCTTTAAGTTGATGAAAAAAAATAGGATGAATGTTACAGGTTAACAACTATAAAAAAAATCTGATAAAAAGGACACATTGTGTTGTTACATTGCACTGAGTGACAGAGCTGAATGAACTGTCAGTGGCTCTTAAACTTCCTGTGGACGTCATTCAACTTCTTTTCATGTCTGTACAGGTTTTTCATTTTATCCATTCAATTCATGCAACACCCACTCATTTCTCTTTCTTTACTCAAACAGATGCATCTATTGATGTGTCTGTAACCTTTTGCAAGAAAAAAAAATATATTTCAACTAATGTATGTAATATAAATTCTTTTATTTTCTCCCTTCCAACAGATCATCGGTGGATCATGTGTTGGTTTGGGCACTTGGTCATTCCTTGAAGAAAATAGTCAATTAAGTCGAGTACAAGGTTTACGAGATATTATATTTCGTGATTCTGGTCTTCTTAATATTTCATTGACACTTGTTTTCTTTGGTGTAGTTGTCTTTAGTATGAGTTTTGCTGGTTGTCTTGGTGCATTACGTGAAAATTTATGCTTACTTAAACTATATTCATTGATGTTATTATTATTATTTATTGGTGAAATTGTCCTGTCAACTGTAGCATTTGTCTTTCCAAATACAGTTTCACATTACTTTAAAGATAAACTTTCCAAAGAACCTCTTATCAAATATCGAGATGATGCCAATTTGCAAAACATAATTGATTATGTACAAGAAGAACTCAAGTGCTGTGGAATCTCTGATGCTGGATATAAAGATTGGTCACAAAATATTTATTTCAATTGTTCATATACTAATCCAAGTTCTGAAAGATGTTCAGTGCCTTATTCTTGCTGTAGAGATCCACGAAATTTTGATGTAAGTTGATTATTGATTGTTGTTAATGATAATGATGATGATGTTTATCTGTTTTATTTACAGAGTGGTTTAATCAATAGCATGTGTGGAAACAACGCACAGAATGTTTCATCTGTCGTTGAAGTTAATAAAATCATATATACTCGTGGTTGTATTGAAGCTACATCTGAATTTATTGAACGACATATGAATTTAGTTGCTGGTTTATGTTTAGGATCAGCATTAATACAACTTTTAGCAATTTTTTTAGCAAGATCACTTCAAAGTCAAATTATGGCACAACGAGCAAGATGGATGTGATCATATTTGAAATTAATTTTCACAATGTGACATAATTCTACCAACAAATAACTTTCTTTCTTTCCTTTTATTATTATTTTTTTCCTTCCTTCATCAATCAACTGCCTGTACAAAGTATCTGCACATCTTTTTACTTCCATCTTTACAATTGTCTTTACTTGTTTACAGTATTGACCACTCAACTTATAATCACAAGTTCACACACAATCATTTTCTGACGAAAGTATCATTTTATAGTTACTGAAGAAAGGAACCAAATAAATTGAGTGGTGACTGCATACTCATGGAATGAAAATATTCTTTCAATGTCTGAAATTTCATTGTTGTTGTTGTTGTTGTTCTATTTTATTTGAATTACTTTGGTTACACTTGATCAATAGAAGAGATAATTTGTATCGACTTTAATTACTTGTCTGGTACTGTTTTCTCATGATTTAATTATCGCTTCAATTAGTACAACTTTTGACACATTTCAACGGTTCTCTTGTTAACTGTGGTCTTGTTGTTTCGAAATAGTTGATCATCATGGTGAGTTTGTTGAATGACAAGTAGTCCTCCTACTCATCATCATCGTCATCATCGTCATCCTTCTGTACCTTGAGGTACCTTTTCACATTGATCTTTATTTTCCTTCCGCACACCTTTGACGTCAAGGTTAAATTGAATTGACTCACATAAAATTTTATTCTTTTTTTTTATTCAACTTCCTTTTTCTCTTCACCTCATTTTCATCATCATCACCTACAATGTGTCTGTGTGCATGGATAAAAGTTTTTCCATTCATTCACAACACATTTCATGTTGAAATTACCATTAAATTGAACATTAACTTTTTTTTTCTATTTCAACATTGTCACATCGTTAACACTTTTGCCAAGAAATTTAACAAAACAAAAGAAAATTGCTATTTTTTTTTAAAATTTTCTTCTTTATTTGAAAACTAAAAAAACTATTTGAGGTAAAAGAACAAACAAAGAAATGTTATACTGAATGAACATACAAACTAAAATGGAAAGAAAAGAAAAGTAATCTTGTTGATTGTTGTTGATTGATTACAAATTGTTTATGTAAAAAATTACCTTCATCTAAATTATCAAGTTTGTTTATATGTTTAAGGTAATGTATTAGCTACTTTAGCTTGAATTTGCATCCATGGTGTAACAAATACAGTAAAATATGCCATTATGAATAACATATACAATGCTGGAAATGCAAATCGTGCAACATAATCAATTTTGTTACGATTAAGTGGATCAGCATTAAAATCAACATCTAAACCAAGTATTTTAATAATTGTTATTGATATTTTTTTTGAAAATGATGTTGTTGATGATGTTGATGATGATGATGATAATTGATGACTTGTTAATAATGTTGATGGAAGTTGTACATTATCTTTTTTATTGTTATTGTTAATTGTTGTTGTTAAATTATTTAATTGTTCACCAGATTCAAGTTGATTTTTTAATTTATCATATTTAGCTTTGGCATCAGATATCATATTGGCATATGTTAATGCAAATAAATATTCAATTAATCCCATGAATGTGAAAAACATACAAATAAATAACCAAATATGTATTGCAACAACATATGATACTTTAACTTCATTATTAACTGTATTATGAATTGTTATCAATGATAGTAATGGTGTTACAACTGCACCAATTCGTGCTGGCCATGCAAGTGCTGGAATCCAAAAACCAATGAATGTTGTTAAAACAATTAATATTGATGGTGCATAATAACGTGTCCTGTTTGTGTGTGTGAAAAAAAGAAAGATGAAAAAGTTAAAGGAACCATTTTTTTGGGGGTAAATTTGAAATCGTGATCTTACATGTAAAAACTAAATTTACGACTTAATTTGAGAATTCCTCTGACACATGACCTTTCAGGTGTATCAATCTCATTTGAATTAGTCCAAGTACAATTGTTGACAGTCGTGTGTTGGAATATACGAAATTTTGGAAAATACATTGCATTGTCAACGGTAAAGTTACCCCATTCAAGGACTAAATGTTTTGGTGAGTATGATACTGTCATACCATGAATTTTAACATTGGATGAATTTTAAAAAAAGATAAACAAAAAAAATGATAAAGTTAATATTTAACAAAAATTTGATGATGATGATGATAACTTACAACTTGTTGAGTCGAAGAAACATTCTTGTGTATCATGTGGATATGAAAATAATTCCATGTCACAATTTAATTTTACTGTTAAACGTGCCATTAATGATACATTATTTTCTTTATCTACTTCTAAAAATGTTATCGGAGAAAAATCATGTAATACAGATGTTTTCAATGCATTTTCAAAATATACATCAGGAACCCAAACTTTTGATTTCCATGAAATATCTAAAATTAATGGAAATTCATTGTCATTGGTTGGTAAACGTAATCGATAATCATTCCAAGTTAATTTATAAACACATCTACTGTAAATGACTGAGCCAACCATAAGTTTAAAAAGGGAAAAGAAAAGAATAAAGTCAATTAGAACAATCATTAGAACAATTCATCATCATCATCACTAGATGATAATGAAGAATAAACAAAATCAAATTGTAATTACCTGTTCAAATTCTTCCACGGACAGTAAAGTATTCACATGGATGTTAACTTTAACTTTAACAGGTAAATCATTTTTTTTAGGTGGACGTAAAGGATTATAATTAACTGGACGAATATCACCTGATGCAGTTGGTGGTGGAGCAGCAGTTCTAACAATATGAATTATGTTAGAACAACAATATATAAAAATAATTAAATTATAGTAAGTACACAAAAAATTGGCCAAAGTTTTTGACATTCTTTACTTTTTGTTTCTTCACATTCAATAAGTGTGTGACGGGTGGGACAAACTGCACACCAATTCATTAATGGCTCCTCATTTTAACGGGCAACAACGACATTTGAATTCGAAAACGCGTCACAAATACACTCAAAAACACAGACACACACACACACACAGAGAAGAGAAAGAGAGAAAGAGAGGAAAAAAAGAGAGAAAAAAAGAGAAAAAAAAGATGCCACGAAAGGCAGAAAAGTTTTTACAATGAAAAACATGCAATGGAATACATTTACTAGTAGTAACTTTCTAGAAAAAGTATTGACACACGTTCTGTGGCCGTGAGTCCGAGTCAGCTTGACTCATACTTGGGTGATGATGATGAAGATGCTTTAAATGGAATCATAGTAGATGGAGATTCAGGGCTCAAAAAGTCCCAAAATTAATATTGTATCGTCATGTGATGAGCTGACGATTTGAAAATCATCGAATTGTAACCTAAAGACACGACCAGTATGTTCAACAAGAGTTCTAAGACATAATGTTCCAACGGGTGATCGAGGATCAAGAGCAGCTTTGAGATCCCATACTTTGATTTTTCTGTTGGTTTAAGGACAAAAAGAAATGAGGAGGAAGAAGAAGAAGAAGAAGAAGAAGAAGAAGAATATTCATTAGAATTAAATAGATAAATTTAAAGGTAAAGAAAACTTACCCGTCATAAGCTCCACTGACGATTCGTTTACTATCGAATCGAATACATCTCACAAGTTCTTCGTGACCTTCGAGAACACGTAGACAAGTACCACATTCTATATCCCAAAGCCTGAATTGATTGATAAATGAAAATTGATTAGACAATGAAAAAAGGAAGAAAGAAAGGATGAAAACACAGATAAAAGTAAGAAAAAATGGAATAAATACCTAATTGAATTGTCTGATGAACCACTGACGACCAGTCGATCACGATATTGAAGACAAGCAATACCACGTTTATGGCCATTCAAAGTACGTACAAATTCACAATTGGAACTGTTCCAAACTTTTATGGTACGATCACCAGATGCAGATACAATATATTTTTCATCAAAGTCAACCACATTGACAGCAGCACGATGACCTACTAATACTCTTCTAATGGTTATTTCCTTTGGTGATACCATATCCCAAACGGTTATTGAACGATCTTTGGAACATGTTACCATCATACCATTGTTGAATCTTAAATGTAGTACAGCTTCTGAATGATGAATCAATGTATTGACAACTTCACCTTTTTCAATATCCCAGACTCGAACGGTGGCATCAGATGATCCAGAAATAATAATTTTGTCATCATATTGTAAACAAAGTACTGAACCAGTATGACCAGTAAGAACCTAAAAGACAAATAGTTGTTTTAAACAAAATAAAACAACCATGACAAATGTATAATAAATAAAGAATATACATGTTAGTATACAAGTAAAGTAGATCACCAGGAACAGGTTGTCCTAACATTTACTTCTTTTCTCTTTTCCCTACATCTTCTTCTTCTTACTACTACTTCTACTACTACTACTACTACTACTACTACTACTGTACCTTTGTCATTTGTAGGTTATTTCGATCCCATATCTTGATTGTATTGTCTCGTAGTCCTGAAACAATCTTTTGGTCATCATATTGTAAACAATATACACCTTTAGATGCTTCACTTCGACAATTAATTCGTAAAAGATTATGCTGATTTTCATTACTACGCCAATTATTTTCAGTTTGTTCAATATCAACCATTATGGTTGGATATAAACGACGATAATGTATATCATCAGGAAATGATTCACCAGGTGTTGGTTTAAATAAATATTTTATCCATCCACGACGTTTAGCTAGGCCAGCCCATAATGCATCGGTACGAACTTTACGTTCAATTAGTTTACGCCATAGCATACCTTCACTTATAACACGACGCCATTCCTTACATACAGACTCTGCTGAGCATAATGATTTGGAATCTAAATATGATAGAATGTTTTCAGCTACATGGTCTAATCCTTTTTCTGTAATGAAATTATATAATACAATGGCAAAGATTAATTTTATATAATTTAAGAGGAACATTATATTAATCAAAATATACTCAGGCCTGATGCTGGAATGATGATGTTATACGATAAAATTATACACTTACCAGGTAATAGAGATATAAAATCTCTTTGAAGCATAGGACCAAGATGCAAATCAATTGATGAGTGTTGGCAATGACTCATACGTGAGAGTAAAGATTTGACAAATTCTGTTTGATCAGCTTCAGGCCATTTTTCAAATACACTTAACATTTGTTCTTGTTGTTGTCGTATTTCGTCTGAAGGAATATGTTCAATTGAACTAGGATTAGTTGATGATGAATTAGATATTGTATTATTATCACTTGGGTTAGGCAAGCGAGTCAAATGTACCAACATTTGACCTACACTTGTCTCAGCATTGAGCTTAAGGCTCTGCTCCAAACAATCATTTTTAATGGCGGCCATGTAAGGCAATGGTCGCCTAATTATTTGAAGATAAAATGTATAAACTAGATGAGAAAGAAGGAATTATTAAAATGATGCCAAAGATATTGAACTAAGAAACAGTTGATGAGACTAAAAATTGTAGCGCAAACTCAACTCCTCTTTCTTACCAAAGCTGTCAGAGCAGTCAGAGATATCTGGTGGCCACTTTAAACAACATCGCCATCGCCCTCTAGTTGGTTAATTTCAAATTGGTAATGTTTGGTTTTTTCTACCTTCTGCTCCAATATCGTCATCTTCATCCTGGTTAAATTATTCGTTTGTTATCCATTCAATTTATTGTTTCTCCTGACAATTACTCAAATCAAACCACATATGAAAATATGTTGAATGAACCACCTCCCATTGCTGATGGTTTTCTTGGAGATGATCCAACCAATCGCTCGTCTCAATCTACAGGCGTTGATTCTAATTCTAGCCAACGTCTGATGTTTGTAAATAGTCAAATACTACGCAAACTGGCAATTTCAAACAATCTGATCATTCATCGTCAGAATATGTCCTATGTTTCACTGGTTGGTCAAGTGTATACAATCGAAGTCATCAGTCCCAAAGTGCAAATGAACATCTTGGATTCCTTTGGTCCTCCTGTTCAGGTAATTTATTGGCGAGGTGAACAACAATGTGCTGACTTGACATGTGGAACTTTTGTCGAAATCATTGGTCAACCCGAAAACATCGACGGTCAAGTAGGACTTACTGTTTTTCATATAAATAAAATTGAAAATGTCACTCAAATCATCAACCATAACTTGAACATCATTTTGTACTCTAAAGCATTGGAAAAGATGAAAACTAACCTGTTGTCTGGTCTTCGTTTGAACTATGGTTTCCCAGGCTATTTTGATTCACTGGACTCAACATTTCAAAGGCAACAAAATGATGTTTATCGTGCAAGCTATGATCAAACGCAAAACAATACGATGTCACTGAATCAATCTGCATTAGAGTCATCCCAAATAGTTCAGATCGCCAACAAGAAAGTTCTTGACCATCCTGGTCAAGCAATGGCACGATCATCCCTCTGACAATATTGGTGTTCATATTGATATAATTCAAAGAGCCCTCAAACTGGACATTGGGCGACTAAAAGAAGTGTTGGACCATCTTTCATCAGAAGGACACATTTACACTACCATTGACGACGATCACTTCAGGTCAATTGGAGAATAATGCTCATCACTTCAAATGTCAATATCATCAGTTTATTCTCTGTTAAAAACAATTAAAATATTCTATTTTCATTATTCCAGTTTCATTCTGTGTTATTTTTTCCTAAAATTCATTTCGTATGGTAGATGGCGTCACTCGTCGGACATTTTTTCGTTGATTGTCTTTCGGGTGTATTCACTTCAAGATGCCGACTTACTGATGATTGTTACTTGACTTAAATCAATAAATACAACAATATGGTTCGTCAACTTAATCCAAATCAGCAAAAACTTGCTGAAAAATTGACCATTCTCAATGATAGAGGACTTGGTATGCTAACAAGAGTGTACAACATCAAAAAGCTTGCGGAGATCCTAAATCCAAACCTTCCTTTCTCTCTGACAAATCACTTGAGTCTGCCATCAAACATGTCGTTAGAAAATTTCCTGTCACCGATTCCAAACCTAATAACAATACATTGGGACCTGTTTATAATATTCGAGCTGACATAATGAAATCATTGTCATTGTACTATTACACTTTTGTGGATTTATTGGACTTGAAAGATCACATCAGTGAACTCCTTACCACTATGGACCAATGTCAATTGCATTTAGACATTAATGTCAATTATGACTTGACAAAAGGTTACCTTGATCTTACTGTATGTTATGCATCTTTGATGATTTTATTGTCACGAGTAGAAGATCGTAAAGCAGTTCTTGGTTTATTCAATACTGCTCATGAAATGTCAAATGGTCAGAGTGATCCATCTTTCCCTCGATTGGGTCAAATGATTGTAGATTATGAAGTACCGATCAAAAAGTTATCCGAAGAATTCGTACCACATTCAACATTGTTGTATGATGCTCTTATTTCACTTCACAAAATGTTCACAATGAGAAATTTACCAGCTGAAGAATGGCGTAAAAGCCAAATTTTGAGTCTAGTCTCTAATCCAAGCTCCATGTTAAATCCAGCACAAACCGATGTCATTCAATGTGAATATCTTTCACTTGATTGTATGGAAAGATATCTTTATTTTGGTTTTCTACTCATTCACAACAAATTATCACATCCACCAGCACAAGATCTATTTCAAAAAGCTCTTCAATGTGGATGGGTTACTACATTATTTCGTGATGAAGTTGTTCATACTCATCAATTTGCCCAAACATTTTTTGAATCAATCAAGAGTAAAAGAGTTTCTGATGTAAAAGATGCATACAATTTGGTATCTAATACAGCAGTTAACATACATCGAGAAAAAAGAAAATTTTTACGATCAGCACTAAAAGAACTTGGTTTGATATTTTCAGATCAACCAGGACTTTTAGGTCCTAAAGCATTATTAGTTTTCATGGCTTTATCATTTGCTCGTGATGAAATAATATGGTTATTACGACATTATGATAATCCACGAATTAAAAAAGGTGCAACCAGTGGAAAAAATGCAACTGCTCCAACTGAAGAATTATTAGATCGTCAATTACCTGAATTATTATTTCATGTTGAAGAACTTCGTGGACTTGTACGTAAATACAATCAAGTAATTCAACGATACTACGTTCAATATCTTACTGGATATGATGCTATTGCACTAAATCAAATAATGCAAAATATTTCAATGATGCCCGAAGAAGATTCAGCATTAATTGAATCAGCTTATCAAACAATATCTAAATTATCCATTCATCAAGTTGAAAATAATGAAATATTTGATTTTCGTGGATTACGATTAGATTGGTTTAGATTACAAGCATATACATCAGTATCACGATATCCTATGCATTTATTTGATCATCGAGATTTAGCCATTTTAATGAATCAAATAGTTTTTCATACTAAAATTAGTTGATTCATTACATGAAATGTTACATGATACATCTGATTTATCTGTATTTTGTTTTTATTCAACTATATTTAGTGAAAATTTTCAAAAATGTCTTGAATTTCCAGCACAAGCACGATATATTATTGCATTTCCATTAATTTGTGGACATTTTATATCATCTACACATGAATTATGTCCTGAAGAACGTTATCATATTGGTGATAGATCAATAACTATGGCAAATGCATTTTTAGATGAAATATCTAAAGATATACGTAATATTATTACAACTATTTGTGATGAACAATATGCTTGGCTGAAAAATTATTACCATGTCATGTTGCACCACAAATTGCACAAGTTGTTAATAAGAAAAAATTACGTGAAAAAAAAGCTAAAATAATTAGTGAAGAAAATCGCCCTGGATTTGAATCATATCGTCGGACACGTGAAGATTTAACAACCATGGATAAATTACATATGGCATTAAACTGAATTATGTTTTGCCATTAATTATACATCACATGTTCATGTTTGGGAACATACATTTGCACCTAAAGAATATTTAGCACAACATTTAGAATCACGATTCGCTAGAGCTTTAGTTGGTATGACCATGTATAATGAAGAAAGTAAAGAAATTGCTAAACCAAGTGAATTACTTCATTCTATTCGATCATATATGAATGTACTTCAAACAATTGAAAATTATGTTAACATTGATTTTACTCGGATATTTAACAATGTATTATTACAACAAACTCAACCACATGATTCTAATGGTGAAAAAACAATTACATATTTGTATACTAATTGGTATACAGAAGTTTTATTACGTAAAGTATCTACTGGTTCAATTGTTTATTCACCTGCTAGAAAAGTTTTTGTTTCATTATCACCTGATCCAACATTTCCATTTTATGCTGATGAATATTCTGATGGTAATGAATTAAGAGCACTTACTGAATTAATTGGTCCCATATGGTATGAAAAATTTAGGTGAATCTCTTATGTGGCATATTACTTCACAAGTAACTGAATTGAAAAAACTTGTTGTCATTAATAAAGACATCTTGATGGCTCTTCGTTCTAATCATGACAAACCTGAAAATATGAAAGAACTTTTCAAACGTCTTCAACGTAAGTACCATTTATCATCATAATGTTTATTCTGGTTTTCATTGAACATTTTAACTTACTCACTTACTAACTTAACTTTGCTTTTTCACATGGCTTTCACACTTTTGCTGCCAATTGTTGTTGTTCTTCTTCTTCTCTACTTCTTCTTCTTGCACTTGATACTACTGTTCTTCTTCCTCTTCGCTTATCTGTCTCAGGACCTAAAACTGCTTTGCGTAAGAACTTTATGTACTTCGAATGTTTATGATCTTGTTGTATCCTCTTCCTTCTTATCTTGACCCTCATCAATATTGTATCAATTAATATTTGCCATTTGTCTTTTTACTTTTAATAGAGGTTGACAGCGTTCTTCAAAAGGATGACAATAATTGGTGTGATTCTTTGCTTCCGTAAGTTGTGTCAGGAGGCCCTGAATGACGTGTTGAAAGAAAGAATCCCATTCTTGCTCAGTTCAGCCATCGACTTCAAGCACAATTTGCAAAATGGCGAATCATTGGTAAGTACTTACAAGTGTTGTGTCTTAATCACTTGATGACTTGGTGACTTGTTTCCTGTGCTGATAGTCATTGAGATAAGTTGGTTAGTTGTTCGATTGCTCGGTTAACCTGGTGACTCAACCAACTTATCATGTCGAGTGCAGGTGAAAGTCGAAAAAAGAAAGTCATCTTCATCTCTCTTTAAAAGCCTCTCCTATTGACACATACAAATATATGCATTTGGCTTATATCATTGATAATTAATGATTAGACATGTGATTTTAATTTGATTAACTCTTTTATTGAATCCCTATTTTTCTCTCATCAGGCGGTCAGTGAAATGGCCTCTGCCATGGGTCTTCCATGCAAAGTTGACCCTTTGCTCGTTCAAGCTCTCAAATCTAACAAAAGTGATCTTGGCGAAGAAGAATACCAAATTGCTTGTCTTCTTATGGTCTTTGTGGCTGTTTCCATCCCTAAATTGGCTAAAAATGAAAATTGTCAATACAAACCTAATTTAGATGCCCATGCTAATAATAGTCATTGTTTGGCTGAAGCAATCAATGGAATCGCAGGTGCTCTATTCACCATTACTAAAGGTGATGTTGCTGAAAGACTTAAAGAATTTTTGGCTTTACTCAGTTCAGGATTACTTCGAATGGGCGAAGAACCTAATCGTGAATCTGTTTATCTACTACTTGAACTCATCGTGAAACAATCACCATTTCTATCTATGGATTTATTAGAATCATGCTTTTCTTACTGTCGATTGTCACATTCATATTCACACTGTTTCAAGACAAGCTTGAACGCTGAACAATAATATTAAATATAACAATAACAATAAAAAAATGAAACATTGACACATATTAATAAAAATCATCTTTGTCAATTGAACTTTATTGATTTCACTATCACCTTAAACCTTATTACATAATGTAAGAGTCGATTACATTCAGATAAATGTCGATGATAAATGTTGATTATATGATTTCGTTGGCACATGAAGGCAAGGCTGTCATCAGAGTGACCATCAACACTCAATCCTGACATTAAGACAAGTAATGAATCATTACTAATGACAAACAAAAATCCCCGGGACAAGTGTTGTTACATTTCTCTCTGATGTTTACATAGAACGAAAGATTTATTTCGACAACAAATTGCATAAAAACAAAGTATAGTACGCAAGTCTTGTTAATCTGATGATTGAGTTGAAACAAGATGGATGTTCTTGGCACACCCATCATCAAGTTGAAATGTAAAGCGTAGTTCAATTACAACATCCACTTCCACCATGGGATGCAATTAAATCGGTAAGTGACTCTTGACCATTCAATTGGACTTGAAATTTGACAACTTTTCTTCGATTCTTCCATCAATCAGCGCGTCTCTTTAGTACAAAAGAATGACTTGTCTATTGCTTCAGACACAAGATAAATGTAAGTGATGAATCAATCAAATCAACAAAGAGGATGATCAATGAGATCGATGC